>WIGN01000003.1:0-504939 GCA_014235955.1 Colletotrichum sojae | reverse complement strand
ATGACTCCAGGCGTTGAATGGATCGTCCACTACCATTGGCTTCCGGTGCGTCCGAGGTTCCGTGGAAGGGCAGGGCCCAAGTTCCGGGGGGTTGTAGTCCGGGTTGACGCGGAACGTGTCGGCCCAGTCCGCGGGTGGCGATGACCACATGGACGCCTGGAGCTCCGACACGGACGCCTTCAGGACGTCGCATGCCACAGGGGCATCTCTCCTAATGCCGGCGTTGGAGACCAACATGTCGACGTGTGTTTCGCGCTCACCGATATGCGTGGCGAGCTGAGAAATGTCTTCTTTATCAGAAACATCGCATGTGATGCTATGATTTTGGGGTCAGCTCGGCCGAACAGCTAGATGGGACGTCCTGCAGGCTCATCTGTCAAGTTCAATACCTGTGCGCCGATCCACCACTCTCCTTACCGAGATCGTTGAGAGCAACTACCTTGTCCTCGTTCAATTCTCGGTCGACAAGGTACACTTGGCACCGTTGGCCACGAGTCCCTGCTGTCAGTTAGATGGAATATCACAACCAAGCTTCGGCGGGCGAGCGTGCTGCCCGTGAGGACTATTGGACCTACCCTGCATATCATATACCCAATGCCACTGCTGCCGCCCGTCACAACGGCCACGAATCCCTTGACGGAGAACAAATTCCGCGCGTATAGAGAAGCCATGGTAGAGGTCAGGGTTCTCGGCGATGCCCGCATTCCACTGCGTAAGTTGCGACCCGGAATCTCACATTCTTTCAGGGCCGGGGAAGGTCAGGCCTTGTAGCCGCTTGATCAAAATATACTGCGGGATGTAACTTATCGGGCAAGCCGATGTGCATATCGAACCTCCGGGCTGTGCGGCGCCATGTCCGACACCGACGCTATCATATTGAGTGCCTTGTTATCGGCCGGCGGTCTTCATACATGACCGACCTGCTGGCAGAAGGACGTTGTCCCCCACTGATGAACTATAGTGAAGTCTCCGGGGTCACTCTGTCCCCGTTATTCCTAAGCACATTGTGTGACCGAGGACAGGCTGGAGATTATGTTCCCCTCACAGTTGGCCATACCGAAGAGCACCGCTTGGATCCCACGCATACCATGTCACGGATTCAACTTGTTAGTCAAACAAACGAATTAAGACGAATGAGTTCATAATTCAGCTTTGCATTGATTCATTCTCTCGCGTTCCGATCATCACAGTCTGGTGTTACCGTGACCTCTCGTTCTTGCCCCCTTCCACATGACATGGCGGCTTCTTCAACTTCCAGAGCCAGCCCCCCCCTTCCCCCCCTTTAATCCTCCCATCCACCCACCCATCGTTGTAGCAGCCAGCCTACACCTTGTAATGATCCGAGTCCTCTCTTCCGCAGCATCCATGCACTCATCCAACATACCCGGATCCCTGGGGATGAGCTTGACCTTGAACTCTCTCGGAATGGCAACGAGAGCAGACTTCAGCTCATTGTAGTCCACGTAGTCCGTGTTGGGAGGGAACTCGTCGCTCGCGACGATCTTGTAAGAGGACAGAATCCTGACAAGAGACGAGTAAAGGAGGCGCGTGGCGATGAACTGGCCGGAGCAGGCGCGCGAGCCCGTGCCGAAGCTCAGGTGAGGCAGGCCGCTGACCTCTGCCTCCTCTGCCGGGTTCAGGCTCTTGAGCCACCTCGTAGGGTTGAACTTGCCGCCGTCGGGCCCGAAGTGGTCAACATCTAGACACGCAGAGTCAGCAGGGCGTTCATTCACATCATGCTTGAGTCGAACGGGGAGAGGGGGTATACCGTGGTTGCCCGCTTGCGCGTTGATCAGGATCATCGTCTTGGGGGGGATGATGGCGCCGTTCCAGTTCACCTCGGTGACGGTCTTGCGCGGCAGGCTCATAGAGCTGACGGTGTAGTAGCGTCCGGCCTCCTTGACGATGGCGTTGATCCATGGGACCTTCTCCTCGCGGATGCAGGATGTCCAGGCGTCACGCATGTCCGGGTAGTGGCGCTTGATGTCCTCATAGGCCGCGTCCTGCCATTCCTGGCCCTCCTTTATGCACAGGGAGCCGATGCAGGACGTCAGCGTGCCGGGGATGGTCTCGAAACCCCCGGAAACGAGGGAGAGGCAGATGGAAGAGACCTCAACGCCGGTGAGCTTGGTCTCCTGGTCTTTGAGGATGGCGGCGGAGATGCAGGGCTTATCGGTGCCGTTCCTGATCATCTCGCGCACTTTGTTCAGGAGGAGATCAAGGTAGGCGTCGCGGCGTTCGCGCAGCTCCTTGGAACGAGCGTTCTTCTCGTTGTTGGGCGTGTACCTCATGATGGGGACGTAGTCCTGGTAGTTCTCAGAAGCGCTGCGGAGCAGAGAGATGGCGGAGCCGACGTGGAGGATCTCGCGGAGAAGCTCATCGTAGACGGCGTCCATGCGGATGCCGTAGCAGAGAGTGAGGATGGTGTTCAGAGCATATCGCTGGATGTACGGGCGAACGTCGACTTCGACATGCCCGTTGCCGCTGTCCTTTCTCATGTCCCGGAGGATGCAGTAGCTCTCCAGGTCGAACATGGGATAATAGTTTCGTAGGGCGGGACGACCCAGAGCAGTACCGGCGGCCTTGCGCTTCTTCTTGCAAGACTCATCCCACGGCGACGAGCCGATGGTGAAACCCTGGGTGCTGCTGATGAGACCGTGGAAGGTGTACAGCTTTGGGCGGTCGATGACGGCGTTCTGGTTGCTTAAAAGCATCTTCTTGCAGTCTTCGAATGAGTTGACGACCACAGCTCGCGTGTCGCCTAGCTTGATTTGGAAAACAGAGCGCTTGTACTGGCGCCACCACTTCTCACAGGTGGTGGCATGATCGTCGCCCAGCAGGTTCAGGTGGCCAACCGTGGGCAGCGCGCCAGGGACCTCCGGAAGCCCCTTGATGAACGGAATATCTGTGGTGTACATGGCCTGTAAAGTTCGTCAGCCAGGTGCTCTCTCTCACGCACTGCCCGCACGTCGAAACCCACGT
Organism: Colletotrichum sojae; assembly: GCA_014235955.1. NCBI lineage: Eukaryota > Fungi > Ascomycota > Sordariomycetes > Glomerellales > Glomerellaceae > Colletotrichum > Colletotrichum sojae. Next base: position 501,957 of record WIGN01000003.1, on the reverse strand, counting down.
TGTAGATGAAATAGGTGAGAGCCACGACGACAAGCGCCGTAAGGACTGAACCGACATGCTCCTGCTCTCTCAGAAGGTGCCACTGCTGCTCCAGCTGGCCAAATCTGGTGTCTGACTTGAACGTCATGACGAAAAAGAAATGGCTCTCTTGCAGTGGGAACTTGGACGAGGGGGAAAGTGCTAGAGTGTGAGATTGTGTGTGGCATTCTCGACGATGACTTTGGAGGCCACCTTATTGATCAATGTGGTTTATCCCTCCTCTTTTTCTCTTCCTCTCCATACCTCCAATACTGCGTCAGTAGTCAGTGATAGTGGTGACGATATCGCTGGTGTAGGTGATTGTCGCCGTCGGCGCGTCCGACAACTCTTTCGCTCTCAGTCTGATCTACGTCGGCCGCCCCGACTTGAGCCTTCCACCCCAGTCTTTGCCGGGAACCCGCTTGTTTCTTATCTGGTCTGGCAGGGGCCAATTCAACAAATGATGTTGATATACTGATGATAGCACATCGACCTGAGGTCGGTTATGGGAACGGTCAATCCGCGGCTACCACCACATCGACCATGACCATGATTCCTGTGATTCTTGTCACTGCCGGCTCGGTCGGGCTTGGCTCGGCCGTCTCGAGGCTGTTTTCGAAACACGGATACAGAGTCATCGTCAACTACAGCGCGAACAAAGTCCGCGCCGGTGAGCTCGTTTCCGAGTTGAACGCCGCCACTACCAGCAGCGGGGGACATCTGGCCATCCAGGCCGACATGTCTTCTCGCCCGGAGGTTGAACGACTCGTGCAGGAGACATACCAGGCTACGGGCCGCATCTATGTGATCTTCTCCAACGCTGGATGGAGCCAGTTTCGGGACACGACGAGTCTGGATGACAACCGCTTTGACGAAGACTGGGACTGTGCTTACACAATAAACGTAAAGTCCCATCTTTGGCTCTTGCACGCAGCACGAGATCACTTGGCTGAAAACGAGGGCTGTTTTGTGACAACATCGTCCATAGCGGGCATCTCTGGCATGGGAAGCTCGCTGGTAAGTCGTTTCTGTCTTCCGCAGTAGTGTTCTTGGCTGATATCCTGTCTCGAGGCGTACGGTGTCTCAAAAGCGGCCCAGATTCACATGGTGAAGGGCTTGGCCACGATGTTCGGCCCCAGCATTCGTGTCAACAGCATTTCTCCGGGCCTAGTACTAACAGTAAGACGACATGGTCGCAGCCACTGGAGAGCGACTGGGTCTGAAATTTTCTAGGACTGGTCAAAATGATTCTCCGGTGAGCAAAAGGAAGAGCACGAGTCCCAGACACGCTCAAAGAGATTCGCTCGACTTGAGGTGAGTTGTTCTTTTCCTCGCCTTTCACCTTTATACATCCAGTGCTGACGGTATGCACAGGATATTGCGGAGCAGGTACTTTGTCTGGCTCGGAATCAAAGCATCACAGGCGTCAACGTCACGATCGATGCGGGCTACGTGCGTTGAGACCATGACACACGGACTCGGACTTGTCAGCTCCTGACTGCCTTGGGTGGGTAAGGGGGATCGTATGAGGTACTAGAATGAATAATAAGATGCCGTATGACATATGTACATAGGCGTAGTTGCTGACCGTGCTACGAGCAGCGTTGCTTCTGGTGCGACAGAAGATATATTGCAAGACATCCGAGCTAAATCCGTCCCCTTTGCGACTGGCCGGAAGAGGGGCGGAGTTAATGGCGAGAGGCCTATTAGAACGGAAATATTACTCCGCTACCGGCTACATCATGCAGAGATGGTGATGCCAATGATATCAGCGACGTTTGGTCGGCAGGACCGAAGTGATGGGCGTTACCGATCGTCCGCAGGGTACCTGTGCTCCGATGATCGTTCCATCCGTCCTGAGTCCTGGCCTCATGTCGGGCTGCCCGACGACGTACTTACCCGCGACTACATCGTACTTTGGAAACAGAAAGTGGGTCTTAGAGCAGATGGTGCAAGTCGTAAGAAAACGTAAATCACAATCGCTTCGCCAGGATCTACATCTGTCTTCAAGTTCATCTAGTCAAGCTCATCTACACTCCAGCATCTCATCGAAAATGATCCAGTTCGCGGCATCAGACTTACTCGCCAACGGGGTGGTGTTTCCCGGTCGCATAATGCGTGACACGAAGACTGAGAAACAAGCCAAAAGTCGTCGCGTTTGATGCAGCCTCGTTCTTCGACGGCGATCCTACCAGGGACATCGCCGCAGTCATCCACAACAATGAAAGAGACTGTGTTGTCTTCTTCGGCTCGCAGAAGAAGCCAAGGGTCGATTCGGACTCAACACCATGATCGCGGATGCTGAGGAATACGACTATGACAACTTTCATCGGATCGCCCGAGACAAGGTGTGTATTTTCGTGTTTGCTTCTTACGGCGACGGCGAGCCAACTGGTAATGCTGCCCCGTTCCGCGTATTCATCACTTCCAGCAACGCCCCCTCCCTGGAGAACCTTATCTTCTCCGTATTCGGGCTGGGAAACAGTACATATGAACATCACCAATGATGAGCTTTGAACCTCAACCGTAACTGTGTCCAATCTTCACTTCCGATGATGCTCGGCCTTTGGCCGGGCCTAAGAACCGGCAAGAGGTTCCCGACAGCTGCATCTCCGTCAGAGCGACATTGTGGAAAGGGAGCCAGAGGTACTTTCGGACAGGCCGGCGATATATTGCTAGTGGTACTGGGCGGTTCAACACGCGCGACCAAGGTAGGTAGTCAGCTTCACAGGTCCAAGTTTACCATTTTGACAATCTGACATAAGAAACGGATATACGATCAATCAAGAGGAAGAAGGTGAGGTACCAGATCAAGGCCGACTAACATCTTGAGCAGTTTCATCACAGGCTGGAAGTCCACTCTCGTACTCAATGCCGCTTGCGGAGCATGTTGATCCCACGCCGCCAAACCGTGAGAAGGACCGAAGCATTCTCTTCCTCCTCCTCATCATCCAGCGGATCATCATCCAGCGGATCATCATCCAGCGGATCATCATCCAGCGGATCATCATCCAGCTCCTCCTGGCTCATCTGCAAGCTCACATCGTGCGACGGGATCGCCCAGGGATCGCCCCTGTTGATGAAGCGGTGGGTAAAGTACATGCCGACGATTAGGGGCAGGCCGATGTAGGCGGAGATAAAATCGCCTGTGGACCACCACCCGGGGAAGAAAACGGCGAAGCCGTTGAGGAGGCACATGAGGGCGAACACGACCATTGTGACGTAGGACGCGTACGGCTGCAGCCGGGAACGCTGGGTGAGCGCCTCGGCGGGGATGCCCTGGACATCGCACGCCTTTCGGAAGCGGAGGTATGTGATGCCGCAGCAGACCCAGGACAGGAAGCCACCCGTATTGACGAGGTTGAGCAGCCAGTACAGGACCTCGAGGGAATTGGAGCTCACGGTCATGTAAGCGAGAGGGGTGACGGCGGAAATGGCAGCCACGGCATAGATCGGGACGCCCTTGGAGGTGCAGCGTTTAAATACGGCCGGGGCGTTGCCCTCGACCGCCATGGTGTGGAGGGCGCGGCTAGCGAGATAGAGAAAGGCGTTACCGGTTGACCAGGCCGCTATGAGGACGACGATGTTGATGACGTTGTTGAGGCCGGAGATGCCGGCGGACCGGATGCCTACGACCCAGGGAGACGATCCCGCGTCCGAGCCTGCCGTGAGAGCCTCAGCGTTGGAGGGGCAGATGACAGAGATGCCGATGACGCTTCCGACGAAAGCCACGATCAGCCGCCAGAGGAAGTGCCTGGCCGCCTTGGGTATGTTCTTGCGGGGCTGCTTGATCTCGCCAGCTGTTCCGACGATCATCTCGGGCGTGAAGGTGAAGGGCAGGGCACTACCAACCAGCGTCGCGACGAAGGCGACGAACCTCCCAATATCCCCCTCGAGGATATATTCCTTTGCCGGACCGGGGTCCTTCCAGTATCGGAACCCAAGGCGGTCTCTATGCGGGCCTCCGCCCCAGAACAGGATGAAGGAGAGGATGAGGAGGCCAAAGATGGTGCATATCTTGACGCCGGTAAAGAAGAACTCGGCCTCGCCGTAGAAACGCACGGGGAGGGCGTTAAGCACGATAAGCAAGACGCCCAGCACAGTGATCCAGGCGGCGCTGGGAACGGGGTTGTCCCAAAAGTCGATGATGATAGCGCACGCTACAAGCTCGAAAGGGACGAGGATGCCGTAGGAGTAGATGTAGAGAAGGCTCATGGCGAAGCCGAAGCTGCGAGAGACAAAGCGAGTGCCGTAGTGGCTCATGGAGCCCCCTCGAACAGGCAGGAATGTGGACATCTCGACGATGGTTCCCAAGATGGAGTAAACCAGCAAGGAGATGACGATGTAGCTGCCGACCAGAAATGCGGGACCGCCCCTGGCAAGACCTTTTCCCGTGGTGATGAAAAGGCCGGTACCGACAGTGTCTCCCCATGCAATGAAGATGGCATGGCGAGAGGTGAGTTCTCGCTGTGTTGTGCGCTGCATGTGGTGTTGTTGCTCCAGCTCGACGGCCTTGGGGGCGTCGAGGACGTTGGGGGAGCCCTCTTTGCCAGACAGCGAAGAGTGGCTCATGGTGATGGCTTCACAGGAAAGCAGAAGAAGAAAAAGACTGCTTAAGGCTAGGCAAACTGGTCTGTCTGTCTGTCGCATTCTTCCCACAGCCAACGCTGGATGCGATGCCGCATCTTATGCTTTCCCGCCGAAGGGTTGAGTTACCCAGCAAGGAGGTTATCATCGTCGGAGGTCCCGAACACATAACTGCGCCGTGCCCCGATAAGCAGCCGCAGACAGCACAACAGGCACGAGAAATACCTAGCGGTTGTGTATGTTTGTATCAGTATCAAACACCCTGCGGGCGCGAGATACTAGGCAGGGAACCAACCCCCTGGTGCTTTGGAACTTTGCGGACAACGCGACAAATCCAGCCCTCGCATGTATGGGACGGGAGGAGGGGACCGCCGAAGCAAAAGGTTGGGGTTGGTACCACGCCAAGGATGCCATAGACCCCATGGGGTCATCACTTTCACTTCCCCGCGACGGTGAGAATGTCGTGTCTTGATAGATACAAAAGAGACTGCCGCAGAGAGCGGCTAGAAATAGCTCTGACGGTAGCCCGTCACGTGATAAACACGTGACACACAGTGACCTGTGAGCTCGGAGGTTGAGTTGTTGGTTTCACTTGTAGCAGTACTTTGAATCCACGTAAGGTGAGGTATTGAAAGGTACTCATCGTCGTACTAAATACCTAGCTGTTGGTATGTAATCCAGCATGAGTGGACTACCCACTACAGAAGGCCGGCCTTTGCGGGGCTGACCTTCGACGCTCGTGCTCTGTGTTATTTGTGACGGAGTGCCGGCTGAACGCAGTAGGAGTAGGGTACGGGCGTAAGTGGCCAATATGGGGTTCTTATCGCGGCAAGGGGCGGATGTTGTCTCCCTTTCCTCCCTTGGCTGCGTTATCTCCCGCATTGCATTCAGTCTTAAATCATCGGTGAGGGGTCTCCCGGCGACGGCATTGGGGTCCGCTGCAATGGAGCCCAAGGCCCAGCTGTTTGGAGAGTTTGGTTTTCCCTCTTTTTCATGTTCCAACAGACCCTAGGGCGCGTTTTAAGTACTTTTTTATCGCCTCTTTTTCAGGCTGCAGTCAGCAATGCTTCTTTATTAAGGTCGTTGTGCTGTGAGCTGTCGTCTCTGGCTTCGTCGACGTGCTTTTTCACCATCGTCTGGTCGGGCCTGGAACTTGGAGAAGCGTTGCTGAGTGATGCGTTCTTTAGGATGGGGTCACTCGGTGACGATGCTGTCGGTCCTGCCCCGATAACGTTTACCGGGCCCGGCCCCGATTTGCGAGACGTACACTAGCAACGTATTTGGAGCAAGTTGAACGACACAATCCATTATTACCCTGATTCCCAATACCAATTAGAAATCTATGTCTTTATCCTATCGACTAGCCTCCGTTGCAAGGATACACAATAAAGGTAAAACCCTGCGGGTTCACTCGGTGGTTATCGTCTCCATCAAACCCCGCCAGCAAATGGCCCCACATTGGCTTAAACACTGAATTGCCGGGCATCGGTGGGTTTGCCGGGCCCCGGCAAACCCACCGATGCCCGACATCGGCCGGAGGTTTCCCTGGACTACATGCCTATATAACCTAACCTGCCATCGAGCTAGCGACGCTCCGCGTGGGGACGGATAGAAATCTCGTGATAAGAGAGCACTGGGTAAGATAAGACCATGCGGCCGAGGTGCATATTACTTCTGGCAGTGGTCCTGTTTTCTGGGCAACAATTAGCGGGGTTCCTTTTTTTCTCTTCTAGTATGCTCTTGGGCCGGAGGCCAAGGCAACCCGGACCTCGTAAAGTGATGTAGATGTGGAGTTCCCCGGGGATTGGCGGACGATTTGGGATTGGAATGACACGGCAAATGAGGAGGCTCTGCTGCTCGGGGCGAACTATAAGAGCATGTTCGAGTCGCAGAGACATTCTGTGACTTGGGTAGCCAGCGACCATCTCACACGGGAACTCCCTCGCCGAAGCAAAAGCATCCCGTCTCCTCGCGATGAAGGCCTTCGCCCTCCTGTCCCTGGCCGGCGCCGCCGCCGCCCAGCTCGTCTCGACCGGCGCCTCGGTGAAGCTCAACGACGCCTACTACTTCGTCTCGCCCTTCTCCCAGGGGAAGGCCTACAACGGCTCGCTGAACGTCAATTCCCTCCCCCGCGTCTTCGGCTTCACCCCCGTCACCGTCGTCTCCGAGCCCGTCACAAAGGATGCCCTCCCGGGGTTGTTCGGCAACTGGTCTGCGCAGGACGACGTCTGGCAGCCCGCCTTCCTCGGCGCCGTCTTCCTCGCCGGGTTGGAGTCGCCCTGCCTGACGAAGGAAAGCTACGACGGGAGCAACAAGACGCAGTCCATCGTCGTGCCGCTTAGCGGAGCATCAGGCTCGCTCCCCTCGGGCCCGTACTTTTTGGATATTGCTACTGGCGACGTGCACCAGGCCTTCCGGCTGTACGACGACTTCGCCGGCGCCTTCTCCGAGTCTTTGCTGCAGACGCCCGAGGGCACGTTCCAGACGCTCTCCGCGCAGGTTCCCTCATCGGCCTCGCTGACCGTCGGCGTCCCGTCGCGGTTGTACTTCACGCCCTCCGCCGAGAAGCCCCTCGCCGGCGTGCGGGTTGGTGTCAAGGATATCTACTCCCTCGCCGGCGTCAAGGGGTCCAACGGCAACCGCGCGTGGTATTCTCTCTACCCGCCCGCGAAGACCACGGCGCCCTCGATGCAGAATCTGATCGACGCCGGAGCGATTATCGTGGGATTCCAGAAGCCATCGCAGTTTGCGAACGGTGAGGGCGCGACTGCGGATTGGGTGGATTACCACGCGCCCTTCAATCCGCGTGGCGACGGGTACAACGACCCTTCCTCGAGTTCCTCTGGCGCCGGCGCGAGTGTGGCTTCGTATGAGTGGCTTGACGTCGCCGTCGGCAGCGACACGGGCGGCTCGATCCGCGGGCCGGCGAACGTCCAGGGTCTCTTTGGCAATCGTCCCTCGCATGGGCTCGTCGGACTCGACGGTGTGATGCCGCTGTCTCCGACACTCGACACGCCCGGGTTCTTGGTTCGCGACCCCGTGGTCTGGGATGCTGTCAACAAGGCGCTGTACAGAGACAACTACACGAGCTTCGACGAGGGGACAAAAGTTGCGTACCCGAAGACGCTTTACACGTTGGGCTTCCCAGCTGGCGGTCAGGATTTCCCCGCAGGGGACATGCTGAACAAGTTCGTGCAGGACCTCGCCGGGTTCCTGGGCACCGAGGCCACCGAGTTCAACTTGACCGAGGCGTGGGCTACGTCCGGCCCGGAGGGTGTGAGGGACATGTCGTTGACGGACGTGCTGGGGAAGACGTACGCGACGCTGATCACCAAGGAGCAGACGGCCCTCGTCCGGGATCCCTTCTACGCGGACTACGCTGGTAAGCAACCCCAACCCCTACTCAAAAAGGCGAGTTTCACGTGCTGACCAAAGTCTCCTCAAAGCCGCTTACAACGGCCGCCGCCCCTTCGTAAACCCAGTCCCCCTCTCCCGCTGGGCCTGGGGCGACGCCCAGCCCGCCAACGCCCTCGAGGACGCCAAGGCCAACAAGACGCTCTTCATGGACTGGTTCAACTCCAAGGTCCTCTCCCCGCTCCCCACCGGCGCCTTCTCGAACTCCTCGTCGACATGCTCGTCTGGTCTGCTGCTCTACGTCGGCAGCACCGGAAACCCGAACCCGCGCAACCAGTACCCCAACGGCACCCCTTCCCCGCCGCTCGGGTTTTCAAACGGCAGACTCTCCGTCTTCAGCGAGGCGCCGGACCACGTCTTCCCGCTTGGTGAAGTGCCGGCCACGAGCGAGATCACTGGACATGAGGAGATGTTGCCTGTGACGGTTGACGTCATGGCTGCGAAGGGGTGCGATGGGCTTATTGTGAAGTTGGCGAAGGATCTTGTGCAGGCTGGGATTTTGAAGGTGCCCAAGGCCGGGGGAACGATGTCCGGCGGGGAGGTTTTGATGAGGAGGGATGTGCACGAGTGGTTTTGAGGAGGATTTTGTAGATTTCTGGATTTAATGAAGAATAACTAATGTTAATGACAAAAAGTCTTGAGCTGGACTTCACATGTTTGTTATATGCAAGAAGTGTACCAGCTTTGAATAGCTACAGATCACAGGAGTAATATCATTGGCTCATCCATATCCTCTTGAGCACCGCAACAACGTCTTGATATCTCTAGACCCAGAAGAAAACACCGTTCGTTGCATGCACTTGTCCACAAACAAATACGCCATTACTAAACATTACCAAAGTATTTCTTTTGTGGGTGATCGTGGGGTCTGCCGGATGGGCTTGTGAACACATCGGTAAGTTGTCCAATAATGATGCCCCGTGGTCTATGCATATATCAAGTAACATATCGTGATTAAAGTGCCCAAAGGCATTACCAAATACGCCAAGGAATAGCAACTTAACTCCATCTATATGTATAACAAATGCACCATCAATATCTGGGTCCCCGGGGATGTAACGGTGCTGGCCATGGGGATGCCGCTGACGGCGAGTTTGTTGTCATTCGGCTTGACCTTCTGCTGAGGGGTGATATGATATCTGCCGGGTCCTCCTGTGGGGTGGCTGGAAGTTCTTGAGGTTGGTAGGACAGAGACGGTGTATGTCGAGGATCGACTTGGGAGTGGATGTATGATCCGGCTTGGAATCCTTGGTGAAATTGAGGGTCAGCTGGGGACGGTGCAACGTTGCTCTGCGGTGAGCTGAGCCTGTGACTGTAGTTCTGCTCTTCAGCAGAGTTCCGCATCGTTGGTACTGGTGAAATGCCTGGTGATGGGGCTGGGACCAAGCTGTAGCGCATAATGTGGTCAATGTCGCGGCAAAGACTTCCAAAAAAACATCTTATAGATATCACCTTCAGCGTGCTCGGTATCGATGAGGTCGCTTCATCTTTAGTCAGCTTCGCATTGCGAGTAATGGGGCCGCATGAAGATACACTCACGGACAGCCGTGACACTTCATGTCATCATCCAGCCGTCTGAGCCTTTCGGTCGCCTTGGGGTCGTCTCCAAACTGGACAAACTGTATAGTAACAGGTTTGATCTCTGAGATGTCCTGACGACCCTGAGCCTGGCCTAGTCCGAGGTATGTCAAGTCCCCGTGCAGGTCCCTCAAGTTGTGGAATGCCGATCGCAGGTAAAGGTCCAGGGTATACTCGTTGTGCATGCCAGGCCAGATGCCGTCGGTCAGAACGATGATGTTCTTTTTCCGCGGTGGAGTCTTGGATCCTGAAGCTTTTGCTCGCGGGTAGGTGTTGATGATTCGTTCTAGCTCAGGCAGGATCGTCGTTGCGCAGGCTGACGGACCTTTTTCAGCCGGCTCCGCTAGTCCCATCGCTTTGGTGAACATTGGCACCGACTGCTTCCGAGACTATTTGATAGAAGCTTTGGAGGGCGTGTCTGGCTTGGTAAAGTACAGCTCCATTCCGTCGTCGTCGTATTCCAAAGCTCTCCAAACGAGAACTTCCAGGAGCTCTGTGGCTTGCGTCCACCACGTGGACATGGTCATTTCATTGTCCACAAGGAAAACCTGGCCAATGTTAGCAAATCAATCATGTAGAATGCGGCAACTGCTTACCATGTCTCAATCCTTGTACTCATCCTGAAGACGCTTATCCAACTCCTCCAGATGGTCATTGTCGGAAGCGATGTCTCGGACGGTTGTTTGCTTTTTGTTGATGATCTAGCTGAAGCTTTTGAGGCTTGTCTGGTACGTGAGGCCCTTTTTCTTGAGCTCTTGCTTGACCTGCACAACTTTTATCGGCTTACGGTACTGTGCCTCGGGCTGCGGAGTTTGTCAGGGTCTCTGCGGACTGCGAGATCCGGTCATCGGGGGCGGGTATAAGTGCGTTGACATTGGTGTATCCCCACGGGGCACTCGCGCAACGTTCCCATCTTGTGGGGGATCGTAGTTGGCCGTGTTTATACTAAGCGAGGGACGTGGCGACTGCATCGGGGACACTCCCGGCTTTCGAGAGCGCTGCGCAGTCGGTTGAATTACTTCATTGAGCAGCTTCTGCCTGCTTTCGAACTTAACCTCAGCTGGAGGCAGACTTAGTGCGATGAGGCGGTTGGTTCCATCATCGACTTCGACTCTCTTGAAGCCGGAATTCTGATCGTAATCTCGCTCCGCTTTCAGGTCGATGTTCTGGAGCAGGCTTTGCAGCTCGCGAGGCACCTGGGTCTCCAAAGCGCCGTTGTTTCCCAGATTCCTGGCACACATCTTCGGCCCCCCATCTCCTCTCTCTAGCCACAAGCATGTGGTTGTCCACCATGTCGAGAACTGCTGCAGTGAACGTGTCTGTTTTTCGGGCTGCTTCGCGGATATATACGTGCCAATCGGAAATTTCTGGCAAAACGTGTTGGCCGTAATGAAATACATCGCTCATTAGTCTCTGGGCGTTGTAGATTGCCTGGCGACGTAGTTCGTTGTAGATCAAGAAGCCCTGTTTCCCCAGCACAACGTATGGTGCCGCAATGGAAAGGACGCATCCGAATGACCAGACGTCACTCTCTGGCGTAACACTTGGTCTTGTGTCACTAAGGCCGTCCAGATAGGCGGCTTTCTCGGGCGCAGCTAACAGAATGTTAGAAGAGTGGGCAATCATAAAGCAGAGGCGTGGCCTGATCCCACCATAAGTTCTTGTGCCGCCTATCGATTTTGATTGCGGTATGCCTGAGGTGCTAGAAGACCTCAGCAGCATGCTGGTTTCGCCGGGATCTGCCAGTTTGAACTTCCCGTTGACCCGAAGTATGTTCCCAGGCTTGATATCGCCGTGCCATCTATGAAGAGAACAGTCAGCCCATCTATGAGAAAGAAGACCGTCCCTTTGACGCACGTCAGGTGTTTGACCCCATCGAGATTCACTGTGTGGATAGATGCTAGGGTACTGGAGATCTTGGACATTGACCCCCAGAATCCCTGTATCTCGTCGAAAGATATTGGCGGCGATTCTTGCAGAATCGCTTCGTAGAAATTGAATTCGGCCAACTCCAGAACGATGTTGTAGTACTCTTGCATACCGCCGTTTTCGACAAGCTCGAAGCTTTGGAACCACCCGATATATCGAATCATACCTTCCTCCCGTTCAAGGTTTGAGAAAATCTGCTTCTCATTCGTGAACTGCTCGGACTTGTGTGGCATGAACTGTTTCAAAGCAAAACGGTATCTCTGGTGGGTTGAGGTTAGCGGTAGTTCTTGAGACTTTTGAAGGGAAAACCCACGTAGCCCTTGCTCAAGCTGCCTTCCGGCACCTTTTCCTCTCTTTCTATCCTGGCTGATGCCATGCGCCTCTGCAGTTCTGATCCAACCAGTTCCTCTGGCACGTCAATCGCGTACAACGCCGCCGTATTTTCTTTGGGGCCTGTAGAACCGCGGCAGCGATGTACCCCGAAGCGACCCCGATGACGCCACGGGTGAAGAGCAGAACTCCCGAGACGAAGAGCTCCTCAGTCGGGCGGCCAGGGTCATCGACGACAATCGCGGCCATGTGACTGCGCAGCACCATGAAGCTAAACGCGAAGGCGCCGAAGAGTATTGACGCAACCACCATGGTCCAGTAGTCTCTTCCCAGACCCCAAGCCACGAGCACGGCGAAGCTGCTGACGAGAGTACTTAGGAGCATCGGGATTAGGGGGCCGATAGCGTCTCTGGAATCAGTTCAAGTTAGTAAATGGGGGTCACGGTAAGAGTGCAAACTCACGTAAGGGCGCCGATGGAGATCTGGCCAACGATCCCAGAAAGCGACAGGAACGTGACGAGCAAAGCCCCCTTCTCCGGCGAGATACCCAGGTCGGTGGCGTAGCTCGGCAGGTAGTTGGCAGGTAGGTTATTCGCCAGACTCTGGAGCGTCATGGACACTACGAACAGCCAGAAAACGGGTTTCTTGAAAACCATCCGAGTCGACGAAGGCAACCGGGAAGCTATCGCCGCCGCTTCTGCCTTGCCATCGCGTCGGGAGCGGGCGCAGAGAATACCGAGGGATATAACGACGCCTGCGAACACCGCCCATCCGATTAGTGTCGTCCTAGGACCGAAGCGCTTCAGAAGGATGGAGAAGATGGGCGAGAGGCCCGATGCGGCGATGTTCGGAGCGCCGAAGCTGCGGACGTCAGTCTCTGACTTCGCTCAGTGATGAAAATTCCTCGGCGGCAACTTACAATATGCCATTGGCAAGGCCTCGTCGCTTCAAAAACCACTCGTCCACAAAGGTCAGACAAGGGGCGAATAGAAGACCACTCGAGAGGCCATACATTAGACCCTGGGTCATGATCACCTGAACTGCCTTTACGTACGTGAGCAAGATAGTCTTCACGCATACCTCGAGGTAGGTACTTACAGATGTCGAGAAGGCCGCGCCGATGGACGACGCCACGACCATGACCATGCCGCTCCACATCATGTAAGTCTTGCTGTGGGGGTATGCTGCGATGATCTTGAGCAGAAACGGCGGGAGAGTTTGGAGCAGCCCCTAAGGCTAGGTTAGCCAGGCGGTTTATAGGGGGGTCACTAGTAATTGTTACTTACGACTACCAAGAGGCCCGTAGAGGCCACAAGCTGGTTACCATCGAATGGGGGCGTTTTGAAGTAATATTCTCGAAATACGCCTTGGGTAGCGCCGAAGCCTGGCATGGAAGATATTGGGTCAGCATGCGCACACGACTTGAAATGATAGGCATGGAGCTTGCCTACGTACCCCAGGTAGCCATGGCAATGACCGAGACAGCGATGAGGCTGGCCCATGCCGCCCTCCCACGATCGCGGGGTGGAAGTTCGTCTTCAAACTCCTGTCCTTCGTTTTCGAAAACAGGGGCATCTGTCGGGATGGGTGCAACATCAAAAACCCTCCCATTCAGTGCCTTGTCGTCCATGGCCGACTTCATCGTGGCCCTGGGTGCGAAAGATCCTGCTTGAGCCTGTGATTGAGCGTCTTTCAAGAAGTAGGTACTTTGATAGCGAGCGTATCGCTGGACAGTAAGTAAGACTATTGGTAGTCCGTCTCCTTGAGGAAGTTGAGTTTGGAGAGACGTTGAAATTGCTTCATCGGCAGACACAACCTGAAGCATTGCACTGCATATGACTCCCACGCTTAAGCGAGGCGTCTAGATTGGCCGCTTAGGCCGGCGCATTCCGAGACTCTGAAGTCTCCAAATCTGTCATCCCCTGTACAGGTGGCGGACAGTGATAAGAGATAATCAAAGGACCTTCGAGCAATGTTAGTGTTGCTGGGAGTCGGTGAGTTGGCAGCGCGCGGATATCGGACCTTGGCGACGGCATCAAGCTCCGGAAACCTTGGCTGGGCACTCCAACCCTGTTTTGGAAAGACAAAAGTTCCGTTCGCCGTTTATTTAAAAATTCAAAGGTCCTCATTGCCCTAGATTCAGACGAACATCGTAACGAGGACAGAGCCGTAGTCTTTCTCATGCCAATCGACTCTTGATTTGGCATGCAAGTTGTGAGACTGAACAGACCCCTTGAGGCCCCTTGCATCCATTGCGCGCGTAGGGTTTCCTGCGACGTTGCTTGCTGTCAATCGGCTGGTGCGGAGGGGAAAATTGCCAATATTTGAGATCATCAGACGGAGAAGATGGACTTTTGCAACTTTATCGCCGATTACATAGCAGAATGACAGAGAAGAGTCGCTTTGGGTGCGTCGGCCCGAAGTCCGGTGTAACGCTGAAACGTATGACGTTTCGATACGGAAAAAAAAGCTGTCCAGAATAGCATCTAACTTGTATTACTGTACAACATCAAATGAAGGCCTAGCAAGATGTATGTTGATTATGTAGTAACTATGTAGCCGCCGTGTACCGCGCCAGATCTTTGGAAGCCGCCTCATGCTCTTCCTCAATCACCTCAGCGTGGCGCGGAGATCGAGGCGCAATGGAGCAGGGGAATGGTAGGGGGCTTGAGTTGAACCCGTCAGAATAAGCAAAACTGCAACAGTCAGGTCTCGTTGAGCAATAGTTTCCAGACCAAAGTTGACTTACATGTCAACGTCTATGTCCCTACCTTTGCCATCCACTGCTGGGGTCGCCTCGAAGCCCCAGAGAATGCGAGCAATGTTGAGTACCACGGAAGCAGACCCGAGGTGTATGCCGGGGCAGATACGACGGCCCCATCCGAAAGCGCTGTGGCCGAAAGTTCCAGGATACTCACGCTTGTCTAAGAAGCGTTCAGGCTTGAACTCATGGGGCTCGGGGAAGTCTGAGTCGTTGAGGTGAACTGACTAATGTCAGTACTGAGGTGACACGGTCGGGCGAAATACACTTGCTGCTCCACAGCGGCGCGATGATGGTGCTGCCCTTGGGGATAAACATGCCGCGGTATACATAGTCTGCAGTACTGGCGTGTGGTGTGCCGCCAAGGACGGCGACTGGTCGCCATCGGAGGGTCTCTGATGCTATAGCCCGGATATATTCGAGGTTATCCAAGTCATCGAAGGTCGGTAGTCGGTCCTTGCCGACGACTCTGTCGAGCTCTTCTTGAGCCCGGGGGATGAATCGCGGACCGAACTTTACACATGCTAGGAAGAAGCTGGCCAAAGACCCCGCTGACTAGAAAGAGTGAATGAGCTGCATGCGTAGGTCTTTTTATAAGGTCAACTCACAGTTTCGACGCCTGCGCCAAACGGAGACCCCGCCGTGTATGCTATCTCCAGATCCGACATTCCCAGGCTCGCTTGCTCTTGAAGCAGATGCTTAGCAAAGGAGTCTTGCGCAACCCCTGGGCCCAATTCGTCCCTGACTTCATCCATGAGCTCGGTGTAAAGCTCAATATCTTTCTCTCTTTGTCTTAAAACCTCGGCTTTCCACGGGGCTAAGAAGCTGGGAACGTGTTTGAGCAGCGGGTAACGCTCAGCTGCGAACTTTCCGGGGATGCTAGGCGGAAGTGTCGGTTTGCTGTTGAGCGAGCATCGTACCAAAGCTGGGAGAGCCATAGCCTTACTTGACAGATTTCAGGCGTCCCATCGACTCGCCGTTGCGCTGGACAACAACATCAGTCGTCACGTCTTCCACTCTCCGCCCATATGTGACAGTCACAATGACAGACGCCGCATATCTCTCGAGATGTCTCCTAAAGTTGAGAGGATCTGTCAAGAGCTCATGCATCAGGACTTTGGATTCGAGGCTCTGTATCGGTCGATAGGTCTCGCTCTGCCGTTGCATGAACCCGCTGTGCAGGAGCTTCCGCCAACGCCTCCAGAATGGCGAGTATGGGGCCATCAACCCCCTCATTCCCCCGGACAAGAGCTCCCCTCCCATGATAAATCTCGGGCGGGATGAGAAAATAGCGCCTTTCTTCTCGAGAAGGTCCCAGGCTGCCTGCGCCGAGCCCAGGACGATGGTCGGTGTTGGACCGAGCTGGAGGTATACGACGTCTCCATATTCCTTACTCAGCTCTTGAAACCACAACCAGGGCTTGCGGATTCCTGTCTTGATGATCTTTGGTCCTGGCGGAAGTTGCGAACGATGAGAGTATAAGTTCCACTCTTGTTGGAGCTGGAGGGAATCACTGTTAGCTGCAGATAAAAGTGTTGGAGCGTCGTTGAGCCTACCCTTGGAAATATGAGAGCAAAGTAGGGGAGGGTCACCCCCACGGCAATCCAGATGAGTATGTTGAGTATCATCTTAAACCGTCCCTTCTGTTTCAGGTGAACAGCTTGGAAAACAAATGACAAGGACTTGGGGGCTTCGGATACAAACGTTTTTTTGCTGGTAAACGTTCTAACTATTCCCGGGTTCTTTTCGACCGCGATCAGAGAGAGCGAAAGTACCGAGGGCCCGAGGTTGTTGGAAGTCGAGCACGTCGTCGGCGCGTCACTTCAACTGCCTGTATCAACTGCCGACCTTGGCGAGACGTTGCAGCAAGCCAACCCCCACCGATACTGGGTCCTCCAAGGTATGCTAATGAGCCTTTGGGATCCTTCTCACGCAAGAGACAGAGTGGACTAGCGAAAGCTGGTGATGTGACAGGTTGACGACCCCGCAAACTGAGCTGCACGTGGATACGCGGGGAAGCGGACCTGTGCATGAGGCCCGGGGTCTCCCCCACACGCACTGCCTGCTGACACGGACGTTACAAACGCCCTGGTTAGCGGCGGGTAATAACACCCTGAAGTTATCGGCTGCGTGATGTGAGAGATAAGAAGAGTGCGGCTTTGGTCGTCCAGTTTCTCCAAGTTCGGACGTTTGTCGAACTATTCGTGCAACATTCATAATTTCGATCATGAGCTCCAACGCATCGGGTTGGCTCAGCAAGCCTTTCTTAACGTCGATCCTTCTCGGCATAGGAGGCTTTCTGTACGGATAGTAAGTTGTCGCTCGGCGTACATCTAGCTCGGTCTCTGCTAAGGGTCTTGAAACTAACTTCAGGACTCAACAGTGACTCTGGTATCATCACACCTAGTTTGGCGCTCAATTCGTTCCTGACGTACTTCGGAAACCCTGATGCCCCTTTACGAGGCGCAATTGTTTCCGTATACCAAGCAGGAGGCAAATACACCTTAAAGTTCCCATACACACTCCAAGAACTGACAATCAAGCTCAGCCTGGCTCGGCAGCGCTTCTGTGGGTATCACCAGTGATCGACTGGGACGCCGGCGAGCCATCGCTTTTGGATGTATATGGGGCGTGATCGGAGGGGCGTTGATGGCCGGCGCAGCCCATGTGGCTATGCGTATGAATCCGAACGGTAGCTGAGGGAAACTCTAGCTGACTTTGAGCCAGTCATCATGGGTCGTCTTCTGGTTGGCTATGCCGTGGGAACGATCACCGGAGTAGCCCCCGTGTTTGGTGCGGAAATCGCCAAAGTAAGTTGCACCATCTGTCAACTACGTCTCTTCAGGAGTCGCTCAAACACTCATGTCTCAAGACCAACGAGAGAGCTAGAATCACCGCAGTCAATCAAATGAGTAAGTATTTTCCGGGAAGCCTGCCCAGAGTGTTGCTAAGCATTCACAGTGGTTGCGTGGGGATTCTTCGTCGCTCTCTGGACCGGAGTCGGCGAAGGCAAGTGGCACAACCCTAACCAATGGAGACTCGGCTTCGCACTCCAGAGCCTCCCAGCTCTGTTCCTCGGTGTTGGCGTTCTCTTGGTCCGCTCTGTTCAGGACGCCGGCCTTTAGGAAGCGACTCTTCGTCGGGTCCTTTGTCTGGGCCGCCGCGATGCTGAGCGGCATCTCGTTTGTCCAGTACTACCAGACGACCATCTATGCGACCCTCCAGTTCAGTCAGGACCAGCAACTCTTGGTAAGCGGTCTTTACGGGTCTGTCGGACCTGTTGCGTGCTTCCTATCTTTGTTCTTTGTCGATCGGGTCGGTCGCAAGAAGATCCTCGTCTGCAGCTCGTCTCTCTTGTCCGTCTGCTATTTAATCATCACGATCCTTGCTGCGGTTTATCCAGCTAGTCCCGGGTTCCCGACGAATGAGGCGGCTCAACGCGGGCTGATCGCTTGTATCTTCGCCGTCTCTGCGAATTACTCGGCACTTCTGGGACCCATGACTTGGATCATCCCGTGAGTTGTCAAGATCTACCTCAGTTCGAGTTCTTGCTAATAACACGCTAGTCCAGAGGTGTTTACCACAGAGCTGCGAGCCAAGGCAAACGCAACCGTCCAAGTCATCCACTACTCCATCAGCTTGGTAATTACGCAGTGCTCCCCCATCGCGCTCGCAGAAGTTGGCTGGAAGTACTACGTAAGTGGGACATGTGGCACAAGGAATCAGTTCGGTCGGCTAATGATATAGATCCTTTTCATTCTGACCAACGCCATCTGCGCGGTCATCTTTGCTTTGTTCTACCCCGAGACACGAGGTAAGTCTCAAGGTGCGATGCCTAGTCGCCGGTTATATCTGATCGGCAACAGGTAAATCTCTTGAAGAGATCGACGAAATCTTTGGCGATGTCAAAATCGTTCGTGGAGCGGACATGAACCTCGCTGAAAAGGCTGGCGTGGAGGAGGTCGAGGCTCGGAGAAGCACGGCAGAATAGAAGACTTGCCTCTGACGACCACATGCACGCGAATGTTTGGAGATAGTAGCCGGTTTTGTTCGGCATTTTCTATTCTCAGTCTGAGTCTAGAGATCCATGAGGACGTGTAAGGCTGGACGTTGAATCAGGGGCGAGAAAAGATCGTGCCTGGTCGCAGGATGTCATAGCAGTGATGCCTGACAGTAGTAATAGTAGTAGGCTAGAAAGGATAGAGAGGATGCGAAATATTCAGGCCAGGGGCATGGAATAAAAGACCCCATGCAGAGGGAAGAAGACTTCATGCTGTCATCACTGGCGCCCTCCTCGCCTTGAATGTCTAGTGCTGGACTGACGATAACGCGGTGGCCTCATTATTGTTTCAGACTTGGTGACCCTCAACTATCAATCCAACAGGGACAATGGCTATACAAATGCAGATTGAACTGACAAAGGTAGCTGGCCAAGAATGAATGTTCAACCCATTACAGTCTGGATATACTGAGCAGTTAATGATGTGATAGATCATCTTTGTGGGCGTTTCTGAGAGCCTCCTGTGCCCAGTTAGGCCACGCGCGAGCCCCGACAGCCCGAGAAAAGCTGTCTGGCAAGTACACTTGCCCACTGCGTCCGGATTTGATCTGCTTGAAGATACGGCCCGCCACGTCTTCAGGCTCGAGAATCGTTGCCTTGAACTTGCCCGACCGATGTATCTTGTTAATCAAAGCCGTCCGGACGTACGTCGGGTGGATGATACTGGAAGCCGAGTTAGAAAATAGGAGCAAGGGGGCTGATGCGTTCGAACTTGCCTGGTGCGGACCTTGGGCGCCTTGTACCGATGCCGAAGCTCCTGCGCGAGGCCCTCGTGAAGGGCGAGAGCGCCGGCCTTGCTGCAGGCATAATCCACGTTCTGCACGCCCGTGACGAAGCTCGCCATGCTGGCGACGGTCACGACGTGTCCGTGGTTCTGCTTCACCATCGCAGGGAGGAACTCCTTGAGAACGAGAAAGCTGGCGACGATATTGACGTCGAAGACGTGGCGGATCTGCTCCTCCGTCTCATCGAGTATGGCCGTCAACTTCATCACGCCGGCGTTGTTGACCAGGACGGTAGGGTCGCCGTGGTTTTGGCGAACTTTGGCCGCTGCCTCCTTGATGGATTCTGAGTTCGTGATGTCTGCTTGGTAGAAATACGCGTTTGATGCTTGAGGCGAGATGGTTAGTCTGTGCTGTGAGTAAAACGGGCTGGAAGCTCACGTAGAGGGGTCACGGGTGGGACGACGTCGATGCTGACCACCTTGACGCAGTCCTTTGCCAGCTTGCGGACGAGCATGTCTCCTAGGCCGCCGGAACCGCCGGTGACGAGGACTAACTCCCTGCGCCAGTCGTAATGATCTCGGGTAAAATTATTCAGGACTGTGGAGCTGAGCAATGAGTTCGTCTTTTTCACAGCCGTCCATCCAAGAACCAAGGCCAGTGCAAACTTGATCCATCTGCGACGGGTATAAAGCTGCAGGAGAACTGAGACTTTCGCATTACGAAGGATGTTCGGAAGCCGGCTCGAGATGTCAGCGGTAACACGACTGAGTGACGAATTCATCTTGAACAAAAAAACAAATTAGTGATATGTCTTGATGACGAAAAAACAGAGATGAATCTGGAATGGGGCGTCCGTGCCGCCGTCGTTGAGCGAGCGCCACATCATACCACTTCCCCGCGGATGGGCGGGTTAGATATGCACCCCGAATCCCAACGGCACAGTCCGGGCTCCGTCCGAATCTTCCCCGCAACTGCGACGTCCAGTAGACTTTGACGCGACGACGTCAATAAGCCTTAAGACTCCGCATTATCAGCCGAGGCTCAAAACGTTATCCGTGCGGAACGATTCCTTCTTCAGGACGAGGAGGTTTGAATTACGAAGATGTCGATATCGCAACAGCAGCAGCTATTTAGATCAACTCAATATCAATCATTAGTCCGTGATGGGTTACACCATTGAAGATCGGTTCATCCCCTCCAGCCGAAACAACCTCAAAATCGCTTTGTCCATCTACAAACCCGATGGCTTGCGACACCCCGCGCCGACAGTCGTGATGGGCCACGGCATCGGCGCCATCAAGGCCGCGGGCCTGAGACCGTTTACTAGCGCCTATACGGCAGAGGGCTACGTCGCCGTCACGTTCGACTACATCGGCTTTGGCGAGAGCGAAGGACATCCGCGCAACGTCCTCAGCGTCTCGGACCAGCTGCAGGATTTCCGAGACGTGCTGAAGTGGGCCCGGGACCCGGAGCAGGAGGACCTGGTCGACGCGTCCCGCCTCGTCGCCTGGGGGAGCAGCTTCGGCGGGATGCACGTCACCATGTTGATGAGTGAGGACCACGCCCTGGCGGCCGGCATCGCTCAGTGCCCGCTCGTCGATGGGCTCGCCGGGTGCTTGCAGATGCCGCTCTTAAGATCGTTGAAGCTGGCGGCCGTGGCGGCGGCGGACATTGGCGGCTGGCTCACGGGCGCGGAGGAACCGAGGTATGTCAAGCTGGTAAGCGACGGCTCGTCGACGGCCGTGATGGCTTCGAAGGAGGTCGAGGAGGGGTGGGCGAGGCTGGCTCCTGATGACGGGGAGGCCTGGCCGAACATGATTGCCGGCCGGTCTCTGCTCAGCATGCTCGTCTCGCGGCCGCTGCTGCACGTGCACAAGAGCGCTCGCCCGTATCTTGTTGTTTTGCCGACGTGGGATCACGAGGCTTCCTTGGATGCGGCCGAGGAATGCGTGAGGCGAGCGCCGTTGGGAGAGGCATTGAGGGTCGACGGAGGGCACTTCGACCTCTACAAGGGAGGTATCTCGTTTGAAAAGAACGTGAAAGGCCAGAAACAGTTTTTGAGGCGCGTACTAGCAAACTAGGAGTAAATGTATATGTACTTCTTGCGCAACTTTCGAAGTAGGCTTTAGTATATGTTAGGATGCTCTAATACCGCACTTGCGGAGGGCCAGAAGTTACCAAAGAGGGGCAAATCAGCACGTCGTCCTGGGTACGACGGCCGCATGGCTAGGAGACGTGAGCTGTTCGCATGGCTACATATTTTTTCATTGTTTGGAAAAGAGGATGGATGACCGCCGATGCTTAGAATTGTTGGCCTTACCCGCCCCTCGGTTCTCAACGCGTTTTCCTTTGACCTTTTGAGCGATCATGGCCGGATCTAGCCTTAGCGAATAGTCGACACAGGAGTCTGCTGAGCGTAGCAAAGAAGCTTATTCCCCCCGGTACCCTCGATAAGAACCGGTCACAAGAGCCGTTACTTGTCTGTCCCGCGGCTCCTATGCTTGATTCATGCTTAAAAGATTTAAGCGAATACACATACCGTAAAATTTAAGCGGGACATGTCAACGTTGAACCGCCAGACGGATGAAGCAAATAGAGTGATATGAGGATATTACGCTACTTCGATCAACGTGGACGGCAGATGAGAAAATACGATGAGAGTACAAGTTGAACTACAAGCCCGCTGATGTTGCGTGTGGGTGTAATTTGAGATCAAAGGGGGCAGCTGGTGATTGCTGTCAACACGGCTGTTGTTAGCATTGAGGGGCATTGATGGTTCTCCCGTGTGAAGCTGAGGACATCAATAGCAGATCGAGGTTAAGAAGCTGAAGAGAAGAAAAAGCAAGAATCTCATCAGACCTGTCAACTCTGAGTCAGCCTGACCGGCATCTGAATCCCGGTTTTCCCATTGACTTTCAGGTCATCGCCAATAGTTCGCGATGCCCGCATATCAGCCGCAGTCCGTCTGCCTGGCCCCCATGCCCTTTTCAAACCTCCCCAGTTGCCGACAACTCCGTGTTATAATCAGCCTCAACTTCCTTCGTTCATGCACACACGTGATGGTATCGCGTTCTAGAGAGGCAGTTTTCACCGCATATGCTGACGCCAGCCACTTGAAATGAGCATGGGTCTCTGGATCGTCCTAGTCTTGAAGCTGTCTATTCCAAGTGTACCTACCACCCTGGCGTTGCTCAAGCTATTGAATGCGGGTCTCGCGCTTGCAACGATCAACGATGCGGCGTGGGAAGAAGCCCGGGCCGGAACTTGTTTGGTCGAGCTAAACTAGGTGCCGCGTACCCGGCCGACAACCCCCAAAAGCAGAAGTTCGATTCAATGCTCGGATGGAACCAATTGTCCCAGTGATTTGGACGAACCTAGGATGTTTATCCGTGCAAAAAGAAAACATGAAGGCAGGCCTGGGGTGTCTCTCCCGTGTTGCCAGTCCCGTGCGTTGCCCACAATCCCGAGAACCTGGAACCTCCTCGGTTGGTAGTCTCGCCAGGGCCCAAGGGTGACTAACTTGGACATCTTCGCCCGTGCAGCCACGGCGCAGCGAAGCAGATGCCATACGAGATGCTAGTCTCCAAATTCCACGCGGCTTTGCCCCCCCCTTTCATTACCGTAGTCTGATGCTAAGCTTTTTCCTAGTCCAGATGGCGTCCAACCAAGCTCCCCAGCTGGATCTGGAAAAGGCGTACGTACGGGACCTTGGCCACACGGAATCCTGCCTCTTGTAGGATTCCCAATCCCGAGAGGGCGGAACAGTCACGGCTGTACGGCTTCCATGGTCTTCTTAACTGCACTTTGACCTGCGGAGGGAACCCTTCAGTAGTTCCATGCGCATGCATCTGCATTGCACTAGCGACCCCTCTGAAATGAGAAAGGAATGCCTCCGTCCCGTCCCGCCGGTTCGTGTTTACGCGTCTTTGCTGTGCCCGTGCTTCCATGGAGAGCTGTCACGGCGCCACCTCCTTGCGCCCTCCCACACGCCCGCAGAGATGCCAGATTCAGCTATACACTCCAACGGTTTGGTGGTCAACGGAGGCTATTACCCAAAGAGGCAACAACAAACAAGGAAGGGAGGAAAACTCGCGGACTGGGTGCCGGAATTGGTCCAAGGGTGCGCTCAGATCTCCAACGGCAGGCGGACGTTCTAGACCAGATAGGACATGGTTCAGCAGAGCGAGCCGGAGATCCGGGTCTCTGGGAAATGTTAGTATCATGATCTTGTTAGTGTAGACGACTCCGAAGACAACAATTTCTTCAGCCACCGGCAGGCTTCCAAGCAGTAGACCTCAGCTTCGTGATGTATTATATGGCCGCGAGGGAAGGATAAAAGGTTCTCGGTCTCCCAGCTTTCTTGGCGTCATCCTCATCATCACTCACTCTCATATCATCCTCCATCTTTTACACATCACCAACTCAACCAAACACCATTCCACCTCCACGATGCGCTCTGCTCTCCTCCTCGCCGCCGCCGCGGGCATCGCATCAGCGAACCCTGTCGCAACAGCCAGCCCCTCCGCTCAAACCGGCATCGACCTGAATGTTTTCGACGTAAGACAACTCTACACTGCCTCACGTCTCCAGCAACTCATAGCTAACCGTGTTGCAGGCCCAGCCCAAGCTCGACAAGGTCGGCCCCGCCGTGGGCGCCAGCACCGAGAAGCCAACCTACAACCCGGCGGAGCAAAAGGCCGCCGCGGCCCAGGACGCCCTCGAAAACCCCATCGCGGCGACCAACGCGACCCTCAAGGCGCGCGACTCCGGCACCTGCACCAACGCGAACCAGGAGCCCGCCGGCTCCGGGCCCATGACGTCCCCGGACACCTTCGACGCCTTCATGACGAACCCCGCGTACGGCAACGTCGCCCAGTCCGCGCCCGTCCCGGACGGCTACTTCCTCGCCTTCTCGGACCTGAGCGGCTCCGTCGAGGGACCCTCGTACGAAGGGCTGTACACCATGCAGAGCTACGACACCATCAAGTGCCAGCAGTACTGCGACGCCGCGCCCGCCTGCTGGGCCTTCAACGTCTTCATAGAGAGGGACCCCGCCCTGACGCCGAGCGACAGCTGCGTCGACCCGCCGAGCACGGCCAACTACAAGTGCACCCTCTGGGGCGCGCAGGTTTCCTCCAACTCCGCGACCAACGTCGGGCAGTGGAGGAACAACTTCCACGTGGGCATCCGCGGATCCAACGGTACGGAACCATCAACCTCCCCCCTTCCCCATCTCTCCGCACCATGAACTGAACTAACACCTACCAAAGGCTTCAACAAGCTCGCCCCTCCCCCCTCGCAGCCCAGCTTCGCAGGCCCCATCGAGCTCGGGGGCTCGATCCAGGCGCCCTACTCCTACATCGGGTCCAAGTTCTTCCCGGGCCCCTACGACCCGGGCCAGTGCACCGGCGCCTGCCAGGGCACGACGCAGTACGACCACGACCACCCACGCGACGACGGCTCCTACGACGCGTGCAACTTCGTCAACTCGTACGTCCTGAGCGAGAACGGCGCGCCCCAGGGCACCTTCTGCGCGCTGTACACGCAGGCCTGGGACAAGAGCTACAGCACTAACGTCGGGCAGTGGAGGGGCTCCGACTACTACTCCGTCTCCCAGAGCTACGGCTGGATCCTCAGCCCTCAGGATTCCGGTCACATCTAAATGGGGGGAGTTGAGGATACTGTCAAGGGGTGGATGGAGAGATGGATATACAAGTGCAGGATTCAATTTGGTTAATGAGTTGACGGGGGTCGAGTATTGTCCTAGCCGTATAGTTCAGATGCACATATTAATATCATTTTCTTCTTTGTTCCAATCGCTACGACGGATAGTAGATCCTCTCGGTCTTGCCTGAACATTGCAATAGATAGAAATGTCCGAGATCTACAACTTCATTGAACCATTCATTTGCATTTGGGGCGGCTGTGATGCTGTCCCTTCGCCGAGATGCCGCTCAGTACCAGGACGGCAAGTCATCGACCTCGAGCTCGAAGTCGCCTTGAGCGCCGCCGTCCATGATCCGCTGGAAGCGTTCGTGATAGTCGGCATCGTCATACTCGTCCTCGCCGAAGGAATCTTCGGAATCTTCGTCCTCCCACTCATCCTCGTCCCCGCCGCACTTGCCACACTTGTCGGTCTCCGGGCCATCTTCGTCGTCCCCCTCTGCTGCGAAAGGACACTGTTCGGCTGAGGCTGCGAGGGCACGCACGAAAGCCGCGGTAAGAGCGGCATGGTCGTCGTCGGATTTCGGCGTGTACGTTTCCAGGCGCTGGTTATCCTTCAACAGCCCGTTCGCGGCTAGGGCGTCTTGCAAAACGGTGACAAATCTGGCAACCTCCCAGTCCAGCTTCCAGTAGTTGATCGCGAACTCGTTGTGGACCATTGACTCCACAGTCTGATCGAGAATCTCCAGGATCTCGACGTGGCGGACGTTGCCGAAGCGCCGGGTCCGCTGGAGCATCTCCTGGGTCTTGTCTTGACCGGCCGTCTCGTCCGAGCTGGGTTCCCGCTGGGGTATGCCGAACGGGCGCGCCGCGGGGTCGGGTGGCAGGCCGTAGTGGCGGCGGACGACATCGGTGATGTAGCTGGTGGTTCCGTGCGCCGTGCCGTCCTCGAAGCGGAATTCGAAGTTCGCGACTTGGATGGCCTTTTCCACGACGCCCATCCACACGTGGCCGCACTTTTTGCCTGACACGGCGCTGGTGTGTTTGGTTAGAACATCGGCAGCCTTGAGGTCTTCCGTGATGGGGAAGCCGAGGAGGTTGGTTCCGTGATAGGCGAGGAACTTGTCAAACTCGGGCCAGCTGAGACCAAGCTCGGGGTGGTCTCGTTTGAAGACCGTGTACAAGACACCAACCCACACAGGCGCCGTCGTTCGGGTGAGAAGGCGGATACTCAGCACAGTGCTTTCCATCATGGTTCGGAAGTCAAGCAGAGCAGGCCAGATGGGTTCGACGGAGAAGAGCTCGAACTTGTGGAGCTTTTCGCGCATGCGCATACCCTTGGCTCTCGCCAGCTTGTCTTCGTAGGTAAAGTCGTTGAATACGTAGTGGTCAAGGAGAATGAGCTCCCGTTGGATCATGAAAAACCAGTCAGAACCGGAAAGGTCTTTGCTTGTCGTTTTGTGGTGCTTCAACGCGCGGGCGACACCCTTCGCATCAAGCTTGAGTTGGTCAAAGGCGTCCACGACCTTGTCCTCCATAATGTTTCGGATGTCGAAATAGAGTTGGACAGCGAAGATGAAGCATGAGGTGTAACCGCGAAAATTGAGAACCCGTTCGAAGTCGAACTCCAGCAAAGGTTCTCCCGGCAAGATGGGGGCTTCCTGCCTGTTCTTCTTCAGAGCTTTGACCTCGGCGACCTCTGGGAATAGCTCAAACAAACAAGCGTGGTTGAATGTTGCGAAGTCGCCTGACGTGATGGGGCCGTACTTGGGATGTTTGCGACGGGAGGGCGGAATCATCGGCACCTTGCCCGGTGGCATGTTGTCGAGGATATCCTCGACGCCGATGTACGCGGACCATGCTAGCCAGTCAGCCTCCTCGCGCCAGATCATTTCGTGCTGTTCCTCCTTGGATGCAGGTTTAAAGTTGTAATCGACATGCTCCATGCCAAATTCAAAGAAGAGCATCTCCATCATGGTTTGGTACGATCCCAGCTCGATCATTCGGTTTTTGCGAACGCCAGCCTGCCTTGCATCCGGGTCGGGAACGGCCTCGCAGTCGAGGACCGCGATCCTCCGACGGGCGGAGTCGTACCCGGCTTTGAGAACGGAGGCGACCTGCTCGAGGTCGTAGTCGACCGGCAGCTGGAAGGGGAAGACATAGAGGAGGTAGCCCTTGGGGCCGACTCGCTCCAGGGGCGTGAGATCCGGGATCTCGGTGAGGCCTGGTTGGGAGCCCATGATGGTGGAGGGATTGGAGCTTGGTGCTTGGTGCACAATTGAGAGAGGGGAAGGAGATGGTGAAGCAGATTGGAGGGTGAAGGGTTCCAGTCGAGAGTAATCTGGGTTATTCAAGAGATCAAGTCTGATATGCCCGGAAGCCCAAGACCGCCCACCAGCCGCTCTTTCAGGGATAAGCCACCCCGCGACATTATACGGGCACTACGTATTTGCCTGCAGTACCAACGGCATTCGTTGATTTCGTGCAAGGTACTGAGGGTATTGCTTTGGCGGCTCCGGCTCCAACAAAGTGGGACTCTCTCGCAGTTCCCCCTCCGAGAAGCTCGGTTGTCACATTCCGTCTGTCAGGTACCGGAGAAGCCCGCGGTTATCTTCAGCTGGCAGTCTTTGGAACCTAGCAAGAGAGACCGCCAAATAGGAGCGTTCAGACAAGGGCCCAGGTTGTCCCCGGCCTCCTAGCCGAGCTGGAGGACTCGAGTAACTGCACTACTCGCGACGTAAATCATACAAGAGATCTCCACACCAAGAAGTCGCAGTCTGTCGGACATGCCACCGTTTTCATCTCGGACGCGCGATGGACATGCTGTTGGTTCGCTGCGGAGACTCGGCTGTGGTTCTGTACTTCTCGTCACACTGTGGTGGAGATATCTCAGCGAACCCCAGTTCCAACGCCAAAACCCCGGAAGGCCAAGGCGGAACATCGAGACAACTCCCCCTCCCGGTCCGGTGATCTGCAGGAAGCGAGCCAGAATCGAGCACACGAGCTGCTTAGACCAGAGAATCGAGTATACGAGCTCCTCACATAGTAGACCAGAGACACTGGGCCAGCATTGAGTAAGGATATACCAGCTGCTCAAACCAGAAGCGCCGAGCCTTACCCGCTGGGTATCAAGACCGGACGTTCAACCCGAAGTTGGCCGTCGTCTTGATAACGCGGGACAAGTGATGCAGTTTCAAGTTGGTAGAGATTACAGCTTCTTTATCTGCCCTTCCAGTTGTTCTGGGCATGCATCGACTTCTTCAGGTTGTGTTGGACGAGTTGAAGTCCACCCCGGGAACATGCTCTACCTTTCATGACAGAGTCCTGCTCGACCCGGTTCTCGGCTGCATGCGAAGAACAAACAAGTCACATCTGCAGTCTGCTTTAGGAAGCAAACATCTTGCACCAACAGCTTTAAAAGCATACTCGCACCACCCCCACCAGTTGTCCCCCAGAGTCGGACCAACACTCCGTGCCACTGCAGATACTCCCTGCACGGACGAACTTCTTACCTAGGTAGGTATGTACGCATAGACGAGCCAACAGCCAACATCTTCTTCAACCGCTCACATGAAATTTGGTCAGGAGCAAGGCCACGAAGCCCCTAGAATCTGAGCCGATCAGATGTACCTTCGCAAGAAAGACCGTAAGGAGAGGTAGAGACCACGGAACCGATGTAGGAGAAAGCAAACAACTGCGTTCCAACGCGAATCCCACCCGCACTCTTCGAACGATCATCACGACATCATTACGCCCATCCACTGCAGGAACCATTGTCCCGGCCACCCAGTGCGCCAACTCCCTCGACTCGCAACCAGGTTTACGGGTCCGGCAAGGAGGGGACGGACAGAGCCTCTGGTGGTCTCTCTCTCCGCCTGCAGAAGACATAAGACGTTGCTCACAGTAAGAAAATGCTGCCGCTGATCTCCACCCCCTACGTTCTTATTTGCCTTTTTTTCACCCTACTGTGATGATGGAATCGAGCCCGGACATCGTCCAAGCCTTCGGTCCGCCGCCGGACGGCCTGGACATCACGGAGAGCAGCGTCGCGGAGAACAACGCCGCGGTGATCATCCTCGCCGCGCTGGCGACTTTGGCCGTGGCGCTGCGTTTGTATACGAGGTTTCTGCAGGGCCATGGCTTACACCCGGACGACTGGACCATCATATTGTCTTTGGTACGTCCCGCGTGTATCTCGTGAGAACGTCACTGACATCTCTTGTCGTAGCTTCTTGTCGGCGCAACAGTCGGTCTGAGCATCCTAGGCGGCTCCTACGGCACAGGGAACCACATCTGGTCCTTCACCCTCCCAGAACTAAAACCAATCTTCAAATTCAGGACCAAACACCATCCCCACACTTTTTCAACCTACCCCCCTACCTCGCAAACAGATCCTCTATGCGTATACATTCATCTACGCCTCCTCCTGCGCCGCCACGAAAATAAGCATCCTTCTCCCAGGGCCCTCCACATCCCTATCCTTCAAGCTCTCCCTCGCAGCGGGCTACTTTCTCTCCCTAGCGTACCCGGTGATCGTCTGGGCGACGATGGCGAACGCCTGCAGGCCTATCGCGTACTACTGGGACCAGTTCGTCGGTGCGGAGGGGGGGGTGTATAAATTTGAACGTGTTTTACCTCGCGCTGGGGGTCGTGAACATGGGGAATGATGTCGTGGTCCTGTTGATTCCGATACCGCAGATCTTGAAGCTGCAGATGAGCGGGAGGAAGAAGCTTGCCGTGTGCGGGGTGATGTTACTCGGGAGCCTGTAAGCTGCCCCCCCTTTTCCTCCTTTCAGTTCGTTCTGTATCAACCCTACTGCCTCTTGTGCGGGCACTGAGGGACGGTCACAATGCAACATGCTCGACAGCCTGCTAACACCTCCCACCACGCAGCGTCTGCGTCGCAAGCGTCCTCCGCAACCACCACCTCCACACCTTCACCCAGTCCCCCGACCTGACCCGTCAAATGGGCCCCGTCTTCATCTGGTCCGCAATCGAGCCCGCCGTCGCCATCGCGTCCGCGTGTCTCCCGCACCTAGCCCCCGTCGTGCGCAACAAGCTCTCGTCAACGCAGAGGAGCGGCGGGCCGTCTGCGGGAAGCACGCCCTGGAGGTCTAGTAAGAGCGGGACGGAGTCGCAGAAGGGGGGTGCACTGTTTACGATTGGAGGGTCGCGGTTTTCCAAGTCGTTTGGGGGTGATGGGAGGGTGAAGATTGGGGACGAGGAGGATGAGATTGGTCTTACTGAGCGCGGGGCTGCGAGGAGCGGAAAGAGCACGTCGGGGTCGAGGAAGGATGTAAGTAGTAGGGCGAGTGTTGTCCAGGCGAGTTTCGCTCAAGTAGATAGAACAAGCTAGAAAGAAGAAGACATCACAGCAAAGTGAGACGAGAATGAGTTGGGAGTCATGGTCTTATTACTTTAGTCTAACCCCTCAGTCCTCCTCCTTCGTCTTTTCGGAATCCGTCTCGAAGAAGCGTCTGATGGCAGGCAGGAAGGCCTGCGCGTGGCGGAACTCGCCCAGCTTGACGCGCATCTGGTCGAGGGCCAGCAGGACGACCTGGTCGGCGCCGGTCCTCGTCCTGCGGGACTCCACCAGAGGAATTCGGGCGTAGCGCTGCGAGAAGTGCGTCAGCAGCACGCGGCGCGCGCCCATGCGGTCCGCGACGTCGAGCGCCTCGCCCATGGTGGAGTGCTTCTTGGCCAGCGCGTCGCTCATCATGTCGTCGTCAAAGGTGCTCTCGTGGATGAGCAGCGTCGCGCCCCTGCCGACCTCGACCAGGTCGGCGCTGGGGCGGCAGTCGCCCGAGTAGGCGATCTTGAGGCCCGAGGGCCAGGTGAGCACGGGGGCGAAGGCGTGCTGGCAGTGCTCGACGGGGACGAGGAAGGCCGAGGCGAGGCCCGTCGGGTGGTCGGCGGGGAACTCGGCCCTGGTGGTCTTGGGCCAGATGGGTCGGGGGAAGATGAGGCGGTCCCAGGCGATGTCCTCGATGCGGCTGTACTCGCGCAGGAAGCCCTCGATGGCCTTCGGGCCGATGACGCCCAGCTTGGGCTGAGGGCTGAGGTGCGCGGTCGCCTTGGCCCAGGCGCGCAGCATGCTCGCCGTGCCTAGTTGGTGGTCTGCGTGCATGTGGCTGATGACGATGCAGCGGAGGTTCTCAAGGATGTTCTTTGCCTCGTCCGCAGGGAACGCTCGCCGGAGCTGGCCGACGGTGTTCTCGCCGCAGTCGAGCAGGTAGTTGCCGTACTGGGGGACGCGGACGAGGGTGGAAGAGACGTTGCGGTACTTGGAAGGCAGAGCAGAGCCAGTACCGAGGGGGATGACCTCGGCGTCTCTGTTCGGAATGTCCTGCTCGGCCTGCTCCACATCGGCGAGGAACTTGGGGTCTTGAATCTTGGCCTGAGCGGTCTTGGCCATGGCCAAGATGTCCTCTTCGAGATTGTTGGCTTCCTCGAACGTGGGGAAGGGGGCAATCTCGTCGTCCTTGAAGCCGAAGACGGGAGACAGGTTGGTCCTAGCTCCAACGCGTCCAGCTTCCACGTTCGATCCGATGGAAGACAAGTCGCGGACGGTGTTGTTGAAGTCGAGCAGGGGGAACCGTTCGGGATCGATGCGACGCAGCTTTGCCAGCATGAGGGCGTGCGATTCAAACGACAGCATGTTCGGGGACACGTCGGGAGCAATGACCTTGTGTCTGATGTCGGACCTCTCCTTCATGAAGCTTTGGATGCGGGCGTCATCGATGACCGAAGGTCCCAAGATCCAGTAGAAGACCGGCACGTTATCTAACAGAGCAGTATTCTTCCACTCCGGACGGGCCAGAAACGAGTCCACCATCGACGTGTTCGGCATATCGATTACGGCGAAGCCGCAGGGCTTCAGCGGTGCTCCCATGACCATGTCGGGCGTGACATCCTCACCCTTCGCGTCCTTGACCGTCTTACCATCCGCCAACTCCTTGAGCCTAAATTTCGGCACCCCGCGCTGGATCGCGACGGCGGGGTTCATCTTGCCGCGGCGACCCTTGTTCTTGACGACGTAGCAAACAGACATGTCGGGACCGGCGGCGGGCGGCGGGAGGACCTTAACCATTGTCGCTGGCCAAGGGTACCTCACCAAAACATCGATGTCGGGAACGTCGGCGTTCTTGTCCCCCGGCAAAGGGCCCCTGTACCTCTTGATGTGGCCATCCTCCCGAACGAAGATTGTGGCGGGCAGCGAAACCTTGTGAAGCTTGGTCTCGCACAGCGCATCCAAGCTCCAGTCCGAGTTGAACATGTGGTCGACGGTGGCGTGTATCGATTCGAGGTCAATCTTCTGCTGTTGCTCGGGGGTGACTGCGGCAGAGGAGCCATCCTGGAGCGCCTCGTCCTCGGCGGTCATGACCTCGTGGCTCCTCTTACGTGACGTGACAGAAACCGGCGAGGTCTCGGAGAAAATAGGCACTTTCCACACACTTATCGCGTCGTCCTCGAAATCGGGGGTGGCTTTGTCGGAATCGGCGAGCCTGGGGTCTTCGTTGACCTCGAAAGGCCGGATGGGGATGCCCTTCCTAAAGATGAAAGACCTTGCCGTCGCAATGGAGTAGGCAAGGTTGCGAGCTCCGTGAACCTCGATGCACTCGGGGCCCTTCATGGCAAGCTCGGGTTTGCCGGTCTTCTTTCTCGTCTCGTTCTGTTGTTGAAAGTCTCTCCGGCTGCCATCGAGAACGTCGGCGACGGTGAGCATCATGCCAAGCAAACCGCCCATGGTCTCCCAGGAGGTCTGGCCCGACAGAAACAGCTTCTCGAGCTTCGCCAAAGCATATTTGCGCTGCGTCAAGGCTCGTTGTGTGCCTTCGGACACGCGGCCGAAGAGGTATCGTCGGTGATCGAAGTGCAGCAGCAGACTGCCACCCGTATCGGCCGTGGGGACCGTCGCGATATCGACGTGGTTGGTCATGCTGCCGGCGCGATGATACGGCTTCCAAGGGACGGGTAGTTTAGGGATCGGACTGGGGCCGGACAGAAGGTGGAAGTTGTTGACCCAACTCCAAGGATTCTCTGGCAATGCCTTGTTCCAGCCTGTCGGGTAGAGGTAAGCGTTCTGGCCGGGAAAGGATTCGGGATCACCGGCGATAATTGGACCGTTGCTGGAGCGGCCTGGTTGAGGGTGAAAGACGATCGAATGGAAATCCTCTGCGGTAGGTGGTGACCACGCACGTGGTTTCCGTTCTCCTGACAGCCAAGGCGGTGGTTCCCTGCTGGCCTTGAAAGAGTTTTCCGTCGGCGACCTTTCTTGCCAGGTCTTTCGCGGCTTGGTGAAGGGGCTCGGCGGTTTACTGTTCGGGCGACGAGATAATGCGTGTCCTAGATGCCTCGACGTGTTCCGGTAAGACATGGAGGGGGGACAAGGGAGAGTGGGGAGCGCGAGGCTCAAGGAAGGGGGAAAAGGCAGAAAAACGTAGTAGTGGATATCAACACATTGGAGAAGCTAGAATCAAGAAGCCGTGTATGAGTGGCTGCTGGGAAGGCGGCGAGTGACTCTTCGCCATTGACGCGGGACAATCCAGAAAAAAAAAAAAAGCGCCCACTTCTCAGGATGACGATAAGATAAGACCTCATTGAGAGCACGTGAAAGCTGAGTCAGCAATTGATAATGAATGATTATGTAAGGACCGAATGGAAGTTATCCGTACATCGTGATTAGAAGGAAAGAAGGAAAGTTGGTTCGTCTTTCTCTATGTGAGGTATCGACTTAAGTCGTATTAGAAACAAAGTAAAGGAGGTAACTTCCATCGCTGGACACATTTCATTTTCCCAATTCCCAATTTTCCGTTTTCCTTGGTCCCCAAATTTCTTCTTGCGCCAAACGCCATACCCGCTGCGGTCGCCTGTTCAAATCCATATTTCGGGAACACATGCTCGCCTTGGACCATCGCCATGTTGATGACACTTTCTGAATTTCGCCGGCATCAACCCCATCAACATCCAGCAATGGCCGACTTCCATCTCCCCGTACAGGGGCTGCTTCTCAAGATCACCTCTTATCAGGCCGTGGCATCATGCCCTGCATCCGGGACCCAGCCAGGGTATACTGCTGGTTTCGACTGAGGACCACCGCGACGATCTCCCGCGCAGATGTTGGACGAGGTTGGGGGGCCTTTTCTGGTTGAGGCCGCGTCGGAATCGTCGTCATCGTCACCACCTGCGCCGCCGTGCGAGGGAGTCATAACGCCTGTCCCTGCCACCCCAGGGATGTCGTTTGCAGGGCCGTGGCGCTTCTCTTGAAGGCAGGCTGCGGTGCCGCCGGCGGGGTTCGGATGTTGGCGGGACCTAGTGGCTGCTGCATGTACCCCAGCTCCGCTTCGGCTGCCGGCGAGGCGGGCGAGCGCTGCGGGAAGCGGCTGCGGACGGAGGCGGCGCCCGGGAGGGTTGCGACGCCGCCAAGGAGGAGCAGGGCTGACGACGAGGACCTGATTGCGCCCATGGTGGTGTTTTTGTCTTGGTTGGGTTGTGGGAACGAGAAGCGGGAGTTCTTTCAAGTGTAAGATCTCCTGATGATACTGACTCTGTAGCAGACACGGTCGAGGCGGGAATACTTATATACCCTGGGCCGAGTTGTTGGGGCCGCACATGCTCGAACTTCACCTCACCTCACCGCACCTCACCACTCTCCCTCGAGCATCCACGACCGTCCGTTCCTGGAAAGTGGCCAACCGCGGGACATTCCACCAATGGCGCGAAGAGTCCCTGCATGGAGAAACAGGGCCAATGGCGGGCCGCCGAGACGGGGCCGTCGGGGGACGCACCGCGTCGACGGGAATGGCGGGGGCGGAACGTGTATCAGGGCTCGAGTCCGAATCCAATGGGCAACGGGCAAGATTGCCGTCCCCCACGGCGGTTCGCCCATGTCGGGCAGCCACAGTTACATGGCGACAGCCACCCGGGGAACGTGGTGTCTCTCAACCACCGCTTCGACTGGCCTGAGGTGGTTTAAGAAAGCGGCCATGACTCTCGCTTACATGATGAGTTACATGGTAGGGCGCGGGGGAGCAGCCCAGCTGTTGAGACATTCAATCTCCCAACCCCAACAAGACGGGCGGGCATGCGAACGAGAGACGGCGCCAGCCGCCCGTCACTGGCCATGTTCCGCAACTTGACTGAGAATCACGCGTGTTAAATTCCCGTCGGTGAACACGCACGTCCTCTTTCGGTCGGCCGAGTCAAAACACTGACTGAGGAGTTTTTGCTGGACAGATACCGATCCCCGGATGTTCCGTTGATCCTTTTTGCTCGACAGTCTTGGCCAGCCTCCAGCGTTTCCAGTGTGCCAGTCTTACCGCAATGTGTGTTTGTCTTTCCAAGATGCCAGTGTTATCAAGCAATCAAGGTGTTTAGGTACCAAAGTACCTAGGTATCAACGCAAGGTCGAGGCAACCTTATCTTATCTATCGGCCGAACCTCTCGGTGAGGTGCATTTTAGAGTCCGTGCAGTCTCGGCTTGCAGCCTCCACATGGGACCAGGAGCCCCGGGCCTCTCATCCCCGTTCCGAGTTCCGAATTCCATCCCCCGAGCCTCATCCGGGGGTGAATCCCATAACCAGCGGAACGAATTGCCAATGGCCAATTTGTCACCCAAAAGCACGTTCAATGGACCTTGAAGCCGGACACAAACACAAGGACATCTCGGACCCAGCTTGACGTGCTTCAAGCCGCAAACAACGTG
Organism: Colletotrichum sojae; assembly: GCA_014235955.1. Classification (NCBI taxonomy): domain Eukaryota; kingdom Fungi; phylum Ascomycota; class Sordariomycetes; order Glomerellales; family Glomerellaceae; genus Colletotrichum; species Colletotrichum sojae. The sequence continues at coordinate 466,186 of WIGN01000003.1, read as the reverse complement.
TGTGCAACCCCCAGAAATCAGCCCCCCCCCCCCCCCGAATAATTATTATAGCGGCCCGCCGAGTCCATTGCATCATGGACAGGGGCCCTTCCCCTCCCCTCCCCTCTTGCCCCTCCACTTCCATTTTCCTTCGGCCACCCACTCCACCATCCGGAACCGCGAGCTAAGGCAAAGGCCGCAGTAATGGCCCAGCGCCGGCATCCGTAAGCAAACAGTCATGGACCCCCGGCTTGATGTATGTAGTGACAGTCGAAGCTGCCGTGTCTTTCCTTCCAACGGACGTGAAGAAAGTGGAGTTGCTTCATCCCGCATCGCAATTTGACTCGCGCCCCCCCCGTTTCGCTCCTCCGCGATCCATTATCATCCGCCATATATATAACCCGCATCCCACCGCATAATGTCAGCCCTCGCAACCCGTCGCATCCTCTCCACGATACCCTCCTCCTCCTCCCGCCTCTCATCCTCTTCACGTCTCATCAGCAGACCGTCCTCCAAAATGTCCCAGCAGCAGCAAACCTCCTTCGCAGGCGGCGCCGCAGCCCAGCACAACCCCCACCCAGACTTCAAGTCCGTCGAGTCCTCCCGCCCACCCTTCGATCCCACCTCACAAATCAAATACACCAAGACCATTGACCCGGACTGGAAATACGGCTCTGGCGCCAACGCCCTCGGCCGCTCCGACGCTCCCCACGTCGCCATCGACCCCCACGAGGAAGGCAGGCCCGCGGGCTTCAACTACAAGCTCCTCATCTCCTCCATCGTCCCGCGGCCCATCGCTTTCCTATCCACGCGCTCCGCGGACGGCACCGTCGAGAACCTGGCGCCGTTTAGCTACTTCAACATGGTGAACCACGACCCTCCTTTATTCGTGGTGGGCTTCGCCGCCTCGGTCGAGAAACCGAAAGACTCGCTGCGCAACCTGCTCGAATCAAAGGAGTGCGTCATCAACATCATCAGCGAGGGCTTCCTCGAGGCCGCCAACGCCACCAGCGTCAACGCGCCCTACGGAAAATCCGAGTGGGACGTCAGCGGCCTAACTCCAGTGTATGACTGCAAGCACGTCAAGGCCGCGCGCGTCAAGGAGGCCATCTTCAGCGTCGAGGGCACGCTGGACATGTTCAAGGAGTACGACTCGCGCGCCACGGCGGGCAAGAAGAGCGGCGTCGTGGCCATTATCGAGGGGCGCAACTTTTGGGTGCGGGAGGATGCCATCAACGAGCAGAGGAACATCGTCGACCCTGCGGTAAGCTAACTCGAACATCAAGTATCGGATCCACGAGCGTAGGAGATTAACGTCGTCGCAGGTCCTCCGCCCCGTGAGCAGACTGGGCGGCATCACCTACGGCCGCACCACCGAGGTCTACGAGCTCCCCCGCGCCGACTGGGAGGCCAACATTGGCGGCGAGGAGGGTTTCGAGAAGATCAAGAAGGGCGAGGCATAGACAACGACGAAGACAAGGAAGACGACCACGCGTCTGACAGAAAACGGCGCGAGGTCATAATGAGCAGGCAACATAGACGACCAGCATGCAAAGATACGACCATAGAGCAAAAGAGGAAGAGAGACGCGGCTGCGGGCGGCAGCCGACGGATATATAGAACGCGAGATGGGAAGGCGCAAAATACACACAGAGAGGCGGGCAAGTGCACACACACGGTATATACGTGATACCCCCTCCGTGTGTCTCATGGCCATAGGCCGCCCTTTTTCCAAATCCGCCTGCCCACATCATTCCAAGGGACCTCCCCGAGATAAAAACTCCGGTGCACCCGGCTGACCTGACCTGTTTGGTATCCGACCGAGTTCGTGAGATGGAAAAAAACCCTCATGCAAAAAAAGAAGAAAAAAGAAGAAAGTGGTGTCACGCCTCCCCTATCATGTTCCTCCCACCTGTCCACTGATTGGGGGCGTCTATATCGTTGCGCGCGGGCGTCTTCTCCTCGTTTGATGGTATTCGTTATACGTAGATGCTTTGTCCTTGAAGAGAAACAGTGAATTCGCATCCCAGCTGTGCACCCTTCTCGTAGGCCTCCAGCTCTCGTAGGATCATCGGACGGACGTCGCGTCCGTCGGGGCGATCCTTGGCGTGGATGATGACGACCTTGACGCCCTTCAGTGGGTGGCCCCGCGGATGTGCGCCATCTTCCGTCTCGCTCATCCCGGCTTCCATCTCGCCCAGTGACAGCTCCTTGGTGGGCGTCGTCAGGTGCGGGCTATCGACGGATGTCGCGGCGGGCGGAAGTGGCGACACGTTGCCGATGTCGGCCGAGACTGCACGTCTGGCGACAGACTTTGGGCTGACGGGCGACTCGTCGCCTCCCGCGAGTCTGGAAAAGGCGCCTCCGGTGCGTCGGCGGGGGATTGTCTCGGCGTCGGCGCCGCGCTTGCGTTTCCGCGTAAGGTGTGCGGCCTGGCGCACCTCCTCGACCTCGTCCGCCAGGACGCGCAGCTCCTCCATGACGAAGCAGGGCTTGAGGTGGCCGAAGAGGCGGTCTTCTGACTGCGAGTCGTCGTAGGAGCACTCGATGAAGACTGCTTTCAGTTTACCGGCAGCGACCTTCGGGGCGGCTTCCTGCCAGATCGGGAGATTGCGGGGGGATAGGGAACGGGAATCGGGCTCGACGTCGCCAAACACAAGGATCTCGTTGTTCGTAGCAAGGTCGAGAATGAAGTAGGCCGACGAGTTGTAAACACACACACTTGCTTGCGGCTCGGGAGCTACGGAAGGTGCTCTGGGAATGGTCGCTGCGACGCTTTGGGCGATTCCGTAGGGGAGGATGCGCGGGGATGCGACGGAGGCCGCATCAACGGACCCGTATCGTAAGGGAGTAGCATTCGAGGACGTCGATCCGCGGTGAGGATGGCGCTCGATGCAGTGGCCATGCGAGACGGAGTAGGCCTTGACCGCGAGATGGTCAGCGACCTCGAGATATCCCTTAGAATCTCCGTCGCCAAGGAGTGGCGAGCCGCCCTCAACCAGTCGCATGTAAGAGACAAGCCCTACGCCATTGTTCTCGTCTGATAGGTTTGGCCAGATGACATTGTTGAATATGTGCTTTGAAAAGGCGTCGATGGTCGAAGGAAGACCGGCAAGGCGCTTGGTACGGGTTTGACCGGCCGTATTTATGACGAATCCGGCAATATGGTCGAGATGGGGATGAGTGATGACGTAGGTGTCGATTAGATATTTGGTGATGTTGGCGGCGATAGATTCCGGACTGAGGGGCGCCATGTCCTGGGTGAGCTCGAACCCTTTGAAGGGCCCCGAGGGGAGCTTTTGGGGAAGGGCGATGTTTTCCAAGAGGGTCGGCGGGACGGTGTTTCGGAGAATTGCCGTAATGGCGGACAGGCTGACGCCGGCATCAACGCCGACGATGGAGTTCTTGGACCACCCGGCCGCGACCGAGCGGACGAGCAGAGCGGTCGTGTTGTTTTCCTGGGGGCCGCCGCCAGCGCCCTGCATGCGGGTTAGTGGGGGCCGACAAGGTAAAAGGAAGCAGGTGGTGAGGGAGGGGAGGGGCCAAGGGACCTCCGGGACGCCGGAAGCGACAAGTCCCAGCTCATGACGCCGCGGCGCATCCTCCTCGGTCGCAAGTGAAAGCGACGCTCTGTGTGTGTGTGTGTGTGTGCGCTCATGACGGCATGGCGATCATGAAACTCTGCGACGGCCCAACCCGCAATCGCGGGCGACCGAGGACCCAGGGGGTGAGATGCAAGATGCGCCTGCAGCTCAAGTTGCCTATTCGGTATGATTGGCGACCCGATAAAGGCGGCTGCATGAGGGGCAATAGGACTGCACCGTCCGACTGGGTCGGGCAGAAGGAAAGGCAAACATCAAATTTGGAGAGTATCTGAAAGGAAACTGCCTTTGGTGGATGCTGGGGAAATCATCGATGGATGGGGGCCAAGAAAGCAACAAGAGGGCGAAGGTGAACGAATGAGGGTAGAGGGCGGGCGGCTGGGAACGATACGATGAGTCGAGATGGACGTACCAGGACAATGACCTGCATAGATGGACTGTGAGCCTTGTCAGGCTCCCCATTCGTTTCCTCCATGGCGGGATGTCTTCACGTTGCGGCGCGAATGTCGGATAGAGAAGCGTTGAATTAGGCGATGGGCATGGAAAGATGGAAGATTCCAAGGAAGTCGCGAGGGCGCATCCAATGCCGCTTCTGAAAGTCTAGCCTCGCCGGCCGAGTGCGGACTACTGCAATGAGGTAATGCGGCGCGTGGCAGGCTGGACGGAACGGGAACAGTACGGCAACGGCAGAGGGAGAGTTGACTGGCGCGCGATGGGTTGCTGAGTACGCGCGGGTTGCGTTGTGTTGCGTTGCGTTGCGTTGCGTTACGTTGCGTCGAGTGTAGACGTTGCGGCAGTATGCGCGCGCCGGCAGATGCGACCTAAGTGAGATGAATGGTCGGAGGGACCGGCCGGTAGCGGCAGAGCGAGAGGTTAACCGAGATGGTGATGCGACCGTCGGCGAGCACGGAACGAGGCTGTCGATGAAGTTGTCGTCGGTGAGCGGGCGACTGTCAGGCGCGAAGGTACCAGAGGATGAACGAAGGATCGCGAGAGGCGGTGCCGTTGCTGATGCTATCCAAGCCCGACGAGGTCAAAGGCTGAGTGAGAGGTGACGAGGAAGAAAACAAAGTACCTAAATAAAGGAAGATTAAACGAGTAAGACAAGAACAAGAGGTCGACGAGGACGAGGACGAGGACGATGGTGTCAGAGCCTCGGGACAAGCCAGGGTTCGGGTTAGGAAAGTATGAGGTATGCGAATGTTGAAAAGAGGACGTCCAAAAGGCACGAAGGACAAGATGAGAAGTCGAAACAGGGCTAGGGCGCAAGGCAAGGCAAGGTCTGATGTTTGCGCCGCGCTCTTATTTTTGCCCCCTTCCCGATGGGTGTATGTGTGTGTGTGATGGTTTTTTTTCTGGTCCCTCCCTCTTGCCGTCCGTGGTGTTGGCGACAGCTCAAGCTCCTTCCCTCTCCACAAGCCTGCGGGTTGCGGCACGGGTTCTTTTCGGTGAGAAGAAATGCTGCCCCTCGATGGGGGAAGGAGATATGGAGATGGGATGACCGGCTTCCCCGATGCGCGTCCGACGTCGTGTACCCGATAGAGGAGGTGGAGGTGGGTAGAGTGGCAGGCGCAGGCAGGTAGGTATCCAGTCGGTGGTGGTTTGGCGGGGAGTACTCCGTACCGCAAGAATTACCAGGTGGAAAGAGGCATGGACCCTGACAGCGACAGTGAGGTAGGTAGACTCGTAGGTAGAGTAGTAGTAGCAGTCGTAGGAGGAGTCGCAGTAGCGTCGAGCAGTGAACAGTGGTGGGGAGGGTAAGTAACCGGAAGCCTGTAGGACGTTAATTGGATGGGAAAGCGCGGGGAGGGGTTTACTAACTCCGAGAGGGCGACGACGATCTGATGAATGGCGTTGTTGCCAATGGGAAAGAGCAAAGACGGGAACAAAACAGCGGTAAAAGACAAAGAAAGGGAAAGACCAAGCAGCAATCAAGCGGTACTGATCACTGATGACCTTTCACACGTCCCGGTGTTTGGCTAAAGAAAACACGGGCGTCTCGGTCAGACGCAGAGACAATGGAGCGGGCGGGCGTAGGGTGTTTGGTGGATTCCATACGGAGTATTACTTAGGTACCTCTGGTACACTGCAAGTCGGTAGTGTCGGTGCTGATGGATGGGCGTCAGGGCTGCTGGCAGTAATCAGCAACACCTCCTACGGAGACTGCATGCGCCTACCTATTGCGTGCCTATCTTGTGCAGGTACTGATGCAGCAATCCTCGGCTTCTCTGGTCCTTCTGCACTGCAATGCAGTTGGGAGGCACGAGGTCCAGTCCAGTGCAGTAGGTAGAGGCGGGCTTCCTAATATCTAGGTACCTAGGTAGCTGCACCCAACTGCAGCACTGCTGCAGCAGACAGGGATTGATGATGGAAGTGGCCAGTGCTCGCCAGTGCTCTGCTGGGCTGGCTCGTGCTCTCCGGGTCTTCTTTCCCAACCCGATGGATGTGATGCCCCGGGCCGGGACCTCCGTGAGGTGCCTTCCTTCCTTTACGTACGTAAGTAGGTACGTACCTGGTCTACGTCACCTCGCGTCGAGAGAGGTTATAGGAAGGTGCCTTGGAGGAATGAATATGTCTTGATGTTAAGCCTCAGCATCAGATCTTCCATGGAAAGGGCAAGTTGCGCCTAGGTATATACCAACCTGGCAGGTATTGCTGTTCGCTGTTGCCGATGCTGGTCGTTCAGTTATTGGTCTTCGGATACTGGAAGTGGGTGCTCTCTGGTATAGTGTACGTACCCAGCCAGGTACCAGGTATTGGGCTGCACGGAAGGCAGGTCTGGTCTGGGGTAGGAGCCTCCCGTCTTCGAGTTGAGTTGCGACTTCCTCGTTCGTCAGGATTTAGGCTGAGAAGGGCAAGAAGAACCCTCTCTGTGATGGACGGGAACCAATGGAACACCACGTCTGTACTTTCTCTGGTCAGCACGGAACATGGAACTTCTTACTTGAACTGAGGTGAGGTAAACTTCCGGCTTGTCGCTCCCGAAGCCGAGGCGCGCGTACTTAGGTTGACTTGCCCTTTAGGTACCGACTCTCTGTTTCCCCTTGGCCCTTGAGCACTGCACTTCTCAACCTCCACTCGTTTATCACCTCCTGAGGCTCCCAGCGCTCGCTTGTTGTCCCCTTGTCTTGCTCGGCGCAGGCACCTTCGCTGTTCTCCGCCAACTCTATACCACCTGACGGCTGCCCGTCATGGATTCCTCTTCGCGCCAATTCTCGCTGTTCTCTGCCCGTCTCGTCTTCGCAGATCTCCAAAGTCAATTGCAGCCCAGATTGCGGGCAGGGTTGAGACGCTCTTCTGCCCAGTGTTCAGCTTCCCTCGCCAATGCCGTTGCGAGTCTGCCTTGCTAACCTTCTTCTCGAATCTAGAGAAAAACGCTGTTTCCACGATCTGCTGGAGATCACCCGGTCGAGCACCAGGGTAAGCTTCAGCCCAGTGTTCCAGCTTCGTGCCGTCTGATGTCCGATCGCCAATGGCTCGCGGGGGAGGTCGGACTTTGGAGCCGAGGGAAAAGCGATCCCAACTTTCGGACGAAGCGATCCAGCGGACCCCCTTGCACCCGTCGCCGCCTCCGTGCTCGTGCCCGTCGCGATGGGGCCGAAATGATCAAAGGTGCCAGGGATGATGGGGTTTTTTTTTTCCCTCCTGCGCGTATCCGGCTACCAATGCGATGCGATGCTCCAGGCGGTGGGTAGGAAATCAGTATGGACGAAGTCTGAAAGTCAGGCAAGAGCTTATTGCGCCAGATCTCGAGTCAAAATTGCCTCATCGACTTTTTCGAGAAGAACCGTGTCGACCTCCCTTCTGACAGCGAAAACGACAATGACGACGACACGCATACAACGTCTGGCATGTGGTCACCGCTTCATACTTGTACCTCGACGTCGCAGTACCTCGTGCTTGGTTATCCCGTCCTGCCAACCTGCGCGGTGGACAAGATTCCCTCGCATTGCCTTGGACAGTGCCGTGCCGGACTTGACCTCGCTGTACTCGCATCGTATCGTTTCGTCTTGCGTTCCGCACCGACACGAACGCCAATGCCGCTGTGCGCCCAGTCCAGCCATCTCAGATCGTCAGCCCTGCAGCAGACGGACTCGCGAGAACCGACGGCCGCCCAATGGCGACGACGCGGGATTGGGCGCATCGGTCACAAGTCGTTGACACGACGCCATGGGGACGTCGTCTACCGCGCGGGACTTCAGTCGACTTGCCAACCAACTGACGCAAGCCTGTTCGTTCATTCCTGCGCGGTCACAGGTGGCGCGCCGCACTCCATCTCAGCATTAGTGCCCTGGCTTGCTTTCGGCCTCGCCGCTGCAGTCGCGTCCACTCCCAGCGATTCCCACCCGCAAAGCTGAGCCTTATTTGCTCCGATGCTGATTGTCTAGGTAGTCAAGCTTATACCCGCCCACAAGCCATGCCACCATCTTGACGAGACCCCGTTCCCAGGCTTGCCCCATCCATGTCACCGCCTCCAGTCGTCCCTGGCCGGCCCTGGGCATGCCTCCATTCGCGTCTATAGTGCAGCAAGGCTGCCCTTACCAGAAACTCTCCTCTGTTGAGGCCCCGCCATCCAGGGTGTGCCGTGCTGCGTGCCCCATACGCTAGCCTCCGTCCAAAATCTCATCTTGCGGCGCTGCCTGCTGGAGCCAGGAGCAGGACTGCTCCGGAGGCGGCAGCCCAAGCTTCTCTCATTTACACCCCATGCGTTTTTCAAACGGTTCCACGATCGATGTTAGCGCGGGCGCGGGCGTTGGGCCGCTGCCTTGCGCCCGGCTGCTTGGGACCGGGGCGTCTGGCGGGGCGTTTTTGCGGCTGGCCCGGTCCAGCAGCCTCCGTCCAACCTTTGGACGCGGAACCTGGGATCGTGAGTCAGTTCTCACATGATTACCGATACGAGTATAATCGACGCCCTACTTGGCGGGATCTTTTGGGCTTCAAGGGTCTAACAGCGTACGTGTCTAGTTTTCGGTTTTTTTTCTACTCTGTCCTGTAGTCTTTTGTCCAACGTCCCGGTACGCCTTGCTATGAATATTTTCCATCCCTTGCTTCCTTCAACGCCTTTGAGAAAACACGCAGGTCTAGAGTTATGAAACAAATTGTATCCAGAAATAAGCGAGTCCAGCTCGCTTCAAATAGGTCGAAACAAAAGTTGCTATTTACATCGACGCCCAAAACTCGCGTGTGTATGTCTTCAGGACGACGGGATCTGATCTCCAGGATCTCAAACTCCCACCCCCCACGATCCCCTCAGATGACTAGATCGAGCTGAACGCGCGACGCTGGCGCTTGGGGCTGTGGGTATCAAGTTCGCACCCGTCGCCCCGCGGGCACGCCGCCGCCTGGCGGCGCTTGTTACCCGCGATCTCTCCGAGCCTGGGCCTGCTGCTGCTGCTTTCCTCTCGCGTCTTGCGCTTTGGCTTCTTGTGCCCCGCGTTTTCGTTCCTTTCGGCCTCGCTGTCGTCGTCGTCGTCGAGTTCGACGATGGACCTCTTGTTCGTCGCAGCGCGGGGGGTCTCGATGGAGCCGTCGTCCTCGTCGTCGCTGACCTCCGCCAGCCTCCGCGACGACCCGTCCTTGCGCGCCTTGGCGAGCCTCTTGCGCTCGCTGACCTTCTTGCAGTACCACCCCAGGTCCCCGCGGTGCTGGTCGATGGAGATGCCCTGCCTGTTGTCGCGCATGGCCTGCCGGACCACGGTCTCCAGCTCGAGGTGCTTGGTGGTCAAGATGTGCCAGAGCTTTTGCACCTTGGGCACGACGCGGTTCGGCGTGGGGAGACCTAAGCTCTCGTTCTGCTGGCAGAGCGCGCGCCAGGAGGCGTACGCGGCGCGCTGCGCGTCGCGCCAGCGCTCGAATTCGAGGACCAGCTCGTCGTGGTCGCGCGTCATGGCCATGGGGTTGCGCTCCTCTTTCTCGAAGCGCCGCGTGTCCGGGCGCAGGTCGAAGGCCTCTGCGATCTCGTGGAGGTCGAAGCAGCGGTCGAGGCACCAGAGGTGCAGGTAGCCGGCGTTGTGGAAGGGGTTGTGCTCACGGCCTGAAGTCGCAGGGCGCTCGTCGAAGCAGACGCGCCAGAAGCCCTTCAGGATCGTCCCGTTTTGGGCGGGGCAGCCTGACCAACGGCACTTGAGAGTTCGGGGATCGGGCACGCGGCGGACGCAGCCGTGGGGGAGGTTCTGGATCCAGAGGTTTAGGGGGAGGGAGAGGCGCTTGCGTTCTGTCAGGTAGTGCAGTATATCGTCGCGGGAGAGGCGCTGGCCTGGGCGCCATTCTCCTGCGGGCGTGTAGGCGAACAGAGGGCGAGAGGGGTCGGGACCGCCCCAGGGGGCAGGTGCGGCGGGGAGGGGGTCGTACCAGGCGTCTGCGTTCACGTCCTTTGCCTTCGCGGGGCGGGGGATGCGTTTGAGGAGTTTGCCGTCCACGATCGGGGTCGACAAGTCCCGCGGGGGAGTGGGCGAGACGGAGAGCGGGGGTTTGACGTGGCCCTGGGAGTCGATTATGCTGGAGGGCGCGAGGGAGGTTGAGGGCTGCTCCGGGGTGAAGGGGCCTTGGATGAAAGACGGGGAAGGGATTGCTGGGTTGATGGGCTGGGGGTGTTTGAGGGGGATGGCTTGTTGCGCGAGGCGCTGGGGGGTCAGGTACGGCTCGACGTCAAAGGGGATGGAGTCGGGGAGGGTGAAGTCCGGGAAGAAGGTCAAAGGATCGGGTTGTGCAGTGGGCTGAGCTTCTTTGGCGGGTGGCAGGTCGGGCTCGGTGTTGAAGCCTGCGAACAAGTCATCCTCGCCCGAGAAGTCGAGGGAGGGGTTGAACCAGCCGAAGGAGTCGTTGCTGACCTCGTCAACGGGCCATGTTTCCAGCGGGAGGGGGAGGATCTCCTGAGGCGCTACCGTTGATGCTTGTGCTGGTGCTGGTGCTGTTTGTGGCGAGGGGTCAGCGTCTGCGAGCTGGGCGAGGAAGGAGTCAAAGTCGTCTGTGGAACAGAAGCCTTTGTCAGGGGAGAAGGAGGAGGAGGAAGAGGAGGGCTGTACGCTTTCGGGGAGGGCGTCGCCTGGAAGCACCAGAGGGAGCGGGATAGCGTTGCTCACTTCAAGCGGGCTGGCTGTGCTCGGGAAAGGGACGGCCGGGGCGTTCTCGTCGTTGCCGAAGAGGGATTCGAAGTCCAATGCGGGTTCGAGTGCTTGCGTTTCTTGGCCGGGAAGTTGTACCTCGTCCGTCGTCGTGGTTGTTGTAGTCGCGTCCGGGACCGGCCCGTCGGCGAAGGAGTCAAAGTCGAAGAAGAGAGATGAGGGCTCGGGCAATGTGTCAAAGTTGGGCGAGGGGATTGAAGTGAAGTCTTCTGAGGTAAAGTCGGTCATGGTCCACTCCATGGCGTCCATCGTGGCTGTTCGGATTACTGTCGCAGAATGGGGTGTTCTTGTTATTCTGGAATGGGACCGAAAGTGAGGAAAAGTCTAGGTGGAAATGGACGTTGCTGTTTCAATCTCTGGTCCTGGTGTGAAGTAAAACTGCTGTATGTGACCGAAGGGAAGGAGAGGAAAGGGGAGTGAGGTGAAATGAAGTGAAGTGTGTGTTTGAACATGAGTTGGTCGGGAACGGCGGGACAGCATCTTGCTTAAATGTTCAGGACACTCGAGGGAGTGTTTTTTCAAGTCATCTTCCGGCCTGGGGAAGGAATACATCAAAGGAATATCCATTTTGGGAGCAACAACGGGGAGTCTTGACGGTAATGATGAAAGAGTTTATATTGATATTATTGGAATAGACACAAAGATGTCCTGAAGAACTGGTCAGTGCCATCAAGGCAATGACGAGAGAGACAATCCCGCTCTTGTTCGAGGATACAATGCTTCCGAGGCCCAGGAGACGGATCTCTAAGAGCCAAGGAGGCTTGTGCTCATCGTGAGCTGTCCAAGGGAGAGACTGAGTTGATTCGTTAGCTTCTTGAGCAGGGCAAGAGGTAATTCTTCGAATCAAGTGTGGGGTTTTAATATCAGAAATGAGAGCAAGTTTTTCGACACAAGGAATTCCGAACAGGTCTGTGTTATTGTGTTTTTCATCATTTGATGAGGGAGGCAAGAAGGGAGGGTGATGATAGCTTACCATTTGGAATTTGAGCCGAGGTCGGGTTGGTTGGGTTAGTTCCATGGCGAGATACGCCGAGGACGAGCCGGGACCAATTGGCCCGGCTCACGTCCCATGACCGAGTCAACATGCGAATCTTCTTCGGCAGTGTCATCTCGAGACCGACGGGCGGTAAAGCCACGGGTCTTTCCAAGTACCGAGTCTTTCAATTTCAAGACGTCGAGTAAAGGCTGAGGCTGAAGCAGGGAGGCAGGGCCCGCCTGCTGGCACTAGCGGGTGTCATCTTTCAGACGGGCGCCTGTCGAGGATTGCCATCTTTTGGAGGATGAGTATGAGAAGAAAAGAGAGCCGGTAGATGAAACGGAAAGAGTTTTTTTTCTTTTATGGCGGTTAGGTAAGGTGAGAAAAGGAAAGCGAAAAAGGCCGGCGACGAAGTCAAAGGGCTTGCCCCACCAGAGCGCACCACGACCCGGATGACGGTCCGTGCGTGGGAGTCGTTGATCCCACTCCGCCTAGCTGGATCGGGCTGCTTAGCCGAGCCAATGAATGGATCGCGTCAATTGAATGTTAGTCATCCATCACGCACGTGGAATGCAGAAGTGTTCGGGTCTGACGGGCGGGTCGAGAGAGTGAATGTTTCTTGTACCTTCCTGGACGAGACATTCAGGGAAAGGGGACAACTTTTGAGCATGGACCCTGGATGCAGGACTGGCGAAAATAACCTGTTAGCTCGGGGCATCGAATACCTGCTCAAAAGCCATTCCAATGTACAATTCGTATGACAACTAGCGGAATAAATACCGACTAAATACACAGCATCATTAGCGACAACGGGAGGTCGGGCAGCACCAGACCAGGGCCGTCTTCTTTGGGACATGCTCCGGACGAGGATCCCTGATTTCGGGCCTGGCTCGCGTTCGAATCCAGCACCATGTCCCGGATTATTACCCCTCGCCTCGGCCGTGGTTGGTGGCCAAGGCGCCTTATGACGCTATCATCGACTGCCGTTTGCTTGTCTTGCATCAAGATCGTTGCAACGGTTTTCCTAATCGTTGTAAGAGCTGAGCAGCCTGAGCTGGAGCTGACCTTACTAGTAGAAAGGGTAAGCAATTTGAATGGCGCTTCCATCCTTGCGCAACTCCGGCCGAGAACTTTTGCCTTTCGCGGGTACCCGGAAGTCTGACGGAGCCCCCCGAATCCGGGATCTGGACGCTAATCATCCAACTTGACACCTGCTGTCGCCGAGCGTCATGGCTGTCACTGTCAGTGGTAGTGCTGCTGGCTGTCTCCTATCGACGCGATGGATGCATGAGGTGGATGCGACGAGAAGTGTTCGTCCATCCGAACAGCGTGCTCCATTTCCCGCTCCGAGTGGATGCAGCAGCGATGCATGAGATGCGGGTGCCGCTAACGCTACGGATAACACTCCTGTGCCTTGGCCTTGGTCTCGCACCTTGTTCATTCTATAATTGTTTGCTTTACGGAGTATACCTAAGGTAGTGAGTGTCGTTTTTGCGAGGTACGAGGGGCAAATACGGGAATTTTGCTGGAAAGTACCTCGAGTTAGCACCATCCGATCGCACCAGCCAACCAACATCCCCCACTGCGTTGATCGCTACCAATTCACTACCTACCACAATACCTATCCAGGCGGTAGCTTGGTATTTGGGTACCTCAACTCACCTTACCTAGCTACCGGGGCCGCACCACCAATTCCCCGTGTTTCCGCCGAACCCTGAGTCGATGGAAGTCACAGGCAGGCTGGCCCTTCCTACCCCTCGTATACTGCAGGCCATAAGGTACCTGGGTAGGTAGTCAATAACAACTAAAACAGGTAGGTAGCCCCAATCCAGAACCCAAGCTAAGCATCTCCTCCCGGCCCCGACCTACGTCACGAGACTTTTCTTAGGTGGAGGAGAGACGAACGACCTGCACCCGCCCTGGTCCTACCCACGCTGTCCACACTCCACAGTTCACAGCTCACAGCGCAACCCAGAAGCCCGCAGGCACACCCACCTCAAGCCTCTCTCTTTCCCGGGAACGGAGGACGGAGCGGATACAGACATATTCCTCTGACTCTGCCTCTCTGTCGCTCCCAGGTTGAGATCGTCCCTCCTCTCCTCTTCTCTCACCACCTGCACCACTTCGGAAACAGGCACAGACACCCGACCCGACCTCAACTCTGGACGACTCCCGCCCCTCTCCACCACGCCCTTCGCCCGGGGGTCTCGGGCAATTCCAGACCCTCTTCGCATTCCATTTCAGCATTGCTTCTGCGGTCGCCTCGCCGCACCCAGCATCATCACCATGGCACAGTTAGACCCTGATCTGCAGGACAAGCTCGCAGAGCTCGACAAGGAGTTGGAGGTACGTTTGCGACCCGAACCCCGTGCCACGGCGCCGTGTTCCCGCCCGTCCGCACCACGTCCATTGAACTACGTCCAGCGACGAGAGCGAGAGCCGCAAGTCCGCGCGCATCGTGTGCTGTGCTGTGCTGTGCTGTGCTGTGCTTTGCAGACCTGGCTGCCGCGCCCGAGCATCTGTAGCGGCAGCTCAATCGCCCGCATCTCTTCCGTCGCATTGACTGACGCGCTCTCGTACTATAGGAGGGAGACATCACACAGAAAGGGTTGGCATACCTCCCCTTACCTCGGCCACCTTGCGATTCCCATTCTCTGCGACCGGCGCGACAAGCAACGGATAGGCTAACGATCCCCTCACTCTCCCCGCAGATACCAGAAGCGACGGACCCAGCTCCTCTCCCAGTTTATGGGCCCTGGCGCTGCCGGCTTTGCCGCCCCCTCCGAACAACCCAGAGGCGGTCTGGGAATACACTCACCCGACAGCTCGGGGCATCCTTCGAGCGATGGCCACCGCGCCGCCGCCCTCGCCGCCCTCGGCGGTAGAGATTCCGACCCCACGAGCCCGACCTCCCCGACCTCGCATCGACCGCAATCCCCCTTCAGCGGCCATGGTTCTGGCGGCTACGCATCACCCGGGTACGCCTCGCCCAACGCGGGCTATACCTCCCCCGATATGAACCCGGCAGGCCTTCTCCGGCCGGGCGGCCCCCTTGCGGAGCATCGGCCGACGCTAAAGCAGCACGAGTCTCTGTTTCTGGGGAACCCCAACGACCCTCCCACCAGGTCGGGCACCATGGTCTCGACCGACTACGCCTTCAACCCCGATCAGCAGGGCGCCTACATGGACCACATGCGGAACCCATACGACAGCCGCACCGGCACCATGCTGGACTCGACGGGTTACTTCTCTGGCTTTACTGGAGGCCAGAACTTCGACCAACAGCCCCAGGAGGAGTACGGAGGACCGCACAGATATTCATCGGGCGAGGCCTTCTCCCCAACGGCAGCCATGGCACCACCTATGCTTACTGCCAACGACCTGCCTCCGCCAGAGGTGCTCGAGTACCAGTTGCCCTTGGAGCCCCGCGATCTGCCGTTTGCGATTTCCGACACCCACGACAGCAACACGCCAATGTCCAAGTTTGACAACATCGCAGCGGTTCTGAGACACAGAGGAAAGACGACGGCGAAGCTGCCTGCATACTGGGTGCTGGACAGCAAGGGCAAGGAGATCGCATCGATTACCTGGGACAAGCTCGCTTCCAGGGCCGAGAAGGTGGCGCAGGTTATCCGCGACAAGAGCTCGCTCTATAGAGGAGACCGCGTTGCTCTGATCTATCGTGACACGGAAGTCATCGATTTCGCCATTGCATTGCTCGGATGCTTCATCGCGGGCGTCGTGGCAGTTCCTATCAACGACTTGCAAGACTATCAGAAGCTCAACTTGATTCTCACATCAACCCAGGCCCATCTGGCTCTGACCACCGACAACAACCTCAAGACCTTCCAGCGGGACATAACAACGAATAAGCTGAACTGGCCCAAGGGCGTCGAATGGTGGAAGACAAACGAGTTTGGCAGCTTCCACCCGAAACGCAAAGACGACGTTCCGCCTCTGACGGTGCCCGACCTGGCCTACATTGAGTTCTCGAGAGCTCCGACTGGTGACTTGCGAGGTGTCGTCCTCAGTCACAGGACAATCATGCACCAGATGGCATGTTTGAGCGCCATCATCTCCACGGTGCCAGGAAACGGTCCCGGTGACACGTTCAGTCGCACGCTACGAGACAAGAACGGCCGGCTTATTGGTGCCGGATCAACAAGCGAAACGTTGCTTTCGTATCTTGATCCCCGCCAAGGCATTGGCATGATCCTCGGCGTCCTTCTCACTGTGTACGGCGGCCACACAACTGTCTGGCTCGAGAACAAGGCCGTCGAAGTCCCGGGACTTTATGCCCACCTAATCACCAAATACAAGGCATCTCTTATGATTGCGGACTATCCCGGACTGAAGCGCGCTGCCTACAACTACCAACAAGATCCCATGACAACGCGAAACTTCAAGAAGGGCATGGAACCCAACTTCCAGACTGTCAAGCTGTGCCTCATTGATACGCTCACTGTAGATAGCGAGTTCCACGAGGTCCTGGCAGACAGATGGCTCCGGCCGCTAAGAAACCCCCGCGCCCGTGAGGTTGTCGCGCCGATGCTCTGTCTTCCCGAGCACGGTGGCATGCTCATCAGCGTTCGAGACTGGCTAGGAGGCGAAGAACGCATGGGATGTCCTCTGAAGTTGGACATGGGATCCGATATCGAGTCTGACCTCGAAGAAAAGGAGGAGGTCAAACCGGCGCCTTCCAACGGCTTTGGCAGTCTGCTGGGAGGCGGCGGCACGACGACGACTGAACAGCGCGCCAAGAACGAGCTCAGCGAGGTCCTCCTAGATAGAGAAGCCCTCAAGACGAATGAAGTCGTGGTCGTCGCGATTGGGGACGAGGCGCGCAAGAGAGCATCCAGCGAGCAAAATACCGTCCGCGTAGGCGCTTTTGGTTATCCGATACCCGATGCCACGCTGGCCGTTGTCGATCCCGAGACTGGCCTGTTGGCGTCACCGCATGCAGTTGGAGAGATTTGGGTCGACTCGCCGTCGCTATCCGGTGGCTTCTGGGCCCTCCCGAAGCATACCGAGCAAATATTCCACGCTCGCCCGTACAAGTTTGACCCCGGAGAGCCGACACCAACGTCTGTGGAACCCGAATTCCTCAGAACCGGTCTCCTTGGCACCGTCATCGAAGGTAAGGTATTCGTGCTTGGCCTGTACGAGGACCGCATCCGACAGAGGGTAGAGTGGGTTGAGCACGGCACCGAGGTTGCCGAATATCGCTACTTCTTCGTCCAGCATCTCGTTGTCAGCATTGTCAAGAATGTCCCCAAGATCTACGACTGCTCAGCTTTCGACGTCTTCGTCAACGACGAGCACCTGCCAGTCGTTGTACTCGAATCCCCAGCGGCATCAACAGCCCCTACCACTTCGGGAGGCCCTCCGACACAGCTTAACACGGCGCTGCTGGACTCCCTCGCCGAGCGGTGCATGGAAGTGCTGATGCAAGAGCACCACTTGAGGCTTTACTGTGTTATGATTACCGCCCATAACGCGTTGCCTCGAGTAGTAAAGAACGGTCGCCGGGACATTGGGAACATGCTTTGCAGACGAGACTTCGACCTGGGCAACCTGCCCTGCGTCCACGTCAAGTTCGGCGTTGAGCACGCCGTTCTGAATCTGCCGATTGGCGTCGACCCTATGGGGGGAACTTGGTCGCAAATATCGTCAGACTCTCGCGCCCAAATCCTCATGTCGGCCGACAAGCAGTACTCGGGTATCGACCGAAGAGAAGTCGTTATTGACGACCGCACATCGACGCCCCTGAATAATTTCTCCTGCATCACTGATCTCATCCAGTGGCGTGTTGCTCGACAGCCGGAAGAGCTGGCCTACTGCACCATCGATGGCCGCGGTAGAGAAGGCAAGGGCGTGACTTGGAAGAAGTTCGACACGAAGGTCGCCGCCGTGGCGCTGTACCTGAAGAACAAGGTCAAGATCCGTCCTGGCGACCATCTCATTCTCATGTACACGCATTCGGAGGAGTTTGTCTTCGCCGTGCACGCGTGCATCAACCTCGGCGCAATCGTCATCCCGATGGCCCCTCTGGATCAAAACCGTCTCAACGAGGACGTGCCCGCCTTCCTCCACGTCGTTTCCGACTTCCGCGTCAAGGCCGTGCTGGTCAACAACGATGTCGACCATCTCGTGAAGCTCAAGCCTGTCGCGAACCACATCAAGCAAGCCGCCTCCATTCTCAAGACTCCGATCCCCCATTACTACAACACCACCAAGCCGCCGAAGCAGAGCAGTGGCTTGCGCGACAACGGCATCACCATGCAGCCTGCTTGGATCCAAGAGGGCTACCCGGTCATTATCTGGACCTACTGGACACCCGATCAACGGCGTATCGCGGTCCAGCTCGGCCACGACACGATCCTAGGCATGTGCAAAGTGCAAAAGGAGACGTGCCAGATGACGAGCTCGCGCCCGGTCCTCGGTTGCGTACGCAGTACCACGGGTCTTGGCTTCATTCACTCCTGCTTGATGGGCATTTACATTGGCACCCCGACATACCTGCTGTCGCCCGTCGAATTCGCCCAGAACCCCATGTCCTTGTTCGTCACGTTGTCTAGGTACAAGATCAAGGACACGTACGCCACGCCGCAGATGCTGGATCACGCCATGGCTTCGATGCAGGGCAAGGGCTTCACGCTCCACGAGCTCAAGAACATGATGATTTCGGCCGAGAGCCGGCCGCGAACAGACGTCTTCCAGAAGGTGCGACTGCATTTCGCCGCCACCGGTCTCGATAGAACCGCGATCAACACGGTGTACTCCCACGTCCTCAACCCCATGGTAGCGTCGAGATCCTACATGTGCATAGAGCCTATCGAGCTCTACCTGGACACGAAGGCTCTCCGGAGGGGACTGATCTACCCGGTGGACCCGGAACAGGACCCCAAGGCATTACGTCTTCAAGACTCTGGCATGGTGCCCGTGTCGACGCAGATTGCCATTGTCAACCCGGAAAGCCGTCTTCTGTGTCACGACGGAGAGTATGGCGAGATCTGGGTCGACTCGGAAGCGTGTGTCAAGTCATTTTACGGCTCCAAGGACATCTTCGACGCAGAGCGCTTCGACGGGCGGACGACAGACGGCGATCCGAGCATCCAATATGTGCGAACTGGCGACTTGGGTTTCCTGCATAACGTCAGCAGGCCTATCGGTCCCGGCGGCGCACAGGTCGACATGCAGGTCCTGTTTGTGCTCGGCAACATCGGCGAGACTTTCGAGATTAACGGTCTGAGCCATTTCCCCATGGACATCGAGGCCTCTGTGGAAGCCTGCCACCGGAACATTGTCAATGGTGGATGGTAAGTTTTCAGTATGGCCGCATCGGGAGGGCGAATGCTAACAAAATGCAGTGCCGTATTCCAGGCCGGAGGGCTCGTCGTCGTCCTTGCCGAGATCACGCGCAAGGCGTACCTCGGATCCGTTGTTCCCGTCATCGTCAACTCCATTCTCAACGAGCACCAGATCATAGTCGACATCGTGGCCTTCGTTAACAAGGGAGACTTCCCTCGCTCTCGTCTGGGTGAGAAGCAGCGCGGCAAGATCCTCGCGGGATGGGTCACGCGCAAGATGCGGACGCTCGCGCAGTTTGCGATTCGGGACATGGACCCAGCAAACATTGTGGGAGGCGATCCCGGTGTTCCAGACGGTCCAGACCCGAACCGGGCCTCCATCGGCAGCCAACGCAGCATGGGCGGCGTGGCACCCGGCTCGTCCAGCCTGCGTAACGTGGAACACGCGCCTCAGATATTGGAGCAGGAGGAGTACGACCAGCAAATGGGACAGATGTCCGCCATCCCTCAGGGCGGAATCGCAGAGATGCCCGGCGACGAAGGCCCAGTCTTCCGCGGTCACCGCAGCACACCGTCCGGCCACGGGTACGACCTGCCAGACTTTGACCAGTTCGGTCGCGAGGATATGCCGCCGCCAGTTGGGGCGAAGCCTGGCTCGAGGGCGGGCGCACCGCCTCAGATCAACCTCCCAGGGGTCGATGGAAGGGAGAGCATGGACCTGTGGAAGAGCAAGGACGGCGGGCAAGACGAGGACTGGACGGCACAAGCCTTGATGCACATGAATCTCGCCAGCGACTTGGACAAACGGCAAGGACACAACTGAGTGCCACGAAGCATTTTTTGGTACACTTTTTTGGTTGCATGCTTCTGTCTGTGTTCTAGTCCTGGGAGGCAGTCTGCGGCGTCCGACATGGTTACGATTAGCAAGTTGGGGGCCCCCTTTTGCAGTGTTTTGGGTAGACGATTCCCTGTGCTTGCCTCAAAAGATGATTGATAATTTATTTTATTCCCTTGTCTCTTTGACTTGGTAGATCCGGGGACGTGGGGTCGGTTACATGCGTGTGTTCAAAGCATGTCAGGTCTGACGGCTGAGTGTGATTTGGGCGCAATGTCTCCCGCTGCGCCGCGTTCATGACCGCCAATGAGGTTCTTTCTGGAGCTGTTCGTGCCCCTTGCATGCCATCGTCAACCTTAAATGATATCGAGCTAGGCATCGACCAGGCCATCTCGGCCGACCTTGGCTAGATACGCGGGGTTATCCTTGAGAAGGATTCCGCCCGGAAGAGGGCTGTTCAGACGCGATTTCCAGGGCATTTAGACTTTTGGGGGGCGCAGCTGCGGGTTATGGACGAATGGAAGATGGCGGGCCAAGAGTGGCGTTTGCCTGCGCGGTTGTGGGGTTTGTGAAGCCAAGGAATCCTTCTTTCAGAGTCGTCTAGTCTCTCTAGAGGTTCATGGGGGCGGCGGTTCGTGGCCAATGTCCTCTTCAAGCGCCGGCTGCGGCATCCAGGGGGGGCGGAGCCGGGCGGGAGCGTCCAGGGTGTGTGTGCGTGCACCTTATCTCAAAGCTAAAATTGGTGTAACTGATGGCGATCTCTGATACTGGGGTTATCTCAGCTGAGTTCTTGGATGAGTTGAGGTAGTTGTCTGAAGCAACAAAAGCCGGGTTTTTCTTAAACTTCTGCCTGGTGTTAGCTGAGGAGGGGCTGAGTTCCCCCCCCAGGAACTTGGCACCAATGACACCCATGAAGACCCGATTGGGGGGCAGATCTCGACATCAGCTTTTGTACACTAATACTACTCGAGAGAGGACCTCACATCGGCTGCGGAAGCGCTTTGGTGAGACGGACAAGCGCCGCCGTGGGGTTGCCGCTTTTCGCCCGGTTGATAGACGCGATGCCACAAAATTAGGAGGCTTCGATACGTCTGGCCCCCAAATTGCCGATCCGGGGGGCGACCTGCGTTGACGGCGGTCCTGGACGTACGTTGAAGTTGGGCGACGAGGTTGAACCGGGGTTCACGATGCCGAGCCAGAAGGCAGAGCCACGACGCCCAGTATGCTCAAGACAAGCTGAGCTGACGATGCTGAATACAGACAGGGGAAAACAGTATTTAATGAGGACGCCTCGCACGTCCAAGAGGGAGATAGAAATCTCATCATCAGCAAGCAAACACTTCAGCATTACACAGTCTCTCAGCTCTTAAACTACCTTACCTCCCTTACCTTTCCCATCCTCCCCCATTCTCAAAACTTCCCAAGTTTTTCAAATAATCACAAGACAAAATGCGCGGCACCCTGTTCTTCCTCTCGGCCATCGCCACCACCCGGGTCCTCGCGTCCCCGACGCCCGACCTCCCCCCGGCGTCCGCCGGTGTCTTCTTCAGCTCGCCGGGCTACGTGGTTCCCTCCAACGTCAGCGCGAACGACTTCGACGAGTCGGCGTCCTGGATGCAGCGCATCGACACTGTCGACGATGACGAAGAACCCTCCCTCGCGGCCCGCGACGGCCACGACCACGAGCTCGCCCTCCTCCGCGACCGCGCCGAGGCCAGCACGACCATCTTCATGGGCCGCACCTACACCGACTACGGGTGCGAGGCCGACATCGCCGCGATCCAGTCCATCCTCGCCGACGCCATCGTCACCCGCTGCGGGAACGGGTGGTGCGACAGGGGCAGCAAGTACGCGCGCAAGATCACCTGGATGGCCGACGGCGGGTACCGCCGGGACGCCTGGGTCGAGGTGAAGGTCGAGGGAATGTACTGGGGCAAGGACACGCGGCACTGGGTGCGCGAGGGGGTCATGGCGATGGTCCGCGACGACACGGTGCAGCGCGAGAGGCGCGGGCGGCAGGGCACGTGGACGGGGGTGAATCAGTACTGCGACATGGGCAAGTTCACGAACTATATTCATGTGCTCAAGGTCGGTGACTTGGCTGTTGATATTCAGCTGGACATTGAGCTGAACAACGTCAATGGTAAGAGTCCCCCAGATCCATGTTCCCCCTTCCCTTGAAGAAGCAGGTTTCTGACATTTCAAATAGCCGACTGCATCACTGTGGAGACTGCTGAGAAGATTGCCGGCGCCATTCACGGCGCTGCTGGAGGGTTCTTTGGTGCCGTCGCCATGGTGTGCGGTCAATACTAGAAAGGGGGTGGGGGAGGAGTGTCTGACTTGAGGGTTGCTCCCGACCAAGGATGGTCTCATCACATTTCTTCTTGTTTGTATTCTTGTTACTTGGGCAACTTTTTTGTTCGTATTATTACCTTACTTCCTTTGCAACTTTTGGTCGGTAGTTTTGGAAGTACATAGATGGCAGCGTTTTTCCAATTTTGATTTCGGGATACCCTCCTCTTCAAAACCAAAACCCCTGAGGCAATCAAATACAGAAAGAGTGTGACAGTGAACGCAAATCCTGAAAATCGTTGCGTTCAAAAAAATGGACTCGGGAAACCCATCACAGACGATCTCTTAACCCCCTCAAATGTCGCCGTCGAGGGCGACGCTGACCCAGACGCCGTCGGGCGTGTGCACGTCCTTGACGGGCACGGTGAAGATGGTCGCCCTGAGGCCGTGGTCGACCTTGGCGGCGGACTTGTACTTCTCGGGGGCCAGCTCGGCGGTGCCCAGGTCGGATCCGGGGAGGTGCCAGAAGACGAAGGTGTACTCGGTGCCGATGTGGTCCTCGATGGTGCCCTTGAAGCCGGTCCAGGGGGAGTAAGCGTGGAGCTGGCGGGTGTACTTTGCGTTGTCGTTGTTCTTGTTGAGCTGCTTGCTGACGGTCTTTCAGGGGTAATCGTCAGTGAAAACTGTTCAAGGTTGATGTGGATGCAATGGGGGATGATGTGTGACATACCTGCTCGAAGACGACCTTGGTGTACGAATCCTTGGCGAGGGGGTCGGCGAGGTGCTTGAGCTGGTGAGCCTCGCCGTACCACTTGCGCTGGCCGTCCGAGGAGTCCATCTGGATCTCGCTCGGGGCGCTGTCTCGGGAGATTCCGTCGTCGAGGTACATGTCGTACGTCTGGGGAGGCTCCCGCGTCAGCAAACTGCAGTCTCACTTGAGTACGTTAGGTCATGGGGGGTATCAATCTTACGTTGGCCTTTCCGGGGTACAGGTGGATGGTGATCGGGTTGGGAGGCTGGGCACCCGTGGTAGGGTCGGGGATGAAGTCTCTGACGGCGACCTTGGGGATGATGGCACCTGGAGAAAGCAGAAGTCAATAGGGGTATCAGAGTTTTCACGTTGTCAAGGGGGATAGTTACCCTCGCGCAGATACATGGGAACAGTGTAGGGGATCTGCGATTCGACGTCACTGATGCGGCAGTCATACTGGATCCGCTGCCCACCGACGACCTGGTCACCCAGAGGAACGCCGAAGGGCTCGTCGGGACGCAGGTTGAAGGGGAACCAGTGGTCCGGGTACGGCAGGTAGAGCTCGCGAGGCGGGTTGCCTCCGCCGACCTGGTCGAGCTGAGGAGCAACGAGCAGGTCCTTCCTCACCATGTACTGAGAGCTGGTGAAGTGTTGATTCTGGAGGGAGGTTAGAACAGGCTTGTATCGAGACAACTTCTAATTATAGTGGCTCACCTCGGCGGAGAACAGGGATCGGTCGACGTGGTCAGTGATGGGCTACAATCTCATCGTTAGCAATCACACTCTATGTACAACAGAGTGACGATCCGAGGGACTGATCTTACCAGGGCTCTCGCGATCGGCAGACCGGTGACCATGTTCTCGAACATGGCGTCGTAGAGGAGCTGCATCAGAGCATACCGGAGGCGGATGGCGTAGCGGCACGTCGGGAGCACCGCGCGGTAGACCTCGGCCTCGCGACCGCTGAACTGGTCCTTGTGCTCGTCGTAGTGGCGCTGGTACGCGTACGGCTCCTGGAACCACTTGCCGCCCTTCCTCTGCTGGCCGGGGTGCTCGACCCAGTCGCGCTGGCGGGTGTAGTGGTTTCTTCCGAAGGTTAGTATCTGTCTTTTTGTAAAGCAGATAGGAGGCTAAGATTCACTCACCGGAACCATGGAAGGAGGGAGTACGCCCCGTACCAGCGGATGATCAGCTCCGGGTTGGCAAAGTTGAGCTCGTGGTCGGCGGGCTCGAACCCACCGACGTCGGCCCCCGAGATGGTGACGCCCCCGAGGCCGAGGGCTAGCACCTGCGCGACGGAGATCTTGAGGAACTGCCAGGTGGACGAGTTGTCACCCGTCCAGAGACCGGCGAAGCGGTGGCTGCCGGCGAAGCTGCCGCGGCCGATGATGAAGTTGCGGCGGCCCTCGCGCCACTTGAGCTTGTCGTTGGTCTTGCCCTTGCCTCCGGCCTTGTGGATGTTGTTGAGGCCGTGGTAGGTCGCCTTGTGCAGGTTGTAGCTGTAGAGCGACCAGATCTCGATGGCGCGCTTGGTCTCCTGCTTGTCGCCGGACCAGCCGTCTGAGTCGAGTTTGAGGCGGAAGGGGAGCCTTGTGTTGGAGAGTGTTAGAAAAAGTCATCTCTGTACAATCTCTAAACTGCACACGAGAATAGGGGGACTCACGACTTCATGTCACCGTACTGCTCGGCAATGCAGGGGCTGGTCATGTCCTGCCAGACAAAGTCCAGGCCGCATTCGAAGAGGTACTCGTACTGCTTCCCCCACCACTTGCGGACGGTCTTGTTGTTGAGGTTGGGGTAGTGGCCCGGGTGGCCGAGGTTCTTTCCGTACGAGATGCCGCCGTGGAAGGGCTTCCCGCTGTTGAAGTGCTCGGGAAAGTTGTACGGGTCGCCGCCGAGGTACTCGGGCTTGTCGACCGTCGGGTTCCGGAAGTAGACGCTGCTGGTGCCGTACTGGATGTACCGCTGCTCGAGGGCGCCCGGGGCCGAGGGGTCGAGGTCGCGGACGTCCTTGACGAAGTAGTCGTTGGCCAGGCCCTCGTTGAGCGTCTTGTACGTGTCCGAGGGGATGTTGCTGATGTAGGGGGTGATGTTGGTGCTGCACTTGACGCCGAGCTGGCGGAGCTCGCTGAACATGCCCACCGGGTCCGGGAAGTGGCCGGGCCGCTTGTCGATGGTGAAGGTGCGGTAGTCGTCCTGCATGTCGATGTCGATGTGCACGCCGTCGATGGGGATCCCCGAGGCCCGGTAGCTCTTGACGGCCTCGAGGACCATGTCCTGCGTGTCGTAGCCGTAGCAGCCCTGGTGGTAGCCGAGCGTGTACCTGGGCTTGAGCTTGGGCTTGCCGACGATGGAGGTGTAGAGCTGGATGACCTCCTGGATGCTGTCGCCGGCGACGAAGATGCCCTGGAACCCGTTGAACCGGGTGGCCACGCGGAGCTGCGTCGCGTCGGTCTTGCCGATGTCGACGCAGATGTGCGAGTAGTTGTCGATGAAGGTCGCCACCTGGGTCTGGTAGCCCGGCTGGGCGTCGACCTCGATCCAGTACGGCTCCGAGTGGTAGAGGGGCTCGCGGTCGTCCTGCGGTCCCACGCCGTAGACGTTGTTGTACTTCATGTTGTCAAAGTCTGAAGAGGGTGTTATTTCGACTCTTGTGATGCTATATTGACCAGGTGATCAAACTCACTGAAGTAGTTCATGTAAGTCTCCTTCTTGAAGAGGTCGTTGCCGCCCTGCTCTCCGAAGCCCATGAAGTCGGCGGTGATGGACTTCTCAAGGGCTAGCACCGTGGCGCGCTCGCCGTACATCAGCCCGCGGCGCTTCGTCTTCCAGATGACGGCGCGCCGGGAGCCCTCGGCCTCGTTCTCGAAGATGAGCGGGCCGGCTGAGATGTCCACGGGCAGCGCCTCGGCGGGCGCCAGGCTCTTCAGGACGCGGACGGCGGTGATCTGGAACGGGTTGCGCTGGACCCAGAGCTGGACCTCCTTGACCTTCTCCGAGGTCTGCGGGTCGGTGATAACGGACTGCAGGATGTAGTACTGGTCGCCCTGGATCAGCTCGACGTCCCACTTGATGCCCTCGGCCTCGTCGAGCGTCTTGATGAGCTCGGTCGTCGTGTCACGGATCAGAGTGCGCCTGGAGTGATGATCAGCAGGGGAGTGCCAGTCGTTATCAACGAAAACTTACGTGTTCCAGTCGGAGAAGTGGGCGTCGGTCCTGTTCTCCGGGTTGAAGCGGAGTCTCCAGACTCTTGGACGCAGGAACTGGATCATGAGGCATGACCCGGGTTGGCCATCCCGACCGTCGTTGAAGCGGAAGACAGCGCCGCGGTAGCAGGAGGGGTGCTTCTCGCCAGGAGAAGGGCCCTGGTCTTCATCGTGGTAGGAGATGACCTTAGGCCTCACCATACCGGATCCGTGACCATCAACTTCCTGGCCGAAGAAGTCCTCGGCTCTCTTGAAGATGTACGGATCTCTGAGCTTGGTGTCGGCGGCGGGGTCGGACATGGTGAAGATGAAGACTGAAGACGAAGTTCAAAACAAGAAATTGGGCATGCAAAAATATCACTTTCGAGGAGCGCTGTTGAAAGCTTGGAAAACTGATGAAGACGAGCTAAGATCTGAGACGGCGAAGAGAAGCAAAACGTTATATATATCCGCGGTTGCTTTCACGTAGTCGAGCCAGAACAGACTTTGTTGTTTTTATTTGAAAACATGAAGACACATACTTTCATCCGTCGATTTCAATTACGCCTCTCCTGCTTGCCAGCACTCACGCCCGTTGCCCAGCAGAGGGATCTACCGAGACGCGACTGGCGCACCGGCATGCTGCCATTCGTAGTACTCAACGATCGTCTACCACCAACGGCTGTACTACGAGTAACTGAGATACGTACGACAGAGATGTGGGCGCTCCCGAGAAGTCGTGCTACCGCGAACGGCCGTATCACAGCTCGCAGTCGCCCTCCCGATCGACGGCCAAAGTCCCTCGAAACCACCTGGATCATGGATGTCCCACGGCCCGGAATATGCGCCTTCATTGCTGTCAAGGATGCCCCAGGTAGTTTCCTGTCTCGCCGGGCTTTCATGTCTCAGCCCCACGAGCTTCTGATAACTGACGTCGAGTTGTTTTACCTCGCTCAGCCAGCCTTGTTTTCTCATGGAGATGCATGGACTCTCCAGCTGCGGTCTAGCCCGCTGGATCTATCGACCTCCAGCAGCTGCTGCATGACCCCATTTGCCCCATTTGCTACATGCACATATGCAAAACCCCCTCTGGAGGTTCGACTGGTGTTACATACGTTGTCGATTGCAGTAGCTGCCGTCGGCTCTACCCCGCAGTTCATGTTGCTTCAGCCGCATAGAGCCGTCGACGGGTATGTCCTCCCGCCGTCTTCATTGGCCTGGCGTGATGACTGCATACGGTCGTCCGCAGGCCGTGTTCTGCCTCCAACCGTCGTGGAGGACGAACTTCATGATCCAGCCCGCCACAAAACCGGCTCCCCGCCCTCCCCGCTCCTCCATTGCTGCACTGCTGCATGCAGATTCATGTGAGACAACCCGGTGGCCGGTGCTAATGCGGGGCGAGCCGCGGGCCGCCCGAGTAGCTAGCTAGCTCCCTAGCTATCAGACATCTACCCGACGTCGAAGATGTCAACAAGAGGGGGGCCTCAACATCCTCATAGACACAAGCCAAGGACCGGTGTGGAGAGGGACATGGAATACGAGGTTCTACAAAGAGGGGAAGCTCTCTTCACAGATCATTGCATTCCCTCGAGAGCTGCTTTCATGTGGCGTTTCCAATTGGCCATTTCCAGCTTCCCGCAGAGAAGAATGTTGCCTCGCCGCACGAGGGGACAGCTAGTGCTGCCGTGTCTCGGCAATTTGATGAACACATTTCCGCCGGACCCTGGATGGCTTACGTTATGGGGTCCGGCCCGGGATGTTTCGTGGTGTCTTGGAGTTGAGCTCAGTCTAGAGCTTCGAGAGCTCGCGGGATTGAGTGGAACGATACTGCAAGAATGCACATTTCAGCAAGCGCCACCATGGTAGTGCGGAGCTGGAGCAGAACTGCGCATACGCGGGGAAGAGAATCGACAGTCAATGCCCAAGGCCATCTCCGCTTCTTGTACTCGCTGTATCCCCGGGGCGACCGGTCGTACGGCATCCGTAGGCGACTAGTGACGGAGGGCATCATCTTCGACGCATGCAGTGTTCAGGTGAATATGAGCAGCAGAGGCGGCGGTAGCAGCACCAGAGGTAACTATCACGGGCGAACACATGCCGGTTGGAGTGACGTTGAAACCCTATATATGTCGCTACCCATCCAGGATGGACCCCTTTTCATCCATCAACCTCCTTCATTTCCAACCCATAGTTCCATCTTGCAACATTTTGCAAAAAAAGAACAGAACCATCCATGGCGTCCAACGAGCTGGCGGTCCCCTCCTTTGGGAAGACCATCATCGAGAACGACAGGAAGGACGGCTACTGGGTCGAGACCTTCCACTTCGCGAACGGGGAAGTTCCCGGGCTCCTCGCGTAAGCGCCCCTTCGTGACTCGAGGACGCTGAATATTGCTGACGTTTCACACCCGATCTCCAGCTCTGGACTCGCTTCGGGAGAAGTTGAGTTCCTCGAGAATCCCGTTGCCGCCGCTAGCTATCGGGCCCAGGCCGCGGGCGAGGAGTTTGACCCTTCGACGGTCAACATCTCTGGAGGCGAGCAAAGTTATCCTAGAAAGTGATAGTTCAGTAAGCTGACCTACCTCGTCTAGAGTGGAAGAAGCACCTCATTGCAAAATTCAGCGGCCCCGTGGCGGTGGTCACCGCAGACATCACCAACAACGGGCTGACGGACGTCATCGTGTGCCACGACTACGGCCCGTTCATGCTCGAATGCGACCCCAAGGGCGGATGGATCTCTTGGCTCGAGAACCCCGGTCGCGAGAAGCTGGGAGATGGCGAGTGGGTAGTCCGAACTATTGGACGCTGGCCAGCCATGCATCGGTTGAAGGTTGGGCACTTCACCCAGAAGTAACGTTCAGTCCCTTTCCTTGTATCACCACGGCTGAACTCGAACTGACCTTTTGATAGGTCCCTGATGGAGATCGTCGCTGCGTCTGTCGTGTACGGGCCAAGGGACAAGGTACTCCGTCATCTCTCCGATGACAAGCTTCATGCTTGTACTCACCTGTTCTGACAGACCACACCCGTTCCCATCATCCGATTCCAGGCCCCAGAGAAGCCATTGGAGGCGTAAGTTGTCTCAATTTGGTTGGACATTGTTCATTATCACTGACGGTCGGATTACGATAGGACTGAATGGGACCGTTCAATTATTGACGACGAGAACTTTACGGTTATCCATGAAGTGACCACCAAGAAGTAAGTCGACCCACTCGAGACTATCGTTACGTCTTCGTGACTAACAGCTCAAACCTTTCAGATTCAACGGCCCTTCAGGGCTCGACTCTATGCTTATCGCCTCTCGAGAGGGTGCGACCTGGCTCTACTACGAGAACGGGTCGTGGCATCGCCAGCTGCTGTCCGCCGGTGAGCCAAAGGAGGATCGTCAACTGCCAAACTCGCTCTCCCCGGGAACCGGAGACCACTGGGGCACAGGAAACTCTGATGCTGGCCAGTTCGGCGATGACCCCTTCGCGTACATCGCTACCATGGACCCCTTCCACGGCACGACCGCCTGCGTCCTGTCCAGGGTGGGTCGTGGTATGAAGGATTCCAAGTGGAAGAGACACATCCTGGACGTCTATGGGACCCCCAACCAGCTCATGAAGTATGGGGACGGACCGGGCCACTTTGTCGTGTGTGCCGACTTTGATGGTGAGTGACCCGGAAACCCCTGCACTTCCATTTGACTCGCTCACCATTCTAACCGTAGGCGACGGTGATGATGAGTTCCTAATTGCTATGCTGGGCTCCCTCAACCGTGATGATAAGATGGAGGCCATTCAGGTAAGGCCCTTTGACGATCGTCTACACTAACTCCACTGATGAATCGCTGTAGCCAGAACAGAAGGGCCCCAATCCAAATAAGGTATGGTTGTGTCACAGATGATTGATGTGGCACTATTCACGGCTGAGCGTTTTAGGGTGTTGTGTATTACAAAGCCATCGATGTCGAGAAGGGCTTGTTTGCGAAGTGGAAAGTTGCCGAGGAGTCAGCGGCACGAATTGCCATTGGGTAAGTGAATTTAATCGATATGCTCGATCTCAAAAGCCACCTGCTAACCGGGGGCCGTCAGAGACTTCACCGGGAATGGGAAGCTTGACTTCATCGCGGTAGAGTACAACGTCCCTCTCTACTACGAGGAGCCCAAGCCCGTCATCCATCTCTACGAGAATAAGTTCGCCCGGCCGAAGCCTGCCGTCACCGAGCGCCACATCGTCCCGACCCTGTGGGACAAGGAGGGCATGGTGTACCTCGCCCGCCCAGACGAGATCAAGAATGCCGAGTCTCTTCCCTTGATTGAGGTCGCTAACTACGCCTTGAGCGTCGAGATCCACGCCCCGGGCTCCAAGATCCCTCTAGGCGAGAAGGACGGCATCAAGGTCTTGTACGGATCGATCGCGAGCATCGAGGGCACTCGCTACTCCACCAGTGTGCCGGCGTTCCCTCAGGTGGCACCCACGACGAGCGACGACCGAAAGCTCAGCGCTGATAAGGAGCGCGGCGCCATCCTGCTGCGGATTGTGTCCATCGACGAGCCCGGAGAGTGGGAGAAGCCCGAGGACGTGCCGGTCAAGACGACCTTCGACACCAAGGGGCTCGGCATCGAGTTCCCCGAGCTCAAGTTCGTCAAAGTTGACCAGCTCTGGTGGGGAGACCAACCCCAGTTCAGAGGGGTGGACTTCACCAACCTCACGGGTTTCCACTTCCGCTTCCAGGACGATAAGACGCAGATTGCGCACCTGCAATTCTGGACGGCTGGTGAGTGACTGACACGCCTTTTACTCGGTTGATCCAATAGGTACTGACTTAGTGTCCAGGACCCAACGTCGACTGTGGCGTGCACAACCACGGCGACGACATCTTCCAGGAGATCCACATCTGTCTGTCTCCCGGCACCGGTAACGGCGGCATGTGGAGACTCAAGGACGGCAAGAAGCCTGAGGGGGCCGGGCCGGACGACTTCGACAAGCTCCCGCTGCCCCGCCTCTACGAGCACGGCGGCCTCTGGGACAGGGATTCGTACGGCCACGCCGTCCGGGGCAAGAACAACATCATCTCTTACCCGTGGCACAAGTGGCAGGGAGGCACCGGGAAGAACCTGGACGTCTGGCTGGCCCTCGAGTTCAACCCCGATCTCGTCAGGGCCCAGGGTTACTGAAGTTTCTATATTTCGCGGGCATGGTGTATGGTTGCTGTATCATTGAGTTGGTTCTCTTAGCTTTGACCCTCAAATTTGCCTCGTGGGGTCCTTGAAATTGAACGTGCCCCCTCTCTACATGGAAGGAAGCAATGAGCAAAGCAAATTGGATCCGATCAATGACTACATGAACATAAGCAAATCAGGCGCAGAAGGCTGCTTCAGGGACGCGGGCCGCGGGTCGCGGAAGTGAGGCGTAATAATTGTCTCCTGAACCAGCTGAGCTGAGTACATCGTAAGGTATCTTCGGGTTTTTAGGATTATGGAGGGAACCAGTTTAAAGTGCGAAGTGGCGAATGCCCGTCTGTGAAATGTGACCGCTCAGGACCACGAACCGAACCCGAGGCCATTCGGAATTTGGGCCAAATGTCGCCGCTTCTTCAGTTATCGACAGGTTGTACACCAAACGGGCCATTACTATGAACTGACAGACGAGTAGTATCGAGTGAGATGTAGCGCACCCGGCGAGTTACAAGCGGAGGGAGAAAAGTGCCAATTCGTTTTCTCGGCGAATCTCACTAACGAGGTTGCATTGCATCAACTGTTGTGTGGCTCTTGTCGCCCGGACTCACTGAGCCGTATGCAAGGGTATGCCGCCACAACCTGCAGCCAAGAGAAACCAGGCAGCAGACAACTCAGTTCAATCAACGTATGATACGGCTTCTTATGTCTGAATCAGGAACAAATTCCTACCGTGGTAAAATCTACGAACTATCGTCAGAGAATGTTGCAATCCATCCTGCAACTGGGCTCTTCACTCCCGTCTGACCCGCGACCTCTACTCAACGTTTCATCGGGTTGGGAGGTATACATGCAGACTCAGTGAAGCACGGGCCCTCGTTGATGTCGCCCACGTACCTAGCGCAAGGCGATTTATGTACGTGAAGTCGATAAACTAGGTAGGGTACTGCAGGTATGCGATGTTGCAGTTAACAACTGCCTATTGTGACTTAGTTAGCGGCTTAGCCGGACCCAACCTCTTGCTTAAGTTGATAGCATAGAGCCTGACGGCCATGACTTTGCCGCAAAAGACACTTGATTCTTGGGACACGCCGAACTGCCTCGCATGGACCCCGCATCGCAAGTAAGCTGCACTTTTCAACCGGCGTTAGCATGGATGAATCAGGAAAGCCTGCTTGGAAAGGGAAAAACTACATTCGATCCGCCCGATCATGTATGAGCAACTGCAATTTCGTGTATACTCCCAGAAAACTTGGGTATAAAGAGCGAACAGTATGTCGCTTGAAGACACGATCTCCCATCAAGTGACAAGCTCGACACAGACTTCGCTTCAAGTTACCAACGACACAAACAGCCAATATGCGCTTTTCCCTCTTCCTCCTGTCCGCTCTCGTGGCCTCGGCCGCCGCCGTGGTGATCCCCGACCACGCCCACGAGCACGACTTCGAGGCGGACGTCTCGCCCGTCCCCGGCAACGTCCTGGAGAAGCGCGACTCGTACGACTGCAAGGGGAGCTCGATGTGCTCGAGCCTCCAGGTCCGCGCCTGCGACGATGCCGTCAACAACAAGCTGATCCGCAATGACGACGTCAACTACGGCGCCCCCGGGTAAGCGATAGCCCCCCCCCAGAAGGTTTTCAGGCAGGCCTGGCGCAGAGGCAACATTATTCAAAGTAGTTTAAGACCAGCAGCTAACCATCGTTTCACAAAAACAGAAGCGGAAGATCTCGAACAGGTGCCTGCTCCAACATCTTTGGCGGCTACGGCTGCGGCGTCTTCATCCAGGGCAAGTCCCACTGCGCCCGCACCGGCAACCAGATGTGGTGGGACTACCAGGACATCCGCAACAACAACTGCCGGGTCTGCGGCAGCAAGCACTGGGGAGACGGGTGCCTGACCACTATCAACTACGTCTCGAACTGTTAGTCGAGTCCCAAAGACCCGGGTCGCGCATTCCCTCCCTCAACTGCGCCCACGAGGCGCTCTCGCTCGTTTCTGAGCTTTCCATGTGTTGCCATATTGGCCTGTCGCTCTCTCCCTTCTAGGCATGGCTGTCACTCTCCACCAAAGTGGATCAGCATGGGAATCGACGGTTCATAGTCTTATAATCTACAGACTCATCAGTGCACCAATAATACATCAATATGTACACGTCTATTGGGGCAACTTACATGGTTCTTGGGCTGAATGCATCTACGCATGTGGCCACGTCTTATTCGACTTGATATATACGGAAGCTATTACCTCACACCCCCAAGCTTAATATCCCACCTCCCACAAGCACCCGGAATAATGACGGGCAGCAGCAGCGATGACGGACAACAGTAGTACCTAGTACCGGACAGCAGTGATATAGTGGGCTGGAATGGCTAGAGGGGATGTGAGACACTCAACCTAGAAGTGTCTAGAGAGTAATCCAGGATTCAGTAGCTTCAACAACAGACCTACCGTGTATTGGACCCTTCACTTCGCCTACAACTATTCAAGCCCTCGTGGCCGCTGACACCGAAGCCAGGAAAAAAGCCGACGAATGTGGCCAGGAAGGCGGTCTTTTTCACAGCTTCCGGCCCAAGCTTAAGGCCTTCCTTCATCTACCAAAGCTAGCTAGTTCCTGCCTATCGAATACTGTCGGAATATGGCGGTAGGGGATTAGCCCGTACCGCCTATTGGCTCGCTCAACGGGCCAACCACAAGGCGCAGTCCGGAACCAAGGCTCCGGGCTCCCGGGGCCCATCCGGCCAAGGGACCACTTAGCCCACCGCGCGGAGCCAGGTCCGAATAGCCTCCTTAGACACTTTTTACTATTGAATTGAAGTGCCCCCCGTTAGGCTGGTTACCGCCCCAATTACGCTGCATGCAGCAATTATCCCCTTGGTGAAAGAAACCAACAAATACCGAAAGTATATCTACTTATCTACCTAGGTGAGTTGAACCATACTTTGAACTTCTGACCAACCAGCCAAGAACACCCATCTGAAGAAACTCTGTTGATGCCTTGTCATTGTTTCTCAATTCTTAGGTCTAGAACATGGCTCCTTCCTCGATCAACCCGGAGCACAGCTCTTTCCTTAAGGAATCTAGAGCATACCTCCTTCCTTGAAAGCTCTGGACCTTTGCTCCTGCAACCGAGCAAGCCAAGATAAAAACATCAGCCCGGGCGAGGACTGTGACAGTCAACCCAGCCGAAACATCACCCATCATCAGTCAGCAGACTTGTGACTATACACTAAAATCATCGTCGCTTGTTTATTACACCCAATTACAAGGGAAGAGACAACCATGCCGGAAGATGCCGGACGCGAGGCGGGATTAGAAAATCACGATGGTCAGTACAATTCCTTTCCAAACATGGACTGACGCGGTCCCCAGTTGGCAGTAGTAGCTCACCGTCTTCCGCAACAGCATCCCAGTCGAGGCAGACACAGCACCTTGAAGAAAGATTGTCCTCCGTTGTGCGTGGCCCTATGGTCGCTTGAGGCGATTCTGTTAGCTGTCATGTTCACCTTACATCTGACCCGCAGCGGACTAGCCTGGCAGGGCTGGGATCATCTTGCTGTCCAGGACTGGTTCTTTCTTGTCACCGGCCCGCTGTACATTGTCGGTTTTCCGGTTTTCTTGGGGGTCTTCCATTATCGATATGGAAGATGCCAGTGAAGGGTGGTTTAGGGGACATCAGTCTGCGGTCTTTTGGCTTGAGAGTCGCCTCGAGCACAGAGAGTGGCTCTAGCGTGGGTCAAAAACGAAAATGGCATTGTCTCCAAAAATTCTAACACCAAATAAAAACCCCAGTTGACGTCTGAGGTATGTCAAGTTACTTTTTTCCTCTTGAGAATCCTGTTTTAACTGACTCCATTGCAGGTCTCTTTCCTCATCGCGTCATCCGCGCAGCGGTCTCGTTTTGCTCTTGCACGGTGGTCTTGTACGTCTTGAACTTCCTCGCCGGCACGCCCTTCGCAAACATTTCGTCCAGCTCCTGGTACGAGCGCCCGCCCGTCTCAGGCTGGAAGTACCAGAGGTACAGCAGGGAGAAGAAACACAACCCTCCAAAGATAAATGCGATCTTGGCGCCCAAGTTGGCCTTATCCGGGTTAAACATATAGGGAATAACGAACTGCCACATTACATTGATGCAGTTCTGCGAAGCGTAGCCGATGGCGACGGTCTTGACGCGCAGCCGCGAGGTCGACGTCTCGCAAAGCAGGGAGAAGGCGGTCGAGCCGATGGACACGTTGTACCACCAGCTGTAAATAAGGATGAATGCTACGGTGCCCTTGACCATAGGCCCGCTGGTGCCCGTGCCGAGGCCGCCGGTGATGAGGAGGAAGGTCGTCAGGATGGCGAGGCCGTAGAAGGTCAGGTTGCGGCGACCAACCTTGTCGACGGCGGCGGCGGCCATCAGGTTTCCGACGATGGACAGGACGGGCTGCGCGATCTGGAGCTGGTAGCTCATGGAGGTGGAGTAGCCGGCCAGTTGAAGGTAGTAAGCTATTGCCGATCGTCAGGAATTGACTTGATTGTGGATAAAGCTGTATGTGACTCACTGAAGTAGCCTGCCACGAAGCTAATGCCCGAGAAAGCTTGGATGATGAGAGGCATGATGCTGATGATCGTACGGCGCAGGTTGGACGACTTGAAGCATTCAATGTACGTCACTCCCTGGGTCTCGTTGCGGACTTCCTCGAGGGTAAGCTCAATGAGGGCAAGCTTGGCTCGTCCCTCCTCGCCGGTGTGGCCCAGTCTGTTCAGGCTCTTGAGAGCTTGCTCCTTCTTGCCCTTAGAGACCAGCCACCACGGGGACCTGCTAATCGTCAGCACGTCTCAGACCTCTTGACCGTGCATCGACTTACTCAGGCATGAAAGGCCACAAAAGGGCCGCAACGCCGGCAAAGCCAAACTGACAGCAGAAGACGGTACGATAAGCCCATCGAGACTGCACTTGGCCAGTGTAGTTGATGACTATGAAGGCAACCAATGGTCCGATGCCGTAGGCTACACCAACACCACACGTGAAGACACCACGCAAGGCCAAGGGGGTAATCTAGACAAGAGCATGAGTTGTTTCCAACTTTGACTGAAACAAATATGGGCCTAAACATACCTCGCCAATGTAGCTGATCATGACCGTACCAACAGCACCGACCATGAACCCGTTGAGAAGCTTGCCGGTGAAGAACACGGCATTCGTGGTGGCAACAAACTCGACGGCGACGGCGATGAAGGAGATGATGAGGGCAAGTGCGAGCACCTTCTTGCGGCCGATGTAGTCGGCAAGCTCAGCGGAAGCGATCGAAGAGATGACGGCGCTGCAGTTCGAAACCCGGAAGATCAGTTGGATGAAGCAGAAACAGAGGGAAACGGGACAAGCTTACGACGCGACCGGCGCGCCGTTGAAGGCGGACTGCCAGACGGCGTGCAGGACGTAGTCACCCTTGTACTCGTAGCCAAAGTCCTTGCGGAACTCGGGGATGCCGACGACGGAGCTGGCCGCCTGGGTGTCGAAGCTGAGCAGGATGACGGTCCAGCACGCGTAGACGCACCAGGCCGAGGCCCAGGGGTAGCGCACGAAGGACCGGAGAATGCCCGTCTCGTGGTCCTCGTGATCGGCCGCGTGGGCGAGCTGGGCGTCGCCGGTGACCTCGACGTGCTTGTGCGAGTCGACCTTTTCGGCGTCGTAGCCGTCGTTGTGCGTTGCCATGGCCAGGGGCTTAATTTCATCAACTGGGGTAAAGAATGCAGGCTTTGACTGATGCCAAGATGAGTTACACTGCGAGACCAAAGACTCAAGTTGGGGGTTGCAAGACGATTTTAATACGCGATGGGAAGGAATCAATATGCAAGGCACGATCATCATCTGATTCATCATCATCCAGTCAACAACAAACCCCAGACTTGGGAATTACCGAAAGTCGGGGCAACATGGTCTGTGGGCTGCCGACATCGACCGAACCCAAATCATCCCCGTGGGGTATTACAAGATTCATGCGGAGGCGGGCTCGGCAGGGAATGGCCGGCTTCAGACCGAGGTGTGCACCGTGTGACACCTTCGAACTCGGAACTCGGAGGCTCGCGACTCCTCTTTCGTCGTGGGCCCCGAGTCGTAGAAAGGGGTTCGCTGGTGGCTCTGGATTCCTATTCTGGATAAGAGCCGGCGATTGATGCAGGCTACCCCCCCGTATTTAATCGCCCGCATCCTTGGCCGCAACCCCCTCTCCAACTGTTCTCCGGAGCCTCTGCTTGCCTATTCGGACGACGACGTGACTGATAAACGGGAACGGGAGCCTTCAATGCCAGGAATTTAGAGTTTGGCTCATTTAAACGACCGGATAGACGGCCATCTTAACTCGTTCGAGAAGCTCTAAGAGAACCCGTCAACAAACACCACACACATTATAGACAGCATCAAAACGCCAAAGTTTCGGACATTATAACCCAAGAAGTGCACCAATCCCACCGACTACCCCGAACGCACCACCCAGAGAGACCACTCCGCACGCGGACAGAATGGCCTCGTCCACGACCACAGGGGCGGCGGCCCTGACGCAGTACCCGTCGAAGCCGCGCATCTTCATCCTGACGGACATCACCAACGAGCCGGACGATGCCGAGTCCTTCTGCCGCTACCTAACCTACTCCAACCAGTTCCGCACAGACGGCGTCGTCGCGGTGACGTCCACGTGGCTCAAGAACAAGGTCGCGCCGCAGAACCTCCACGAGATCGTCGACGCGTACGAGAAGGTCGTCGACAACCTCAACGCCCATGCGCATCCCGACTCGCCCTACCCCTCCGCGCAAAGCGTGAGGGACCTCATCAAGACCGGGCCTCCCGTGAGTTGCTTCCTACTGCACTAGGCGTCCTCCCTCTGAGTCCCTCAATCGCTGACATGTAACGACGACAGGTCTACGGCATGGAAGCCGTCGGCGACGACATCCCCCTCAGCGAAGGCGCCGAGCTGCTCCTCGAGCGCCTCACGGCCCCGGACCCGGAGCCCCTCTGGGTCCTTGTCTGGGGCGGCGTCAACGTGCTCGCGCAGGTGCTGCACAAGACCCGCGACCGCCCAGACGCAGCGGAGCTCCGCAGCAAGCTCCGCGTCTACACCATCTCGGACCAGGACGACTGCGGCGCCTGGATCCGCCAGCAGTGGCCCGAGATCTTCTACATCTGCTCCGTCCACGGCTGGAACCAGTACCAGTGCGCCGCGTGGACCGGCATCTCGGCGCCCTGTGCCGGCGACGTCGGCGGGCCGGACGGGTCCAAGGTGACGCACGAGTGGGTCAAGGAGAACGTCCAGGTCGGCCCGCTGGGCGCGGCGTACCCGGACTTTGAGTTCATCATCGAGGGGGACACGCCGACGTTCCTGTACCTCATCCAGAACGGCCTCGGCGTGCCTGAGGAGCCCACCTACGGATCCTGGGGAGGCCGGTACATCCCCGCCAACGTCAGCTCCAAGGGCCTGCCGGCTCGGGGCCACTTCGCCGACGCCATCGACACAGTCACCGGCGTCGACGGCAAGCCGCACAGGTCGAACCAGGCGACCATCTGGCGCTGGCGGAACGCCTTCCAGGACGACTTCGCCGCGCGGATGCAGTGGACCCTGACGCCCGACTTCACCAAGGCCAACCACCAGCCTGTCGTCTCGGTAAACGGGGACCTCGGCCTGACGCCGATAGAGGTCGAGGCGGACGCCGGCGGCGCGGTCTCGTTTGACGCCTCGGGGAGCTACGACCCGGACGGCGACGCGCTGAGCTACAAGTGGTACCAGTACCGCGAGCCCAGCTCGCTGCAGACGTACCACGGCCTCGAGGTGTGCGATGTCGAGATCAAGCCCTTGAACGAGGAGGGGAGCAGGGTGGAGGTGCGGATTCCGCCCGCGGAGAAGTCGTGTTGGGTGCTCAGGGAGAAGATACCGCTGGAGCGCGGGCTGCCTCTGCATTTGATCCTCGAGGTTACGGATAACGGCATGCCGGCTCTGACGAGCTACCGCAGGATCATCATTCAGCCCATCGACAGAGACTTCAAGTCAAAAGCATAGCTTCTGTGTGGTGCTAATGGAGTCAAATAATAGATTGAAACTTCGTCGGGGCCGTTCTGGCTGGGTCGAACTGTCCCTTGCTTAACTGCAGAGCAATAAAACACATTAGTCGATGGGCCTTTCGGAAATGCGTGGGTTTGTAGTACAAAATGCGTAGGACGCTTGGGTCTAATCAGTGTGCAACTCAGAACAGCTCAACTTCTCAAAGTCATACATTTTCCACTCTGAGCGATTGCGGACATGCTGCATTTTGCAGAGCCTCGGCAACGGCATTGAAAGTAAAATCCGGTGCACTCTGTGCTTTGGTGCCTTTCATGGTTTTTGTTTCTTGGTGTCACCTTGGCGACGTGTGTCAGATGGTACATAGGTAGGGGCGCAACTCCCTACTCTGCGTCACACCTGGATTACTACCAAAGTCTCAGAGGACAAAACCTCTCCAAGCGTAGAGTAGTATTTTCCCATTCATTGTTCATATCGGTTTCTTCGTAACTCGTGTCTTGGGCTGGGTTCGTGTGCCTACTCAAGAGTCTATATCTACACCAAGCAGGTCCACGAAAGTCTCACTCGACAACGCTTCCAGCATCATCAAAGCACGGAGGACAGCACTGTTCATTCTTCCACCCGCGGTCTATAACAACAGACACAAGCCCACCGTCATCCTCCTCCCAAAATGAAGTTCACAATT
This sequence comes from Colletotrichum sojae, assembly GCA_014235955.1. Lineage (NCBI taxonomy): Eukaryota > Fungi > Ascomycota > Sordariomycetes > Glomerellales > Glomerellaceae > Colletotrichum > Colletotrichum sojae. Next base: position 426,254 of record WIGN01000003.1, on the reverse strand, counting down.
CTAGAGCCCGCGGCCCTTCTCATCATCTCGTCCCTGTCGCCCCTTTCGGCAGCGCCGTCGCCCCTGATCAACCCGTCGGTCAACGCGTCGTCGCTGGTCGAACCGTCGTCGCCCCTAGTGGAAGGCCGTTCTCCAACAATAGGCCGACAGGACGGCGAGTTCGACAGCTCAGCCCACTGCGAGCGCCAGAACAGCGTCGTCGCCCTCAAGTACGAGATCACGGCGCCGGACATCCCCGCGGACTATGTCGACGAGCTGTGCGGGACGCTCTGGAGCAAGCTGAGGCGCTTCAAAACCTCCTGCATCGTCAGCTCCAGCAAGTGCAAGGTCGACGGCGCCGGGCTGTTCTGGAAGTTCTGGGTCCCCGTCGGTTGCAACCAGGGCATGGTTCAATCGGCGTGGTGGGAGGCCACGGTGGCCAACAACCACAACTTCGGCACCCTGACGTGCCCTGGTTGGAAAGGGTGAGAAGACGTGCAAAAGACAAGCTCCTAGAGGTTGTCGGGGGGTTAGGGGTGGTCTTTGGCGATTGGGTTGTCCATCCAACTGCGTTCAGTTTCTTTGTCTCATATTCCAAGGGCGTGGTTCCTCTTATTTCAGGACCTCAGCTATATCTGTCATAAGGTCGCTTCAATTACATTACGCTCGGCAACAACGTCATTGCCAAGTGTGCATCTCCTACCGTACGACGTCGAGTCATCTTTCAAATTTCCGAAGCCTTCTGTGAAAACATGCCGAAAGGGAAAAGAAGATCTCCGCTGCGCCTCCGGCGCTCCTTCCCCGGATTCGGGCGGGGCTCCACAACAGATTCAGATTCGGCAACCGGCCGGCTTACGCCGTTCGGCTCACGTCAGACAAAACGCCGGCACAGATATACCGGTATAACAGACCCGCTCCTCTCCGCAACTCCGCAACTCCGCCGGTCGGCTTTAGGCTCCTGGCGATTCCGTACCCCGGCCCGCGTCAATTAAGTTTCGGACTGCCGGGTTTCATAGATCCCCGCTTTCCATCTACCGGCCCTCATTGGATGCTGAATCGCGTCATAGCGTTTTGCCCTTGATTAATGATTGTCGAAAAGGGTCTGGCGTACTCTGGTATTCCGCAACTTTGCAACCCTCAAGTATCTGGCCAAGTACCACGCGACACTCTCAACTCTCACCGCTGCTTCTGGGCACTTCAATCGCCAACGGTACGTTCATCACCACCAACACAGCCATCAAAATGGTTCGCTTCGACTCGAACAAGGACATCCCCGACCTCTCGGGCAAGATCATCATCGTCACCGGCGGCAACGTCGGCCTCGGCAAGGAGACCATCACCCAGCTCAGCAAGCGCAACCCGGCCCGCATCTACCTCGCCGCCAGGACCGAGTCCAAGGCCCTCGCCGCGATCGAGGACATCAAGAAGCAGGTCCCCAACGCCGCGCCCATCACCTTCCTCAAGCTCGACCTCACGTCCTTTGAGAGCATCAAGAGCGCCGTCAAGGAGTTCCTCGCCAAGGAGCAGTCCCTACACATTCTGATCAACAACGCCGGCATCATGGCCTGTCCCCCCGGCACCACCGAGGAGGGCTACGAGATCCAGTTCGGCACCAACCACATGGGCCACGCCCTCCTCACGAAGCTCCTCCTGCCGACACTCCTCAAGACCGCCAAGTCCGGCGGCGGCGCCGCCAGCAGCGCGGACGTGCGCGTCGTCAACCTCTCCTCCGCCGCCGAGAACTGGCCGCCCAGCAACCCGTACGACCCGGCCGATCTCAAGTCGGACATGTCCTCCATGACCACCTGGGCGCGCTACGGCGGCTCCAAGCTCGCCAACATCCACCACGCCCGCGCCCTCGCCCGGCGGCACCCGGAGCTGCGCTGCGTCGCCGTCCACCCGGGCGCCGTCGCGACCAACCTGACCAGCGGGCCGATCGCGAGCTGGCCGCTCCTCGGGCCGCTGATCTCCGTCGGCACGTGGCTCATCGCGACGTCCGTCCACAACGGCGCCAAAAACCAGCTGTGGGCCGCCACCAGCCCGGAGGCCAAGTCCGGCGTCTTCTACTGGCCCGTCGGCGTCGAGGGGAGGGATTCCAAGCTCGCCAAGGACGACGAGCTCATGGAGAAGCTGTGGGAGTGGACGGAGAAGGAGCTTGAGGCGCACCTCTGATGAGCTTGGTTGATGATCTTGAGATTTCGTATGAGTTTGCGTGGCGCGTGCTTGTTAGTGTCAGCGTGTAAGACTATAGCTTTGTTGTTGTTTACATCCACAGGTCGGACGAGAAGCTGGTTTATGTACGTTACAATACTTGAGTGGTTTATGTTGTACTATTCAAGCTGTGTAGGGACTGATAAGACCCTGTTCTCCTCGCCAAATCCGCCCTTCGCTTTCCAGGAAGAAGCTCTCAGAGCTCAATTTTCGGGTAGGCGTGGCTGAACACGTTCGTCGGGTCGTACTTGGCCTTCAACTCCTTAACCCGGCTCCACTTCTCCCCGTACAGATCTTCCGCGCTCAGCTCCCCGGGCGCGTGGGTAGCCGGGTACCCCCTATCCAGCACGTCTTCTACGCCCAGAGATCGGAGCCTGCCTATTAGAGACCTGCCCCAAGAGTCAACCGCCTCGGCTACATCGTCGGTCGGGTACCCGTACGAGCTCGAAAAGTACGAGTGGCTCTTGTCCACGAAGCAGTTCGGCGGCATCGCGGCCGGGTTGATGTCCACCATTCCGCCCCAGGCGATGTTGGGGCCGTAGACCTCCGGCATGGCGTCCGCGGCGTCGAGGATGGCGGCCGTGATCTCGTCGCCCTCTTCCGCCGTCGGCAGCCGGGCCAGGAAGCAGTTTCTCTGGCCGCCCTTCAGGTGAGGACACGGGATGGGTGGGCGCGCCTGCCGGACCTTCTCGGGGAGTAGCTCGACGGCGCAGTTGAGTATCGGGGGAGCGTTGTCTTTCCAGGCCTGGAGAACGGCCTGGCCTTCCTCGACGTTTGGTCCCGTCCACGTCCAGAGGATCATGAAGACCTTGCTCTTCAACTGAGGCTGGTAGCCTACGAAGTGGTGAACCGTGAGCTCCTTCGGCATAGGAAGTCTGGGCGCGGCCTCGAGGTACGAGGTGATGGTCTTTCTGAGATTGCTTGACTCGACGATAAGAGCACCGCCAAGTGGCTATGAATGGGAATCAGCAGATGGAGACAGTGTTGGAAACAGTTGGCTTACGTCGTGCTTGGGGTACACCTTGATCGTGAGACTGGTGATCACCCCGAGGTGGCCGCAAACTCCCCTGACGCCCTCCAGCATCTCTTCGTCGGCAACGACCTGTTCGCCTTTGGCATTCATGAGCTGCGCCCCGAGAACCTGCTCGATTCCCATGCCGTAGGAGTGCGTGAGGGGTCCGTAGCCGCCGTTCGACATCCATCCGGCGTAGCCGATGATCCACGTGTTCCCGGTGGGCGTCATCAAGTCGAGCTCGTCAAGCTTGATAATCAAGTCCCGCGCAATAACACCGCCTCCGATGACAGCCGTCCGACGGTCCGCCGAGACGTCCACGCTGTTGATTTCACGCATGTCTATCGCGAGCGCATCGTGCGCGATGCTTCGCGCCCAGAAGTCGTTGCCCCCTCCGCGGACGGTGAATTTGATGCCGACATCGTTGGCCCATCGCACCAGGGCCGCGACCTCGGCGCCGTCGCGGGGTACGGCGATACACGCGGGTCGTACGTGTTCGAAACCCAGGGCTCCGTCGCGAAGCTTTCGGCGCTCTGCGTATTCTGGCGATCCTGGCAAGAGAACTTCGATGGGGGTTGCGCCGGCTTCGCTCTGCCCCTTTTGGAGAGAAGCTAACATGTGTTCCGTGATAGCTGCCATGCTTGCTTCGAGTGCTTTTGATACGGAATATCTGGAATTACCGTGTGTCTATGCGGCTTGACTATGCTGTCTTACATGCTGTCTTTAAATGTTCAAATGTCACCCTCCCAGCCACCAATCGGATACTTAGCTCTTCGGAGACTTATCAAAGGTGTATCAGTCGCATCCATGAATCCTTCACGAATCCTTCCAGCATCCTCTGGCCCAGTGTGAACCTCCCGGCTATTCGCATTATCCATGTGAAGGGACAAAGTTCCTTTTGACTAAGCTTACTGTGCATGAAGCCACGTGGTTGTCAGAAAAGGGGCGCCCAGATCAGCTGAAGGGGTCCTCCGGGGAGAAGGAGTGAGGAATCCTTAAAAGTTGATGGACGTTGAATTTAACTGGCAAAATTGACGGAATTGGCACTATTCATTGTTGGAGGTCGCCAATTCTCTCAAAAGATTCGAAGATGTCAACGAAAACACTCTTCTATACGACCTCTTTTCGGGCTTTCTCGCCAATTCCGGCATCTAAGGTGTCTTGGTTTGTTGTTTCAACAACTATGCATCAACCCAAACTAGGCAGAAGTTTTCGAAACTCTGACTCGGAGGAGTGACAATCAACCAGCCAACCAGCCACTCTGTCAAGCAACTAACAACTCCTCGTAGACAAATCGTGATTCCGCAGCTCTCTACCGGGAACATGGAAAGTCAGCAACTCGTTTCATCGTTACCATGGCCAGTGTCGGTGTGGTTCATCTCGAGAACGCGGCCCCGGATACCACCCTGCTTCGACCGAGATTTGAAGAGAACCGAGATGACAGCATCCAAACTTGGCAGAGCCAGGGGTGCCGGTCGTACCCGGTGGATACGATACCACCGCAACACGCGAGGGAACAAACGAACAGGCGATGGGACCGTTCCGCGCTGACTCGCCGCCTGACCGAAAAATCTCCTCAATGGTGCAGAGCAAGAAACGGGAATCGTCGCCTGGGGCATAGAGCGAGTTTTGCAGAGGAACCAGTTGCCCTGCGACCCGTCAGGACACAAGAAGCTGGCAAATAGTTCGTGGCTTGTCGGCATGAAAGCCCGCGCAGACTGGCGGTTTTTGGAAGGGCCCACGCTTTGAGTCTGGGTATGTTTTCCGTTTTGGTAGTCCTTGTTGCAGGGAGCCCGCCGAGTCTTGACCTTATGACCGCGAGAACCCCCGGGAGGGCGGCCGTCGGTGTCCCGCCGAGTTCGAGACTCTCGTGCCCCGACCGGCCCCGTGCCTGTCAATCCATTGCCGCATTCGTCGATGTGAATGCCAAACCTCACCGCGTGGCATGTCCCCCACGTGCCGCAGTTCTAAACTTGGCGCGAAGGTTTTGTCGACTGCTCCAGGACGATCAACAAGAAAAGACAAAAATGTTCTCTGGTTATCGTCCAACTGTATCGTACGAAAAACTGACCGGATTCGCCCTTGTCTGACACCAACGGCGGGCGGATCGATGGCTTCATGTTACCCTGGCTGCAGGGAGGGAGAAAAACCCACAGCGCTCCGTAATATGCGGTCAGCGGTGAAAAATTGGAACCAACAGGGCCTTCAGCCATCCAAGGATGTCCCTTTCGTATTCAGCACCCGACATCCGAGGGCGGCCGAGGGGCCTTGACTGTTATCTTTGTGCACAGTAGATTGGTTGGACAAATGGCGAAAGCATTCTGGCAAAGGAAGTGTTCAAAGCCTCCGCGCGCCGGAGGTTGAAAGAATTGAAACAAAATTCCGGGCCGGAGACGGGCTCTCGGACCCCTTGGAGCACAACATTTTCAACGGCCATGATTGGTTAGGAAGAGAGTGATTCCCTCTAAGGCGTTAGCTCCGAGGCAAGCCGTGGAGTATTGGCCTCGTGGTGTGCACGCCGGTGTCATCTTAGTGCTCGCTCTATTGGCAGGGACTATGTCATCAAGTCGGAGGTCTGAGGCTCGCTTAGAGTTGTTTTTCGGAAGTTCCGCACAACGGACCGGGTGTTTCTTGGGGCCAGCGGAACGCCCCCAGTAACTCGTCTGGCCTCCTGTTAATTGTGAACGAATGACGCGAGCTCTGAAGTAGCAAAAACTAACCTTGACTTTACAGAGAGATCAGCGGGCTCTGGCCAACGCACCCGGGCCAGACCGGTGAGTTTCTCTTCTATTCGTGACCGTCAAGTGGACAGCTTGACGACATAGCAAGACAGAGGAACCGCAAAACCCGTTGAAGTAAAATGGCCCCCGACCCATTCCTGACAACATGAAAGGCGGGTCAAGGTTCTTCTCGAAATCTTGGACGAACCTCCATCTGCCGCGTTTGTGCTTTGACCCCTGGTGGAGGCAGAGAGATGGCACCCCTGTCTTGGGGCCGAAGATCCCCTCAGCCCTTCGTTTGAGCGCGACCTTCGACCACCCAGAGCCCTTCGCGGACCCGGTGAAGATGACCCGTTGCGGTTAATGATCGACCTGTCATGGCGATGTCACTATGTGTTGCGTGCAGGTCTGCAGGAGCCGGGCGGGTTCCCAGATATGAAGGCCCACGGTGCCTGCCAAGCCGTACATCGCCTTTTCCCTCGCATATTGGTATCGTTCGACAACTGGACTGGACACCTTAGACGAAAAATGACGGCTCATAGGTCCCTGCCGCTGGGCTCTTCCCCCAGATCCGAATCCGTCGACCAGCTTTCCCCGGTCGAGATTGACTCGTGGAGGTGTAGGGATTCTGGGCAGATGAGCCGCGGGAGGTTTTAACTGAGGATCCTCCCGCACACCTTGCCCGGATCCGGGATCGTCCTCTCCTCTTGCCCTTCTCTTCCTGCTTTAGTTTGGAGGCTGGCACCAAACAGAGAGAGAGACCATGATAGGACCCGGCGGCGACGCGCCCTTGGCGCTGGGCGTCCTCTGGGGCTTGACCGGCCTCGCCCTCTGCTTCGTCATCCTGCGCCTCTGGACGCGGCTGGTCGTGCTCCAGGCGTACGGCATGGACGACCATTTCTTCAACTTGGCCTTCGTGAGTGCCTCCGTCGACGACCTCTGGTCCTCGCTACCTATCCTCGCTATCTATCCTCGCTACCTATCCTCGCTACCTATTCTCGCTACCCATCCTCGCTACCTATCCTCGCGTGTGAGCTAACCAACTGATTTACATGACAGATCCTCTTCGTCGCATACGACGTCTTGCTCACTCTCGCGTCCTTGCACGGCTTCGGCAGAAACATATCCGAAATCGAAGAGGCATCCGATGTCTCCAGCGCCATCCTGTTCGAAGCCATCGGGCAGACCGTCCTCGTCGTCGGCACGGTCGTCTCCAAGACATCACTCGCGCTCTTCCTCCTCCGCCTCGTGACCACCCGCCTGCACCAGGTCGTCATCCTCGCGCCCGTCGTCGTCCTCGGCCTCCTCGTCGTCGCCTCGCTCGTGGTGTTTTGGCTGTCCTGTGAGCCGGTCGAGTTTCTCTGGAACCGCCTCCTGCCCGGGGGCACTTGCCCCATCGACCCGGGCCCGATCTCGACGGCCGCCGGGATCTGGAGCGTCGTGGTCGACTTCTGGTACGCCGTCACGCCGTGGGCGTTGCTCTGGAAAATTCAGATGCCGAAGCGGGAGAAGCTTCTCATCAACATCAGTTTGAGCTTGGGGGTCATGTAAGTCCTGTTGCTCTTCGTTACAACCGAAGACTGGGGTCTCTTTAATGAGGCTTGTCATGCTGTTCATGGAAACTAACTTGAGCTCAGCGCTGGCGCCTGTGGCATCCAAAGAGCGCTGGAACTCAAGAATCTGAATAGCGCAAACTTCACAAGTAAGTTGTCTCCGCACTCAGGGGTTCAACTATATGAACTTCCTTGGCTGGCAGCAGCGCCAATGCTGATAAACCACCAGAGGATACTGTCGGGCTCATCATCTGGCATGCCGCAGAGTTGGCCGTTACCATGGTATGACGCCCAATCACCTTCTCCAGTGCGAACTTACGCTGACCATCCAGGTCTGCATCGGCATACCCGTCTGCCGTCCCCTCTTCAGGGACTGGTTCAACATCTGGTCGTCACGAAATGGCGGCAAGCCCGGCCCCTACACGCGAGACATGACCGGCTCGAACCTCAACATCATGATGAGGACCATCGGAGGCACCAAATTCACCAACTACTCCGTCAGGGTGGGCCTGAAGACGCCAGAGCCCCTGGGCGGCAGCAGCAGCTTCGGCCCCGGGCGCATCGGATACGAAACGAGCGGGACGGAGCGGTCCGGGAACAAGGACTATGACGACGACGACGACGACGACGACAACAGCGTGGAGATGATTCTGGGGCCGGAGCTGAAGAAGAGCCAGACGCGCAACGGCCACGGCCGAGGATGGTCGGATGGGGATGGGAAGGGGGATATTTGGGTCAAGTCTGAGGTTGTCGTCAAGTCAACGGCGAGATGAGCACAATAGGATCTCGAAGTACTGCCAGTTTCATGTCTATGCGAGGGTCAAAACACGAGCCCAATAGCCCGGGAATCTTCTACGAAATGCACCTGTGTCTCGGGTAGACCAGAAAATGATAGGTATAATTTGATGACGACCCCACGACGAATATACGTAAAGAATGAACTGAGAATATCAAAGGAATCAGAACTGAACAGCAACAAGGTGCTCTCATTCTACCTAATCACTTCCGTGGTTCTCGTCACCAATATCTTCCCATCTCCCGCCACCTCCCGATCATCCTCAGGCGCGGTGTCATCTGAGCGACGAACGTTGATTTGGGTGGTGGTCGTTCTCATGTTTCGGCTATCCCGGCCTCCGGCTCCTGCTCCTGGCATGTTCCGCAGCTCCCAGGCCAAGTGCTCCTCGCTGTCGGACATCTGCTTGAAGCCGTCGTCGCGGACGACGTGCTTGCTGTGCCGGCCCGCCGCCGTACTTGGACCGGTCGCACCACCGGTCACATTCGACGCCGTGACGTTTCCGCGCTGCCGGCTTTGCAGGCTGAGGCCGAGGACGCGGCCTACCGTCCGGTCGAAGACCGGCCGGAGCATCGGGCTGGAAGCTACCATCACCGCGATGCCGGCTTGCATGACCCCGCTCACACTGGCCACGGCGAACCCTTCTGTGATGTTCACGAAGTCGATGTTGTAGGCGTAGTAAAGGCGGACACAGGAGAAGACGATTGTGCTGCGGGGAATGGCGTTTAGTGAGAGACCAACGGGGCTTGCGCTGACTACAAGACAGAGGGTACTTGTCAAAGGGGTCAACATACATGATGCCGGCACAGAAGACGCCGTATAAGGCGATCTTATGAGCCCTCCGAACTTGCAGTTGGGCAACGAACTTGACCGGAAGCCCAACGATCAGCACATCGGTGACGATGTCGAAGATGGCCACCGCGGAGTAGGCCATGGTATGGTTGCCGCAGGTCGCCGGTATGGTCGGGTCCCACGCCGACTGAACGGGATGGCAGATGAGGAAGCCTATCAAGGCAGTGTAAAGTGCCCAGCAGACTGACAGTCCCATGGCTACCCAAGCGAGAAAGCGGAACGTGGTGGAGTGTCCGAAGAAGATGCGCTGAAGCATCCAGGTGATGCTGAGCTTGACGAATCCCAGGGCGGCTGCATAGAGTACCTGGGTTGCGAGAGAGATCCGGAAGTAATGATGCTTGTGGTGGTCACCCAGGTTCCATACATCATGGCCAGCGCCACCGACAACCACAGCTGAAATCACTTGAGTTAGCGTCTAGTCCAGCTCATCTCCAATTGGGAATTGCTCCTGTCGCTGTGAGCCAGAATTAGGACGGAAATACCGAGTATAAAACATGCCGCGGCACCATAGTATAACAACTGGAAGATTCAGTCAGCACTGCCGTGCTTCGTAGTCCATCCATAGGCATGGTAGCCAGCTGAGGTACTCACCTGAGCCACGAAATACAGGTGGTCTTCCGCAAGGTAGGAGATCTTGGTGATCCTCCTCGCCCAGATTCTAAAACATGTCCAGCATGTGGTCAATACCAACATGACAGATGTCACGGTGACAAGTGATCTCCCTGATGGAGTTAATGGTGGGTATGTTTCCGTGATGGGCGATGGCACGACGGCCCTTGATTGACGCTGAGAGAGAGGTTCGGGAGTAGCCATAGTTGCTTAGCCTGCAGCATACAAGAATTTGTCAATACGCTGCGATGATAGCCAATATTCCGAAAGGGGAGTCGAACCAATTTCTTCATCTCGAAAGGGCTGCCGGCTATGAGCGGAAGGCCGCTTTTCATATTCAGGCCATTCCACCCTGGCGTTCCTGAGCCCTTGTTCGTCTTCGGAGCTCAGAGTAGAAAAAGAAAATATCAAGCAGCATCATACGCTGCGTATTTCGTGTGGCCAGACGGCGGAGCAAAGCTTCCACGGTAATCGTCTGCTCGTCTAAGTTCCAAAATGCGCAGTTAGGGCGGGTACACCCCCCGTTGCCAAGGAGAACCAACAGTCGCCCTTAGCCTCATATTCCTGAGATGAGAAGGATGTAACAAAGCCATTAGGGCTCGTGTTGCGCTGTTTTTCGTCTCCGTTTCTTGAAGATATGTTCCTCAAAGCGGCCCATGTCTCCGAGGCTGGGCGACATGATATCCATGTTAACTCCTCAGTAACCCATGTTCTTGCTGTTGGTTCTGAGTCTATGTTAATAAGATTGCATGGCATGACTGGGATAAGAGCAATGATGTGGATCAACCCAGAAATCGACAGTTCGTAAGCAAACTTGCCGCCTTGCGTCCCGGTCACGGGATCGGAACGCCCCGTGTCTCTTGGCAAGCATGTGTCGCATTTCCCACGCTGGAACTCCGGCTTACGTCTATCAAGTTTGACTCTCACGAATACTGCCACAAACTTTCATGGCTTCTGATTTCGTCTGCCATGATATTCTAGTCACAGTAAGCTCAACCTCCATCGGAGGCGGGCAAGCGATTCGGCGTGATGCCCGTTTATGTCTCCGCCAAGCAGACGCGGGGAAGTGGCACAGCAACCCTATGTCCGGCCAGGGGGATCCACCTTCCCATAGTCTGGCCCGGTTCCGCGGAGGAGCCGAGTCGCAAGCCGGGTCTCTGGGGTAGGCATATCCTCTGAGTGTGCACCAACACACCCTGGTGCCATCGTCCAACAATTAATTACCAACACTGTTGGCACGACGAGCCTGCCTCTTCGAGGATCGAGACGAGTTTTCACATCTCTACCCTGGATCCTCCGGCTTGTATCCGCTCGTCTACCAGCAACCCTGTTTCTGGGAGCGAACAATCACACATCCGAGGGCACCGCCGTCGTGCGTGTCGCGAAATGAACAGACTCTTCAAGGCCCGGCAACATCGCAGGGGAGTGGAACGGACGGAATCCGTTGTTGCCTGAGTGCCATCGTTTGATCGATTCATATAAGGGGGGTTGAAGCTCTAGTAGTTCGTGTAAACCGCCAGTCTCCTTCTCTCTACCCACCCCTCTCTTGCCAGAACAAGTCAGTTGCTTGACGAGCTTTCGGGATCACGATGTCGCTGTGGGATTTCATTGTCGTAGGCGGCGGTCTTGCAGGCTCCGTCATCTCCAACCGCCTCCTGCATCAGGATCCCACCCTGAGGATCCTCTTGGTCGAGGCAGGCCCCAACGTCAATGGTCTCGATGCCATCGCCTACCCCAACACAAGCACCGGCGCTGGTAGTGACATTGATTGGGGCTACTCATCTGTTCCCCAGGTGAACTTGGACAACCGGTCGATCGCGTTCCCTGCTGGCAAGGCTCTCGGCGGCGGTACTGCCATCAACGGAGGTGGGCACCTTCTCTTAGTCCAACTATTTGACTTGTTTTTACTGACTAATGCGTACAGCTGCCTGGGTCCGCGGCCACTCTGTTGACTACGACCTGTGGGCCGAGGAGGTCAGCGACAGTCGCTGGAGCTATGAGGGCCAGCTTCCGTACATGCGGCTCACCGAGAAGTTCTTCAGTTCATGCATTAACCCGTCCCAACACGGGACCAATGGCTCTATGGTTATTCAGGGCGTGGCGCGAATGAACCGGCAGTTCCCCATGCGCGAGAAGCTGTCCGAGTCCTACCAGGCTCTCGGGGTCTTCCCGCTTCCGAGCCTGGACGCAAACGCCGGCAACCCCATCGGCTACGGTGACCTCCAGGAGAACCGCAAGGTCGGCCGTAGGCAGCTTTCTTCCGAGGCGTTTCCCCTAGACGGCATCACCGTCCTCACAGACACCATGGTTGAAAAAGTGCTCGTCGAAAAAGCTAGCAACAGCACTTCCCTGATCACAAAGGGCATCCGTCTGCAGAACGGGACGGAGTACCTCGCTCGCAAGACGATTCTCACAGCCGGAGCATACCGCACGCCGCAGCTGCTCATGCTCTCGGGCATCGGACCCGCCGGCGCTCTGAAAGAGCACGGGATCGAGGTAAAGCTAGACCAGCCCGAAGTCGGCCAGAACCTCCACGACCACATCCTCATGCCCACGGCGTGGAAGGTCAAGAACCCGTCCGAGGGCTGGGCCTACGAGTCCGGCAACCCCTTATTCGAAGAACCCCAGTACGGCCTCGGCCAGAAGATCGACTTCATCGCCACCACCACGCTTCCCAGGGAGGGCCTCGCGGCTGCCATCGCGGAGGACGAGGGCGCCGAGCCGGGGCCGGACCACCCGCTACTCCGCCGGGACCGCGCGCACGTGTCGCACTCGCTGCAGTACAGCGGCGCCTCGGCCGACGGGTCAGCAGTTCTGATGCTGTCCATCGTGCTCATCGACACGTCGCGCGGCTCCGTGGGGATCTCGTCCGCGGATGTGGGCGACTACCCAGTCATCGACGCGAACTACCTGGCCACGGCGGTGGATCGGTACGCGGCGCGCGAGGCGCTCAAGTTCGACGCCAGGCTGCTTGGGAGCGATCTCACGCCTGTTGGGCGGGATGTCCTCGATGGCGAGCTCGCGGCCGACGAGCCACTGACTGTTCAGTCCTCTGACGAAGCATTTGCGGCTCGTGCCCGTCAGGTGGCAGGGTATGTGATGATTCCCCTACGACCTTTCGCGAGTTGAATTAAGCTGACTTTGGCCGCAGATCATGTTTCCACCCCAGCGGCACTGCTGCTATGGGCAAGGTGGTCGATACCAAGCTCGCCGTTAAGGGCGTTGAAGGCCTCTACGTGGCTGACTCGTCCGTGTTCCCGATTTCCATCTCGGCCAACTTGCAGGTTGCCATGTATGCCCTGGCACTCCAGGCTGCTGATATCATCGGAGGGAAGTAGATCAAGACACATGGGGTCTTGTGGGAAACTTGCACGGATTTGAGTGTGGGACATTGTAGATTAAGAAGACGAGATTTGTATCAATCAACCTTCTGAAGTTTCTCGCGTAGTTGACAAACCTCGAGACCACAATGAGAAAGAATTGACTATGGAGATCTCAACTAGGATGCAATCAATGGATCGAGTCCGTCTTATGCAAGCGCTTTCTCCTGTGAAACTTATGGAATGTCTGGTAGGATTCTTGCAACTTAACTCGACTGTGCCTCTCTCAAGTGTCTCGAAAGGGAGAAACCAATGAGGGGTGCAACGCTTGTTCGGATAGTGGACGTGATGGTTCAACTCATGTTCATCGACATGGCGGACGTCGCGGTGACCAAAAGACACCTTTAGCAAGGAGGGCCGAAGACATGAGTGACGTAGTGTGTGGAGGCGCGTGATGGCAGCGACTGTGTCTGGTGAGGTACCTAGTACGGTGGCGTCTCACTGAAGAAGTACCTCTATAGCGGAGGGAGCCTAAGACAGGCCTGACGGGTACCGTAACCCCAGGAGGGCACGTAACACCTGCGCATCGCCATGCTCCCGAGCACAGTACAGGCGCCTTGAATGCTGTTCCAAAGATCCCTCTAAAAGTTCAGTCAATCTAAGAACCTCAACCTATAAGAAACACAAAAGGTAGATAAGAATGACCTCACCAACTTACATCAATCGCCGTCTGAACTGTGACCGCCAGCGTCACGGCCGCTCGGACCATAAACCCCACCTCCTCTTTCCCCCGCCGTTGCTCCACTTCTGAACATACTTAGTGCATATTCTTCAAGGGATGTTCACCAACCAGCATTCGGCCTGCTGGCGAAATGGCATCGCGTCAGATTTCGGCTGCCTCCAAGTCATACTCTGAAGATTCTAGGTTCGATCCCTAGGTAGGTCGCTTCATATTTTGCAATTTTTGCCTAAAAAGTGCACAGCCATCTTGGCTATCCTTTTTTCCTTCTTGATTTTATTTTTTCCATGAAGAGAATGCATCTTGTCCACTCAAATGCTCTGTCACGCTGTGTTGCATCCATCGTATTTTCCAACACATCGTGGCATTGCATTATCCAGAGTTCATCCGGTCGACTGGGCCTAGGTTTCCTCGAGGTGCTCGCCGGCCTTCACCCGTCAGCCACCTGGCACGTCCTTATCTCTCCCGCATTCAACCCCAAATCTCCCCGTCTTATCAAACACGCCTGCCAGTCCTTGAGGGCAGCAAGCGGGAAAATAGGGGACCTCCACCGAGATCGGGAGCCCATCCGACGATAACCCATTCTTTCCGCGCGCTCCAAAACCGTCTACCACGCCGTTTTTTTTTCTTTACGTCCCCGTCCCGTAGTAGCATCACGCGAGCACACCGCCGACCTCCCTCCCCCTCACGTCGCTGCAAGGCCGGCACCTCTCCCGTCGGATTCTTTTCCTGGAGGTTTACCCCGCGTTTGCTTTCTTTACAAAAATCCCGAGAGAGGGACGTTGCAGTTTGGGGCACTCGGTCCGGCGCAAGCAATCTTTCGTGATACTCGATTTCCTCAGCGAAACGCAGACAGAACAGAACAATGTCCTCCTCGCTCCCCGGCAGCCGCGAGCTGCCCGCCTCGCAGTATGATCTCGGCACCTACTGGGGCCGTGTGCGACACAACATGGGCCTGACCGACCCGAGGTGAGAGCTCCCCTTCCCAATCGACCACCTACAATCTCGCGATGCTCCTCAATGACGTACCATTCTCCCCGAAAGAAAGCTCCCAATGGCTAACGTGTGTGCGCCCTCCTACTCTAGCACCCTCCTCGTCGGCAGCGCGGGTCTCGAGCAGGCCAAGTCCCTCCTCTCCGAGTACAAGCAGGGAAAGATCCCCCACATGACGCCCGACCTCTGGAAGGCCAAGAAGGTCGTCGACTCGACCCTCCACCCAGGTGCGGCGAGCCCTTGAAAGAAACAAACGGATCGTTCTCCCCTCGTCCTTCTTCGCGGGGGAAGCTCTGCGTGAGAGGGCGCGAGGGGAGAAGAAGCCGGCTCGTTTGCTCTGACCGACTAACACCGCGAAACCCCGGCGTCCAGATACCGGCGAACCGGTCCTCCTCCCCTTCCGCATGTCCGCCTTCGTCCTGACCAACTTGATCGTCACGGCTGGCATGCTCCAGCCCGGTCTTGGGGTGAGTATCCCCTACCTCCGTCCATAGCCCATCTGTCTCTCCGAACAGCTCTTAACCATGTCCTCCCGCAGACAATGGGCACCGTCGCCTGGCAGGTCGTCAACCAGTCCCTCAACGTCGCCATCAACTCCGCCAACGCCAACAAGTCCTCCCCCCTGACCTGGCGCAAGCTCGGTGAGTCCTACGCCATGGCTGTCTCCGTCTCGTGCGGTGTCGCCGTCGGCCTGAACAAGCTCGTCCCGCGCCTGCGCTCCCTCTCCCCCGCGACCCGCACGACCCTCACCCGCCTCGTGCCCTTCGCCGCCGTCGCCTCGGCCGGAGCCCTCAACGTTCTGCTCATGCGCGGCGAGGAGATGCGCAATGGCATCGACGTCTTCCCCGTGCTCTCCGACGAGGAGAAGGCCCGCCGCGAGAAGGAGGGCGGCGACGCCCAGGTCGAGTCCCTCGGCCGCAGCAAGAAGGCCGCAACCATTGCCGTCGCCGAGACCGCCGCCAGCCGCGTCTTCAACTCCACCCCGATCATGGTCATCCCGCCCCTGGTTCTCGTACGCTTGCAGAAGACCGAGTGGCTCAAGCAGCGGCCCCGCATGACGGTGCCCATCAACCTGGGCCTCATCCTCGCAACGAGCTATGCCGTGCTCCCGCTCGCCCTGGCCGTCTTCCCGCAGCGCCAGAGCATCAGCGCCGAGAAGCTGGAGCCGGAATTCCACGGGCGCGGTGGCGACGGCGGCATGGTGGTGTTTAACAGGGGTATCTAGAGCACTTCTATGCATTCGGGATGTCCCATCGTGATGAAAAGTCATATATCGCACAGTATAAGCACACTGAGAGGAAGAGCTGGTCGTTCACGTCGTAATCATCGGAGTACCTCGCGACAGGCAGAAGTTGCCGAGCATCTACAGCTCTCTGAATGTTCGTCGCCATCCTCCCGTCAGTCAGGGCCCAGGGGAGGGGGGATCTTTGTCCCCGGATGAGGGCAATATGGGACTGCGAATCCGGTGTCAGATCGGGGGCGGGAAGCGTTTCACGCACCAGCCTTGGCTTGGTACGGGAGCTCCGCCGGCCCTCTCCGGCCTCACTCCGTGATCAGGCAAATGAGCCAAACGTCGGGACCGGTCGCGGGCTCTGTCTGCAAAGGACTCAGCCGCGATTTGTTGATGATGCGTCGTCACTTGTTAGACTCTGTCCGCTGTAGACGTTGCTTTGCATAGCCTCCTTATAGATAGACGGACGCGTTGGGGTTTGCACTAGCATATAGGATCACAATGACAAGACTAAGCGGCCCTATTTGAGGCGGCGGCTCAGGGCGGAGAAACACACGGCCAGTCGTGTCTTGCGATTCGCGTTGTCTCGTACATGCATTTGCGTCACTTTGGCTCTTAGTATGGGTGAGGCGGAGGTCGTGGATGACTTGGGCCGGCGTCCGATGCAGAAGCGGCAGATGTGAATGGCGCAGCGGGGCGCACTGCGCAGCCCGGAGACTACAGCAAGCTCCGAGGGACAGATAATCGTGCAAACCGTTTCAGCTGCTGACGCCGTCGAGATGTCTTGACAATTAGTTGCTGACGTCGTCCGTCTTTTTGTACTGTGAACCGGGCTGGCCTGGACTGGCTCAGATGGTGTTCGATCGATGGCAACAGCCAAAAGGACGGCCGGCGGGTAATCATATGCCGTGACGGCAGCGGCCCTTTGGCAATGGTCGCAATGAAATCACATGGTGGACCATGAGTGCCACCAGCACACCACTTTGTGCAGTTTGGGATCCCGCACTTGGCTAGGCAATCGCCACCAGCCGAGCCCGAGAAACGAAGAGGGGTCAGTGGGGTTCTGGGTCGATGTTGAGGCTGGAGGGCGTTAACAAGCCATGAACCAGTCGGACGTCAGACAGGACCGACATCTCACGAGGCGTCCCTCCCGTCCTTCCAAGTACCACCTAGAAGACGCGGACCGTTCTGTGACTCCAAGTACCATCTACGGGGAGGCATTGCGCGCAACTATTGCGCTAACTAAGCCGTAATATCATGTTGCACTTTATCCGAGGCTCAGACGAGGGAATGCGTCGTCGGATGCATAAGTAGTCAGCACGCGAAGTTCGCCTGCTAGTCATGGTCCTCCGCGACAAGGGGAAATAGTGTTGTGCCGCCCAATGTCATTGGTTGTGGCATGCCAATTTGCCTTTTTGCCAGCGAAATTCTGTGCCGTCCGCGTCGATTCTAAGCTACTTTCTTGGGCTTCATCTGGAGACGGACCAGAGCAAGGCAGGGTACCCTCCGGAACTGATATGGTCTGTATGCTGTAGTTGCCGGTTCAACCATCGGGGCAGAGGTAGACATGATTGCGGATGGGGTTCCGAGGGATGGACTGTGGCCCGTGGGACGGACACTTCCCACCAACTTTCAGAAGTGCACGCGAACGACGCGAGCCTGTGACGAAAGCACTGATCAGGGGTGCGCGAAACGGAGAAGAAATTTGAATGGTCCGACGGCGTCTTGTTTTCACTCGAGGAGCTGAAACTTCGCAGCCGTCAGCTTCGGTGGCAGACGGCTTCATCCTCCTTCGAAGAGTCTGAGGCATGATAAGGAATGGGACGGGAACGGTCTGCTGTGAATCATCGGTGGACGCGATTGCTTGTCGAGCATGGCGAAGACGGGCGGGGACCGTTGAATCGAATAAAGGGAGCCCGTTGTTCAGCAGTGCCAATGTCGACAACCGTCGCCCGGAAGGGCCCAACTCTACTTTTTGTTAATGAGGGGGAAGTATAGGTAGGTTCTTCTCGGCTTTCCATCACCATTGTTTCGCGGTGAGGCACGGTATCTGGGCATCTGGGCCTATGCCTGTCCCTGTCAGGTCTTCGGTTGCCACGGATTCAACAACCTGGAGGAGTCATGCAGGCACTTTACGCCACGTACCAAATGGGGACGGTGTCCTGCAGACCGTGAGCAAACGTCGCCGTGGCAGTGGGTCGTCCCCCCTCGGAACGCGATTCTCTCTGACGACAGGCGAATGGATGGCCGAGCTCAACGGTGACGGTGTCGTCCAATCGTGGCCTACACTGCGATACATCACGTCGCAGTGGGTCTTTGACGTGGTGAGAGGTGTAACTCGCGGGCAGCAACTACAGGCATGGTGACGGTTGAGAGGGAGGGGGTGGAAGAGGGGCTGTTGAGCGTGTCTCTTTCTCTTTGTCTCTCCGTCTCTGTCCTTGCCTCGCGGGCCTTCTTGTCCTCGTGGTGTTCTGTAGACCGTCCCGTCCTTGCCCGGATCCTGAGTCGACATTCACCCGAGTCTTTACTTTCGCTCGCTCACAAACGTCGTGATGGCTGCGACCCTTCGCTTCTTCTCCCCACCAAGTCGTGGTCTGGGCCTGTGGTTGGTTGCTGGCGATTGGAGGTGTTGCTCGCCCTAGACTTCATTGGCGCATCTTAGGACGGGAAGCAAGGATCTAGACGCTAGGAAGTGCCTGGGGATGCGGCAGCGAGTGCGCTGTGCGTGTGTGCGTGTGTTTGTGCACTAGGAAGTTGCTGGAGAGAAGTGACGGGATCAGATCAACGAGAGTGCTCTCCGCGACTTTGTACCGGCTTTCGTAGGTGCGTTGGAGGCCCAGAACGGCCAGTAATGGGTTGAATGGGAGTAGTGCTCAAACACCAGGTCGCGTTTGCTGTGGCTCCGTGTCGAGAGTGCGTCTTTAGGTTTTTTTCTTTTCTTTCTGGTGCGGTCAGATCTTGGCCGACTGCTTGGAATGTGTGGATCATGCTTTTGGGCCTTGTTTGGACCGGATCCGCCAACCCCAGCAGTGGCCTCAACTGCCACGAGGCATCGAAGCAGCGAGACAAGGCAGCGGCAGCGACAGCGACAGCGACAGCGTACGAGCTGGTGGCGGAGACGCGACCAGAAGATTCCTCATGACGATCAGGGTTTATCAGTATCCGGATATTTTGAGAGTTCCGGAGGTGCCTAGGTTTCGTCCGAGGGTCGTAGGCCCCGTCGTGAATCCGTTTCCTATCAGGTAGACCCTTCTGACGTATTGCAGCGACGAACGGGCACGATATTGGGTGGGAGGCAAGCTGTCAACTGGGGCATTTTCCCGCAGAAATAAAGCCAAATGTACCTCATTACGCATCGGAGGCGAGCAGGCCAGGGCCTTTTTGTCAGCAGCGACCACAATAGGGGGCATTCAATACCTGTCTGTACTCTGTCCTCCCTCTCTACCCAACGTGCGTGTACCTTTCCCGTCTGCCTGCCTTGTTGGAGCAATGGCACTGGCGGAGTGGTTGGCAGGGCAGGGACCCCAAGACCCAGCCCAAGACCCAGCCGTACATCCATCCATAAGCCGTCATCCACTGTACGTCGTCCACTCATCCTCGCTCTCATCCACACCCAACTCTTTGGTGGGAAGTTCTCCGACGAGATCGGTCGTCTTCAGACCAGACCAGACCAGACCGGACCAGTCCAGGCCAGACTAGGCAGGCCAATAATTATACCATGTTGTTGACCGTGGTAGACCAGTGTGCGATTTTTTCACACCCGCAGTGCGTGCTGGGCAGATCCGACAGCGACGAGCCGTGCAAGCAAGGGCGCGCGACGTGACTTCGGAAGAGGCGACCGTCCATCCAACTCCAGGCCGGCGGGACGCTAAGCCCGTCTTGACGACGGTCGTGGAGGAAGATTGGCAGCGCGCGAGGCGGAAGTGGAGGGCGGGCTCCAGCGCGACCCGCAGACTGCGTAAAGTGGGTGCCGGGCACGCGAAGCCGTCTCCGGCCGGTGATTTGGCGTATCTGAATTTCGCGAGCGTGACAAGGCTTGGGTGCAGTCATTTGGGGCCCTGGAGGCTGGAGGGGGTCGGGTCCCCTTGGGGGTCCACGATGCCTGGGGCGCTGGGGACGGAGGGGCGAAGGCAAAGTGCACGGCGACCGAGAGAGGCGACCGATCGCGTCAGCAGGACACTAATTAGCCCGTAGCAGAGCAGGCGAAGCATCGTGTGCTAGAATGAGACATTTGGGCGTAGAGAAGCATGCCTAGGTGTCCTGTTTGTCGGATTTGGGGGCTGAGATGCCCTCCAAAAGCATTCCTTTGCTGGGAGCATACGGAGCAATACTACCGCGTATTAGCAAAGCATCGCACCTCATGCCCTCGGCAAGGTAGGACGGAGCAAGGGCCAAAGACACGAAGGCGCTGGGCGATGGTGAGGCGGTTCTGGCTTTGACTGGCGGTGGTGTGGTTTTGGGATGGAAAAAGGAAAGCGGCCAGCGGTGACGTCCGGCTCGAGAGACCGTTGGCGGGAGGGGATGGGTATTCTCGCACGGTGCATCAACACCTTAAAATGTGTGTTTGTACAGTGTTCATTGATCCTTGTGGAAGCACCGTGGACAGAGCAGCCACCGTGCCAACCGGACAGGGCAGTAGCGATGGGTGGCTCAGAAGACCACAGCCCGGCCAGACGGACTGGCGAGCGCCGCTTCCTTCCCTCCTTCCCTCCCGGTACACTAGGTACACTACACTACCTACGTAACTACCACGCTACGTCGAGCTGTTCCTTCTTCGTTAGCGCAGCTGCCACCTGCTGCTGTGGTGTGGTGCGATGCAATGCGGCGCGCTGCAGTGCAGCGGTGCGTGGTGCAGTGGTGCAGTGGTGGCTAAGTAGGTACGGATACACCATCGCGAACATGCGAGGCATGGAAATATTTGCCGTCTCGCTCTTGTGTCGTTGCTGCACGGTTTCGAGTAGGAGGGACTGCGAAATGAAACTCTGACCTCCCGAAAGCGACACAGAAACACAGGCCTTTGCAGGTGAATCATGAAAGGGACCCTGTTCCCGTACGGATACAGCCAAAGTGCTTCGAAAATGGATATTCCTCTCATTGGAGTGCTACCTAATACCGTGCCTCTGAGATTGAATCTCCCGAGTACCTTAGGTGCCTACGCAAGGAACTCTCCGGATGTGTACCTACCCGCAAACTTGGTCGAGTGAGATACCTACACAAATGTATCTTGGTGACGCCCCGCCGGATCTACAGTGGAGGGGAGGCTAAAGCACGGAAACAACTTCCCTCGAGGGCACCCCCAAACACTGCGGTGCGGTGCCAAATCCTCGACAAGGACCTGACGCCCCAGCCCTCTCGCTTAGCCTTCCACTGGAAACGGGGCTCGTCGCGCCTGTAATTGACGGAGGCAGAAGGCTTCAGTGCCTTCCAGGTTCGACACTTTCCGTCAGCATGTCCGTGCACGATACCTTCCTAACATCCCGCAATTGCAGCGCGTCGTAGGTACCTGTCTTAGGTAAGTTGGCAGGAGTGGTACGCAATTAAGGTACGGACGGTGTTGTGAATGAATGGAGCAGGAGCAGCACCTCCGTAAAACAGCAACGGGCTCCAAGTCATTTTATGCCTCCCTTCATTAAGGTAGGTATACCCTGACTCCAAGGCACATACATCATGGGCGGTACCAGAGGTAAAATAGGTAGTTCCAAGCACGGAGTGCACTTGGGACGGCGCGAGTGAAGACACCCGTACCATCGGACCTCCCATTTCCCGCCTCGTGCTCGGGGTGGATTTGGGACTGGAGCCCGTCAAATCATCAAATCTCTCGTTTCCCCGGGTTTGAAACTGTGAACTGTGAAAGGTAGGTCAGGTCGTCTGCAAAGAAAGAAAAGTAGCCGACGCCAAGTAGGTACATTGTACGATACGGATAGTAATACCTTGCCTGCTTGCTTGCCTTCCAATTCCGCCGTCCCGAGTCTCTCTCCTTCCCCCCTCGTCCACTTCCAATTGTACCAGCACTTTCGCACACCCTCCGTGACTGACCACCAAGCCCAAGCCCAAGCCCAGAGGCCTACAATATCACCCTCTCGGGCTTACCTTCGCCCTTGCCCTCGCTCTCATCATTCCCCCTTGGCCCTGAGCAAAGGTACCTATAGCTTTGGAAGCTCAGTATCTTGCCTTGGGTGCTTGAGCTGCTATCTCCGTCGGTAGCTGCCTACCTGCCTTCCTATCCAGGTAGACGACCTATTACCTCGCCTCAGAAGATAGGTACCCAACAAGGCACATCATACCTACCTTGAGGTACCTACGATACTCCGTACTCTGGCAAGCACTGCGTCCCCACATTGGTCGCCTCCTCCCGTCCACCAACACTACACAGGTGACGAGGATAGGACCCTCCACCAAAATCCCACAGGCGGCCATCCCTCGGAAACTTCGTCACTTTCCTGCTAGTAGCTCCGTTGCTTGTACTTGTTTTTTCTCGCTCTCATCAGCCCTTCTACTCCATCTCCATTCTTCCTCGAACGCAGATCGAACAACGAGAGAAGAGAGAGAAAAACATACACACACACATCCACGTATTCCTCGATGTAGTTCGTCGCCCTGATCCTCACCGGATTTCATCTTGCCCACCGCACGAAACGCAACGCGCTACCGACTCGCCCACCCCAACCCATCCCATCCCTCGACCGAGTTACCAGCCGCCGTAGTGCGCGCACGATTCGGGAACCCCAGGCCGAGGACCCCTGGAAGCCCCTCTGGGTTAAGCGGTACCGCAACAGACGCACACGCAGACGCCGACTCGACCCAAGAGAGAGGAGACGCACCTGTTTCCCGGGCTGGCTTGGCTTATTAGCAGCAGCACCTACTCCGTAGTCAGCGCTCGCCCACAGCAACAGCGATAGTACCAGCAACGAGAAACCAGCAACCGAACCCACCACGACTGTAATGCCGTAAAACACTGCCGTCAGCATCCAGCGTCCAGCAACCAACAACCAGCAACCCACCGCGCTCGCTCGCACTCACTCCTATAGCGAGTGCCCTCTGCTTGAACGCCGCTTGCCGATTTGCTGCTTGCTCTCCCTCCCGTCGTCCGCCCCCTTCGTCGCCCCCCTCCCCTCTCGAAAAAACAACTTCTTGGGTCCCATATCCGTAAAGAGAGAGAGCCCCCAGGCCCACTGTTTGGATTTGAGAGAAGCTCAGCCCGCACCAGCGGGCACGTACCTACCAAACCAGCGTCCAGCGCCACACCACACACACACACACACACACACACACCACGCCCGCCGGCAATAGAGAAGGCCTGCCTGCCTGCCTGCGAAACACTACCCTCCTTCTCTCTCTTTGCCTTCCTTCAACCGTCAAACCCTACTCACCATCGCTCCTTCCCTTTGGTGACGCCCTCAACATCGGGTTAACTGCACCAGCAGAAGAACCATGTCGACTCCGACCACGGCTACTGCGACGTTGCCTCCTCACTCGCACTACCATCATCCTCATTACCCTTACACCCATCAGCCATACCAGGCGTCCACAGCCACAGGTTCATACCGTCAGCCAGCGAACCCAATTCTCCCCGCTTCTTCTTCGACGGCAGCGACGACGAGATTGCCTCCCTCGTACGCCAACCATCACTCGGCCGTCCCATACGCTCCCTCGTCTTCTGCCAGTCAAGCCGGCTCAAATGGCCTAGGCCTCTCGGCATCGTCTGCTACATCGAGGATCGTCCACGACGCTTCGAGTCCTGACGCGAACTACTCGACCACTGCAATGCCTGCCTCCTCCAACGCCCAACCCTCCCAGTCCTCCCAGTCCTCCGGTCGCAAGCGAAGGCGGTCAACGGGCCCCGATTGGAAGAAGTTCTATCAAAATGGCCTGCCCAAGGAGGTTATCGTCATCGACGACACCCCCGAACCCGAGGCTGGCAAGGTGACCGGCAACGGTGTGAGGGTCGTCTCAAACGGCACCCTCAATGGCATCGCCACCAACGGTGCACCTTCGGCCTCCGCCCGTCCGGCTGCCAAGAAGAGAAAGCGAGACGACGAACCCCCACCTTACGATCCCGTCTACCACAATAACAAATACGCTGCGAACTCGCACACGACCACCCCCCATCACAATGGCACCCCCAGCGGTTCGACCATTTCCACCGATCGGACCACGGGCTCTGCAATTCATACCACTGCTGCTACGTCCCTGTCGTCAAACGGTCAGGAGTACTATGACGCGCAGCCCGGCCAGAAGCGCAAGCGGACTCGACAGCAAATCGCTCAAGAGGCGAAGAAGCGTGAAGTCGAGATCCCCGACCCCTTCTCGAGCTACAAGCCGCCACCCTATCCCCCCAAGAAGGCCCCAGACGTGCCCGTCAAGGTCGTGCACGATGTGAGTATATGCCCTTGTTCCACCCTCCGGCCAGCGGACTAACTTGGTTACAGCACTCGTACAACAAAAATGCAAAGGTCGACGATGACGATGGACATTACATTGTCGTTCCTGATGCAGATCTGACTGACAGATGTAAGAACCATCCATCCTTCCCGACGCACCACGCTCGTGCCTGACGCTGACATGCTGTTCAGATCAAATGGTGAAACTTCTCGGCCAAGGAACCTTCGGCAAGGTTGTCCAGGCCAAGGACCGTAAACGAAACAAGGCAGTTGCCATCAAGATCATTCGGTCGGTTCAGAAATACCGGGATGCTTCGCGGATAGAACTACGCGTCTTGGCCACGTTGAAGCAAAATGACGCCGAAAACCGCAACCGATGCATTCATCTGAGGGACTGCTTCGACTACCGCGGCCACATTTGCATCGTCATGGATCTGCTCGGGCAGAGCGTCTTCGACTTCTTGAAGAGTAACAGCTTTGTGCCTTTTCCGAACAGCCAAATTCAGAGTTTTGCTCGGCAGCTGTTCACCAGCGTTGCATGTAAGCCCTCTTCCAGCCTCCGGTACCCGGCCAAGCCCTGTAAACCTACCGCTCACACGTTAAATACAGTCCTTCACGACCTCAACCTTATTCATACCGACTTGAAGCCGGAAAACATTCTTCTTTGTGACAGCTCCTATCAGACATTTACCTACAACCGCAAGATACCCTCGTCGTCCCAGACTGTTAACCGCCAAGCCAACCAACGCAAAGTTTTGCTCGACACCGACATTCGTTTGATTGATTTTGGTTCAGCCACTTTTCAGGATGAGTACCACAGTTCTGTGGTATCCACACGCCACTACAGGGCCCCCGAAATCATCCTCGGTCTCGGCTGGTCTTTCCCTTGCGATATTTGGAGCATAGGCTGCATCCTGGTCGAGTTCTACACCGGCGACGCCCTCTTCCAGACTCACGATAATCTCGAACACCTGGCAATGATGGAGATGGTTGTCGGTCACAGAATCGACTCAAGCCTTGTCCAGGCCGTCAACAGGATGGCCACGCGGAACGGCGGAAATGCCGCCTCGAAGTAAGTGCCCCGCCGAGCTTCGTACTACGAACGGCTTCTGACGCAACTTGCAGGTACTTTAAACGTCTCAAACTGGACTATCCCACACCCGAGACAACCCGAGCGTCCAAGAGGTTTGTTAAAGCCATGAAGCGTCTAGAGGTCGGCGATCCATTCCCATAGAATTAGGGCTAGGTCATTCTCTAACACCTAGCAGGACATCATTCCGTCGAACACCACCTACTACAAAAACTTCTTGGACCTGCTCCGGAAAATCTTCGTCTACGATCCCCAGCACCGGATCACCGCCAAGCAGGCACTGCAGCACCCCTGGTTCAAGGAAGCTGCCACGCCAGACGACGGCACCGAGGCTGCCAAGATTCGACTGGAACGAATGAGAATGGAGGAGTCCTCGCACAGGATACACGCATGATTTCCTTAGCTATATTGAGCTACATTCAAACCCTTACGTCTATAACGAACAAAGTCGAGCATGATATGGGAGTTGGGGCTGCTTGATATCAGGTCTGTACGATGTGGAAGGGAACCCGAGGGAGGCGCTTGTGCAAACTTGATTTATCGGCGTCGGGTCTTCTATGAGACCAGCCACGCTCTACCTCGGGTAATAGACCTGATGCATCGGATCATGGGGTTTTGTCTTTCACTGGATGGGTAATGGAGGGGGCCAAGCTCGCAGCAACACGATTGAGTAAACAAGGAGCGATCGATCCCGCGGGAACCCTTGCTTCGTAGAGACGTCTTGCTGAGTGGACGTGCCTTATCGCCAGGCCCAATAGAGCGATTCTCCTGACCACGGCGAGCTACCACGGCCGCCAGCCTTGCTAATTCCACACGACTTGGGCTTTGCTTTGACTGATGGCACGTCGGTGTGCTGAGATGCATGTGCTGGCTGCATCATGAATTCGTAAGTATCGAGGTTTCTCGCGTAGGTAATTTTGAGTTGGTTGCTTACTGTGCACTTCCAGGGGCTATTCCTTCATACTTCAGCGCATGATTCATGTTTTGCTGTTTTACTCGATCCGCCTCCCGCCTCTGCGACTGTAGTAGCAACCAAGCTCGTCACGGAAAGAGTCGCACGTGATTAATTACAGGTGTAAGGTTGCCAGAAGTCACTAGCACAACACCGGACGGACCTCTTCCTGTCCCTTCGACGACGCAGCCCGAAATCCAGCCTCGACCTTCAAATCGCGTTTTACATTTCATCATGTTTTGTCCCAAGAGCAGACAGATGAACATCGCCAACAAAGAACATCTATTAGCTACCACCTATGTGCTTTCAATAGCGTTGTTTCCCTTCGAAATGCATCGTCCTTTGTCGAACACCATGGCTCCCAAAGAAACGTTTCTTTGTTCGCGGTCAGAGGACAGACAATTGAAGCCCAAGGTGCCTGTACAACGACATAGTTTCTATCGAACGCATTCGCTGCCTCGAGCTTATAAGATCGGCCAGCTGCCAATCTTGGGTGGATTTGCGAACACATCTATCAGAACCAAAATCGAAAAAACCATTTGCCTACCGAGATATTCAACCGACTGAACCGTTGTCTAAGAGAATCTGCGATCCTTGACATCCCACAACATCCTCTCCATGTCCAATCAGTACATTGACGAGCTGACAAACAGCAGCATCGAGAAGTTCACGCGCTATCTTTCCCTCCCGACCCGCTTCAACATTGCCAACCCACCTGATGAATGGCTCAGGGCCCAAGAAGCTGGGCTGCGCAAACTGCCAAGCGTCTTGAAGCGGCCCGAAAACGACTCGCTCACGAACCTCTTTCAACGCGGCTTGATGAAAATAAGCGAGAAGCAGTCCCTTCCTTTAGTCCCGGACTCTGCCGTACTCTGCTGCTCCCACCGCGGCCTGAATCCCTGGCGCATCCGCAGTCTCTTCGTCCTTGTCGCGTCGGAGGTCACGGACAAGCTGGAGCGCATGCGTCGACCCGTCCGGAAGAACTCGGATCTAGCGCAAGACCCCGAATTCCGCGAATTCGTGTGGCGGATGACCAGCGTCCAGGGACTCTGGATGGAACGGGCCGAGTACCGCCGTCTTTACGAACACGCGCCGCTGAGGAAGGAGATGGTCGTGTCTCAGTGCGAGGCGTGCATCTGCGCCGTCGTGGGCGGAGATTCGCGGCTGCTGGTCGACTTCAAGGCGCACCTGCATTCACGGGCCCGTAAATTCCAGCCGGTGCTCCTCCGTGTCGTCGAGGCGTGGATCGACGCTTTTGGGGACCGGGCGGCGGCCTTGCACGCGGACAGCGCAAAGCTAGGAGAGAAGCTCCGGCGGATCCGCGCTGACATTAGTAAGAGGCGGCATGACAGACGGCAGCGCCATCGAGAGGCGGGCAAGGCTGTGCCTTATTCGAAGGCGAAACATGACGATGTATCCAAGGCGGCGACTGCGGCGTCGGACGCATATAGGGGACGAGCCCCCGGCGGTGGTTATGGCGGTTTCAGTAGTCGCTCTGCCCCTCCTGCCGGTTATTGGTCAGACGGAAACGGGGATGAAGATGATGATGACGAAGACTACGATGAACGCCAGCCTGGAAACTCCGAGCATACGCAGCAGCGTCTGGAGAATTTCCATCAAAAGCAGCATAGAGGTGACGGCCAGGGCTTTGATACCGTCTTGTCACACCCGTATTTTCAAAGTGCCGCTTCTCGCTCAACTGCCCAGCTGGCAGAGTCGTCCATGTCGACCAGAGACGGCAGTCGCAGCACGCAGACGACGTCCCCCTATGTTACGCGTCAAGCACCACCGACGACACCGACTGGAAATAGGGACACTTCAGTCCGCGGATATCAGTCTGAGTGGGGGGGTGTTGGCGCAACTCGACCGACGCGCCAGTCGAGCCAATCTCGCACAAATCGTCCACCTCGGGCCGCTAGCTCTGCATACTCCACCTCCTCCTCGATGGCCCAGAGACAAGCAGACGATCTTTCCGAATTTGAGCGGTTGGCCATCTCCACCGGCAACAACGACACCGGTGTCATCGACCGCGGTCGCCCGTCGCGTGCGTCCAGCCACCACAGACCCGCGTCGACGGCCAACTATCCTCCGTCCGCCTCCAGATCCGGGTCTTTAGCTAATGGCAGACGCTCCTCTTCCCACACCAGAGTGTCGGGAAATTACCCCCCTTCAGGCTCGACTAACCGTAGGCGCACCACGAACCCCGCTCGTATCTCCCCCGAGAGCGAGACAGTGAGTCACCCTCCTCCCAGGCCCGTGAATGACAGACCAATGACACAGGACTCCACGCCAGAGGGCCGCCACGACAGCTTCTACCCGGCGCCGCTGAACATACGAAAGAAGGAGAGCCCCGCAGATGCCGGCTCGAGCGCCGACAGAGAGAGTCGACGGATGGCCCAGCCGCCGCCGTCGACGCGTCCTTCGGTCTCCCGCCGCCGGACGGGATCTCGTCCTCCTACCTCGTACAGACACCCGTCCGCGGCTCCTTCGTGGACGTCGGCGGTTCCCTCGTCGATAGCCCCCTCGACGGTGGCCCCCTCGACGAGAGCGCCCTCGACGATCGCTCCGCCGTCGTTTCATCGCCGCTCGTCTGGCAGGCGCCCGTCGGTCGAGGCGGGGCGGGACGACGTGTGGTCTTCCGTGAGGAGAGGGATGAGGGATGGCGCGAGTGAGTATTGAATCGACGGGTGCATGGGTGCATCTGGTCCGGGGCATCGGTAAGTTAAGCTGTTTGCGGAGTTTTGCATCGCGAGAATCGATTGGCGGCTTATTCATTCGGCGACTGGAGACGATTACTGGTATGGCGGTAGGTTGTATATAATGGTGATGTGCTTTCATTCAACTTCCAAGACTCCTCTCCACGAGGCCGCGCACTAGGTGGAAGAGGGTCTATCTGTCTAGGTACCTAGTAATTCCTTTCCTTCTCATTTGCCTTCCAGTCTCTCAATGCTGTCCAGTCTCTCAATGCTGTCCAGTCTCTCAATGCTGTCCAGTCTCTCAATGCTGTCCAGTCTCTCAATGCTGTCCATCCCTACTGCCCGTCTCCTGTGCCTCTCTCTCTTCACGTCCCTACTATCTGCCTACGCTGACCCTACTGTCCATCTCTTCTGTCCCTGTACCATTCGTACAAGAATACGTGCAGCGGGCTGACGGACGTCTGAAAGGGCTCTGGTAGGTGGTTGCCAGGAAGACGAGGGATGGGTTGATCTATTTAGAGGGGGGAGGGTAGACCACCCCATCCTCCGGAGCCTGTTGCGGCTGGATCGACGGAGAATGTACGGCAGTGCACAGTGCAAGCTGTGAAGGGAGCCTAAGGGGGGCTGTAATAAGTAGGTAGATCGAAAGAGTGAGGACCGCAAGTTGGAAGGCAAGAAGATTGGGTTTATCTACCTATCTACCTGCCAATTTTCTATTTTCCATGTGCCTTCCAGTCCCTCAAAAATCTGTCTCCGTGCCCAAGCGGCGGTTTTCGACTATAGCAGCCAAATATTCATGGGCTTCCAGACGTGCGTCTGGCGAACAACATCATTGGGCGGGCACGCGAAGCCAGCCATTCTCCTTGTCCCCTCCCTCAAGCAGTTAGTAGAAGAGGCCGAGGGATCTCAAGTATTTGCCTTTATCGTACAATATTAACACAACAGGCTCGTGGCCCAGCAGCTTCCGTGGCATGATATCAGACCTGGTAGACGTTCTGGGCGAACTGAGCGCGAGACTTTCCAGGGTAGTCGTAGGAACACTCCGACTCCTCTCCCGCGTCGTACACGGGGCCGTTGCTGATTTTCTTCGCCCAGTGGATCCAGATGACCTGGTCATACCACTCGACGGTGTGAGGGGTGACGACTTTGTAGACCTGGTTGAGGCGACCGGCCTTCTCGAACTGGAACGACTTCATGAAGCTGTTCATCCAATTGGGGTTCTTGCGGTCTCCATCGACCATGTCGTGCATGATGATTCCTGTGTTCCTTCGGTCAGCTGAGGGACAATCAAGTTTCGACAATAGACTTACGGTGGACCTGTCGAAACGAAGACCGCTCGAAGGCATCGTGGATGTCCGGCTCCTTCCACTGGTACTGAATGTCGCCACCGTGGTACAGGATAGATGTTTCAACAAGAAGTCGATCGAGTAGAGCGCTGCCGACACCATGGCGGCGATGATCGGGGTGCACGAAGACAGTTGCCTTCACCGTCTCGGCGGCAGCGCCAGATCCGAGGCCGAGGCCTCTCTCGTAAGGAGAAAGAAAGGCAAATCCGTAGATTGTCGACTTGACGGACTCCTCCTCAGGCTGTGACTGGCGCCATTGCATGTACTGCCGGTAGGCATCTAGAGAAGGCCAGTTCTTCGCATCCGTCAGGTCTGCCTTTTTAGCCACTGCGACGACGAATGGGAGCTTTTGTCGGAGGCATTCGTTGAAAATGAACTCGAAACGTTGGCTCGAGATGGGGTGGTTGTCAGGAAGCGGCGCGTGTGCCGAAACTGCCAAGTTGTAGATTGCGGCGCAATCCTGCGCGTCGCTCTGGAAGCCAAGTCGCAGTTCGAGGCCAGCGACAGATCGAGTCTTTGGCGCCGTCGACGACATGACGCCTGAGTTGTTGGATTTGGCTGGCATCACACCGTTGGCTGATCTCGTAGCCTTGACTTGTGTACCGGCTGTCGATGGTTCCACCGCCAGCTGCTGGATCTGCTTGACGACTGTTCGTTTGTAATCTTTCTCCTTAGCCTCCTGTATACGGCGCTCCAAATTCTCGCGGGCTGCTCTTTCGCGGCGGACGATGAAATTGCTGGTCCATTCACGGCGACGGCGAAGTGCTCCGGGCTCCAACTTATTCTCTTCTTCGAAGTTCGTCCAAGTGTCGGGCTGCTCTATGTAGGCCATGAACTCTCCAGTCTCGGGGTCGATACCATGGCGAAAAAAATGCTCGTCGCTTCCCTGTAGGTTAACAGTGGCGGGCTCTGATGGCAGACAGCTGACCCAATGCAAGATCCATGAGGCAATGCCGAACTGGGGATGGTAGTCAATGTGGTTCGAACTATCCTCGTTACCCGACACGTCATCTTCTCCTTCGCTGATATCCCAGGAGTGATGGCTTTTCTTCGACTGTGCGACGTGGCCATGCTTCTCGCCGAGACTATTCAGAACCTCACAAGTGAGAGGATCCGACGTCGGCGCCACCGCTCGGTGCGCCAAGTGCGGAGGGAGAGGTGAGGCGGGGTCGCCTCCGAGGTTTGTCGACGACGACTGGTTTTCCCACTCATCTGGTTGAAATTGTTCTTGGATCACCGACTCTTCTTGCAAGGCCCGAATGCTGGGTGCCATTGAACGACCGACGGATGCCATGGTGTCTGTGTGCTGGGAGATCTCAGATTTCTGGGAGAGCTGAAGCTTACGAGCGTCCTCGTCTTGATGAATCTTGGCCTCCAGTATCGCCGCCTCTTGCGCTGCTCCTTGCTGCTCTTCGTACTCGGGCGTGTTGAGGGGAGTTTGGCCACAAGTTTGGCTGTTGTTGTTTTTACTGCGAGTTAGGGGATAGCCCTGGACAGTAGAAGAAGAAGTGGAAGGAACACTTTCGTCGCTGGGGGACAAAGGGAGTCTTCGATCAGGCACCGGAAGGTTCTCAGCCCATTTTATGGAGGTAGTTCGCTGACTGGACCCGCCTGGTCTGATGCAGAGGCCTCTGGCCGGGGTAGGGGTAGGGCGCGCGATGATGTTGTTGCTTTGTTCGACCAAGACCTGCATAGTGGTGGTTGTAGTGACGCAAGTCACGCTCTCTAGGGAGCTGGATCTGCTGAGTCTGCGGGGATAAGGGCTTCCAGGTCGGCCGTGGCCGCCTGGACGGTGAGGCTTGTCTTCATCCGTTTGCTGACTATGGCCGTCATTCTCCTGGTAGTCTGACATTGTGTTCTCTTCCCAGTCTGACATTCTCTGGGGCTAAAAAGTGTCAGCATCAAAATCATTGAACTGCTGACATGCACCAAACTTACTTTTGTCCCTATTAACGCGAAGGATGACTGGGAACAAGAAACACCAAGTTTAAGCTTGCATCTGCGAGTTTCTGTAATGATGTGAAAAACGAGGGGGGACAATGAATAAGAGGGCACACAAAGGGGATAGGACTGTGATGTTGTTGAAACAGTCCTTCAGAAGTATTTTGAGCGTTGAAGATATCGTGGATTCTTCTTTCTTTGCTCAGGGTGTGTTGTGGGAATGGGAGAAGTAGAGAAATATTCAGTGGGAGGAAGGCTCAGGATTATCTCAATTCAAGGTAGGCACCCTCTCTGAAAAAAGTAGGAAGACTCTTACTTGGAAGGCACCATGAGCAAGTCACTGAGGAAGGTACTGCTCGCCTACCAAGGTATACCACTGTCCTCATTTCGTGAAACTAAAGATTTTTATTTTCCCAATCAAGATACCTACCTATCTATTAAAATGTTTAATGCATCTCAATTAACAGCAGAAATGTGTTTCACGGCAATAAAAGAGCAACACTGAGCTTAGATGCAAGTGACGTTGGCTGTTGGGGATTCGGTGTAGTCGGTGTAGCACTCGCTTACATGATCTTACCGAGCTCAGACCGAAGCGCTGAAGAGTAGCATGTCACGTGTCCCCCCCCAGACTGCCCAGTCAGGCGCCCTCAGATCGGGTCAAGACGAACACACCGCTGGGAGAAGACCGGTCGCCGACAGACAGAGTTGGTGGTTTGCACTGAAACACTGCCTTTTCTACTGTTTTAACCCCAGATAACTTCAAAATGCTGTCGATTTTGCGAAAAGCGCGTCTCAAGGACAAGGAGATGCGCATCTTGATGCTGTGAGTTTGACGTGATATTGCGGCTCGGCTTGCATCGCTGACGAATGCTTCAGGGGCCTCGACAATGCAGGCAAGACAACGATAGTCAAGAAGATCATGGGCGAGGATGTCCACACGGTGAGCCCAACTCTGGGCTTCATCATCAAGACAATCGACTACGACGGGTTAGCTCGCATGCCATGCCCCCCGCTTTCGGCTTCCGGGTTGCTAACGGCGATGCAGATATAAGCTCAACATCTGTATGCGACCGTCCCGATGTTGACATCGTCCATCTCTGACTATCGCAGGGGACGTGGGAGGCCAGAAGACGCTGCGGTCGTACTGGCGGAACTACTTCGAGAAGACGGACGCGTTGGTCTGGGTCGTCGATGCCACGGATCGTCTGCGGATCGAGGACTGCAGGCAGGAGCTGCACGGGCTCCTGCAAGAAGAGGTCCGCTGAACGGCAAGGGCACGTTTCTTGAAAGTGTGTGCTGACGGCAGAGATAGCGGCTCTCCGGAGCCAGCCTCCTAGTCTTTGCCAACAAGACCGATGTCAACGGGTGCATGGACGAGCAGGAAATTCTCCAAGTAAGGTCCCCGAGCGCCTTACAATCTGCGGACAAGGCGCTGACGATTTTTCTTCTCTCCCTTCCCTTCAGGGGTTGCAATTAGAATCCATCAGAACACATGGCTGGCACATCCTGCGGTGCAGTGCCATGACAGGCGTCAATCTCAAGGAAGGCCTTGCTTGGGTAGTGGAGGACGCAAAAAAAAGGCTGTTCTTGTACTGAGGCAAAGGGGCTCTGGGACGGAGGACAACAGCCTGCTCTCAGATGGGCGTCGAGGATGTCCTGGCTGGACTTTTTGCCAGCTCCCGGGAGCGCCGTGAACAGCCGGGATAGGCCGGACAAGGTGGACGGGCATGAATGGCGCCTCGTCGAAAAGGGGGGCGGCGTGTCAAGACGTTCTGGAAGGACGGCCCCAGGAAGTAGCGCACCGGACCGGATGGTCTGTGGCGGCTCGGGGGTCGGGATCGTCGTTGTGTAACGGGTGGCAGATAGATGGGGACCCGAGTGGTGGTGAGGGAGAACCCACGGCGCTGAAAAGGGGATCGCCAGTATGTGATGCCAGTATACCCTGAGGCTGAGAGAGGGGCGCCCCTTCTATGTTAGGGACGGATGGAGCTGATCAGCCGATGGCGCTTTCTCTGCTTTAACGCGGTTCCCCGCTGGTCCGATGCTGCCCTAGAAGAAGCAATGCGGATGGGACTAGAGATGTGTGGTAGGCACGAAAATTGCAACGAGCACAGCACACTACAGCACAGCACCGGTGTCGGTGAGGTATGAAGGCAAAAAAGTAAAGGCATCGAGCATCAATTGACTGCAGCTCAAAACCTGGGTGGAATGCCAGGACGACCCCAGAAATTCCTGGTTTGAAACGATATGATTGAAACGCTCCCGCTGTCCAGTGAGGGGCTTGAACGGCGAAATTGGTGCGGCCCCAAGTCGGGGGATCTCAGGTACGAGCTCTCCTCTCTCTCTCTTCAAAAGTGAGACAGGGGTTGCGAGTGTGGAGAAGGGCGGTGGCACGAGCGCCCCCTCCGTGCATTTGTGCCTTAGGAATACACCAGCAATCAGCATGAGGTACGTGCCGCTGACGAGGGGTTGATTTGATTCCTTTGTGTATTCAGCTCGGAAACGACATTTTTGGCTGAGCTGAGACGAGAGGAACAATCAATGAGGCGCAGAAATACTCAGAGGCGTAGAGAGTATGGTTCGAGGCCAAAGACGACAGAAGGCGGAGAAAGAAACATGTCGAGAATGGCAGCGAGATTGGCGACTTGGAGCTTATTTTGAAGGAAATCACACTGCTAATGGGGCAAATGTCTGTTCCAACTTTACGAGATTATCGGTTCCGACCGACGGAATAGACAATCGAAGATTGAGATAGCGAGAGCTCAGGTACCTACCTATCTGAGGTGATCATATACAAGCCTGGCCTAGTCTACCTAGGTGGTCTAGGTACAGTGTAATGTAGGTAGGTACCTGCATTGTATGCGAACGTCGCCCTCGGGATGCAACTGTCGCGAACCACCAACGCGTCTTGCCGAAAACCTGCTTCCCACCGGTTCGGCAGCCATCGTAGCTTCCTCCTCTGTTCCCTCGTCAGCCAAGGTGCCACGCCGTCGCCTCTTCAACAACCTTCCTACCTGCCCACGCGACTCGGAACAAACAAACGCAGGTCCCCCATTTAGGTGCGTCCAATTGCATCCAAGTACAACAAGGTACCTGGCCCAAGATACCACGTAGTGAAGGAACAAAAAATCCAGCCCAATTCGCACCCAAGACGGGGGGGCCTGGCTTGTCCTGCATTACCTCTCCCACAAAGCTACCTAAGGTGTTTATTATTGTTTTTTCTTCCTTCCTTCCATTTCTTCTCCTCAAGGTCTTCCTTCGATACCTAGGCTTTGGTTCCTTGCCTTGCCGTCAGACGCCCTAAAGTCTGAACCCACCTCCGGTCGACCCAAGGCCACCACCACCCACGCCCAGGTACCAAGGTACTCAGCCAGTACTCCGTACGGATACCCTGCTTTTACGTGCAGCTCCAGTCACCTAGCGGCGTCGTCACACACCGTCCCCCCGATCCTATCCATCCCATCCCGGCGGTGGTGACGAAGGTACCTGGACCTGACCTTAACCTCGCACCGCACCAATAACCCCAACTCTCCTCATCCTGCCGCATCCCGTCCCTTCGAGAGGCACGACCGCAGAAAGGGGGGAAAAAATAAGACAACATATCCTTCTCTTCACCTCTCGCGCCTCGCCTCGCCTCGCCACGGCCACAACCATTACCGGGTGGCTCCTGCGCTGCGCATACGGAGACAGAACGACCTGTTTCCATCTCTCCCCCACCGCAATCGTGTCATGACTCTGCCTCCCACCTCGAAATGTCGGAACAAACCATGGACGACGTCTCCAAGTTTTTGCAGGACGTCAAGGAGATGAATGCTCGTCGCACCGAGGAAGACGACGCTCGTCAACGCGAATTGGACGAAAAGATTCAGCAGGAGAAGAGAGAACGCCAGGCTCGTCGTGCCGGTACGTGTGTTTTCTATTTCCCGTTCCGTTCCGTCCGCGTTCCTTACCTCACACTCACTACCGTCTCTCCCG
This sequence comes from Colletotrichum sojae, assembly GCA_014235955.1. NCBI lineage: Eukaryota > Fungi > Ascomycota > Sordariomycetes > Glomerellales > Glomerellaceae > Colletotrichum > Colletotrichum sojae. The sequence continues at coordinate 389,861 of WIGN01000003.1, read as the reverse complement.
TCCCTCTCTCTCTGTTGTGGTTGTGGTTGTGGTTGAGGTTGTGCTTGGTTGCTCGTCGACACCCCTCCTCATCTCTCTCTACCCAGCGCTACACTACTGTCTGCGTGTCTTGCCCTCTCCCATTTTTTAATAAGCTTTCTTTTCCCAACTCGGCAAGGCAGAAATCCAACTTCGCGTCCTGCTCGTCCTCGTGCTCGTGCTCGGTGCCGTGCCCGTGTTCAGGTTCAGGTCGCCCTCGACCGAAAAAAGCTGAGCTGAGCTACTGACGGGACCGCCGCCGCACTGGTCAGCACGCGGCGACGCCTCAGCAGCGCCTTGACACCAAATCCACGGCACGCACACCACACACGTCCCCGAGTCTATTGTTGCACACCGCGCCCCATCAGAAATTTTAGCAAGACGCTCGCTGCCTTGCCTGTTTTTTTTTTTTTTTTTTTTTTTTTTTTTTTTTTTTTTTTTTTCCCTTTCCCCTTGTTGTGCTCCCTGCGTTGCTGCCGAATTGCATCACTTTCCCCGTCTGACCGACCTTAACAGAACGCGCCCGATCGATTTCCCCTCAGAAGTCGTCCCCGGCCAATACCCCACCACCCTCGTCTCAACGGCATACCGCGCAGCTTTCCGATGATCTGAGGCTCTCCTCTCCTGGCCTCGAACATACAGGAAGCCCTCGGTCTCACTCGCGCGGCATCCCGGCCTCTGATACCATGGACAGCTTGTCGTCCACATCCCCCACCAAAGAGAACGAGTCCCCCTTCGACGCCGACCACAAGCGAGCGAGTGTGACCTCTCCCACCGGCAGTGTACAAGGAGCGCGGCCGTTGTCGTGGCAGAGACGTCCCAATTCGCAGCATTCGGATCGATCCAAGAGCCGTCCCTTGTCCGTCGTTGCTGCCGAAAACGCCGCGAGGACCACCCCGAACCCGACCTCTGACCCCTCGTCAGCAACCGAGCAGACCTTCTCGAAAGACCAGATCGCCCAGGCATTGGGATCCAAGGACCCTGCCTGGTTCCGCCAGACCGCCGATAGAGCCAGCGTTGGGTCCGCTGCCAACCGCAAGAGCCAAGTCGAGGACACCGACACCACTGACATGTCGTCGATGCGCGCCCACCAGCTTCCCGGCATGAGCCGTAGCTCCTCGACAGACCTCTCGCCGGAGCAATCGAGTCCAACAAAGGAAAACAGGCTGGGATCCCCGCTGTCGCTGACGGGCGCTCAGAGGCTCGATCCTCCCGCCGAGATTTCCTCCGAGGGTGACAACCCCGCGCGGCGCTCGTCTGTCATGTCGTCTGGGTCAGGCCGTATATCACCTTCGAGGCCTATCTCGCCGACCAAGGGCATGGGTGGCTTCGTGCAAAGCGCCATGATGAAGAGGTCAGACAGTGTCAAGAGATGGAGCGTATCGTCTCCTACCGGGCTGGTGCGCGCAGACTCGGCCGCCTCTAGCCGGCCTGGCGAATCGCGATCACGGCCTCAAAGCATGGTCATCCGTGATGGAGCGTCCACACCCACTAGCAAGACCCGCTCTCTTTCACGTCCGGCCTCTCGCCATGCCTCCCGTCCTGCGTCCCGTTCTGCTTCCCGCCCTGCATCCCGTCATGGTGCTCAGGAGGAGGAAAACGATGTAGAAACTACTCCCAAAGCCTCTGCACCCGCGCTTGGACTTGCTACGGAACCCGCATCAACACCGGAACCCAAGCCGTCGGCCGCGGAGGAGGACGAGGAGAAACTGACGCCGCCATCGAGCCCCTCGAAGACCATGGATACTAGGAGATGGAGTCCGACCAAGGCAAGCTGGCTGGAGACTGCACTGAACAAGCCCGAGACGACGAAGCCCAAGCCGCCGCCGACGACGAATCAGCCAGCGTGGATGGTCGAGCTTAACAAGGCAAAGGCGCAAAAGGCTGCTAACCCTAGCGCCGATCTCGGTCGAACTGGCTCTGTCTCATCGCAGAAGCATGAGGTCAACATCGGCGGGCTCATGCGATCATCGCCAATGGGCGGGCACAACTCGAAGCCTTCGGTTAGCGGGCTCAAGGGCATCTTTGCGCCGCCAACCGAGTCGCACCGCTCCAGTGGCAGCATCACTGGGACCAGCTTCCGTAGTAGTCAGATCAAGAGCCCTACAGGCGATGCCAAGCCCGAAGGAGAGGCCGCCGCCGAAGAGCCGAAGAGGTCGTCAATCACTGACAAACCTGCAGTCGCCAAGGTGAAGCCCGAAACCCCTCCAAAGAAAGATTTTCGCGCCAACCTCAAGCCGCGCAACGCTTCTGGTGACGCTGGAGCCTCCAAAGAGGGGGCCAACGAGTTGCAGAATGTCTTTGGCAATCTCCGCCGGACGAAAACTCAGAACTATGTTCCTCCAGATGAGCTGAAGGGGAACATCCTGCGCGGCAAGGCAGGCCTTAACACCACGGGCGGTCCGAAGCCGAGCGAGCGAAAAGATGAGTTCAAGGAGGCCATTCTGAAGAAGAAGGAAGACTTCAAGGCCGTGCAAGAACAAGGCAGAGGCGTGGCTCGCAGCAAGTCCAACGCGGCAGAGAAGCCGGTGCCGGAAGGTCTACTCAAGCAAGCCGCGTTGAGCAAGTCGACTTCCTCAAAGCCAAGCTTTATCCCAGACTTCACCCCCGGACACCGCAAGTCAATGAGCGAGCACCCACGGACGATGACAAGGGATCAGCCCAAATCCGACGAGTCTGCCCTTTCGATAAAGTCGCCTACGGAGTCTCTCACTTCTCCAAAGTCTGTTACTTCTCCGGGATCTCTCACGCCCCCGAAGGAAACCGCCGCCCCAGGACGTCTGCAAGGTCGTGCTGCAGCTGGCGGGCTAGCCAATCGTTTCAACCCCGCCTTGGCCGGCTTCTTGGCTCGCGGCCCGCCGCCCATAGGTTCCAACGGAGACAAGGAGGTCGAAAAGGCGGAGGTGTCCAGCGGCTCTGCCACGGGGCCCACAGCACCGGGTCCGCAGTTGACGCACATGACTAAGGGCCGTGCTCGTGGCCCGAAGAGAAAGGCTCCGTCGGCTAAAGCCCCGGCCGCTGCTACCAGCCCTGCACCAGAAAGCGCATCGAAGTCAAGCCCAACGGCGGCGTCGCCTGTCAAAGAAGAAGCACCGGCAGTGGCCGAAGAGCCGAAGAAGTCCTTGGAGAAAGCGGCGCCGTCATCGATTCACGCTCAGGTCGCTGCCCAAGCTGCCCTCAAAAACAGGCCTGCGCCTCTTAAGCCCTTCGGAAAGCCTACTGAAGAGCCCGAGAAGCCTGCCGAGAAGTCCACCGAGAAAACTGTTTTCAGCCCGAAAGATGCAGAGCCCGTGCCAACGCGCAGGACCCGATCCCCTACGATGAAGCTCCAAGCTTCCCCGGTCAAGCTGACGGAGGAGAAGGCTATTGAGCCTACCTCGGCGCCCACATCACCCAAGAAGCTTGACATGAAGAGAATGTCGAGGTTCTTTGAGGACAACAGCCAGCCGAGCCCCAAGCCTGAGAGTCCCAAGCCTGAGAGTCCCAAGAGGGAGAGCCCAAAGATGGAGAGCCCAAAGCGGGAGAACTCCCAGACTGAGAGCCCAAAGAGGGAGAACTCCCAGACAGAAAGCCTCAAGAAGCAGAGCCCGACCTCAACACCGATCATCAAGCCTAAGCCGGTCTTCGACAAGCCGCCTAGTCCATCCCCGCCCAAGTCACAGGAGGTGTCTCCGGTCAAGACGTTTGGACGACCTCTTCCCGAGCCCACGCCCAGGCCCCCGAAGAAGTCTTTCTCGGAAACTCGAGAGGAACCCGTGGGGCCTGTCAAGACCTTTGGCCGTCCGTTGCCGGAACCCACTCCAAGATCCCCTGTCCGGTCTCCCGTGCGGTCCCCGCCGCCTCACGAACACCCGTACAGCCCTCACGTGGCACCCCTCAGACTGTCGAGGCCCAGTTCGCCTCAGAAGATGTCGTCCAACGACAGGGTTGATAGTGATCCCGTTGTCTCTGTCAGGAATGCCACCGCCATATTCGGCGGGTCTGTAACGCCACCACCGCCTTTGGTCCGTTCACCGCCCCCTATCCAATCCCCGCCGCTCATGAAGTCGCCTCCTTCCGAGACGAGGTCGAGATCCGATGGCCCGGCACCGACTATCGAGAGAACTAGCACACCAAAGGCAGCTGCTAGGCCACTGCCAATGCCACCGAAAACGTCATCTCCAACTCTAAGTGCGTCGCCGGTGCGATCTCCAACGAAGTCGAGCGAGGATATTTCTGCCCTTTTGGATGACTTCTTCGGCACGCCGCGGCCGCAAAGGGAATACCGCGTGGACACGGCCGAGGTGCTGATGAACAAGCCTCGCGTCCGCAACATTCACGGACAGGGAGCAAAACTGTTCCAAATTACTGGCGATGGCAAGACGATCCCTGTTCCCCCGCACAACGAGCGCATTTTGTTCGAACGGGAGATGTACATCTGTGCCTACACCTTCACGAACGAGGCAGGCAGGAAAGCGACGGAGGTCTACTTCTGGGCTGGTGATGACGTGCCGGAAGCAACCGTGGAAGACGCAGCTTTGTTCGTGAACCGCGAGGCTAGGTCTCTGGGTGGAAAGGTCGTGAAGATGCGCCAGGGCAGGGAAACTCCCGAGTTCATCCTCGCCCTTGGCGGAATGGTCATTACGCGTCGGGGCTCCAGCACGAAGTACGACTCGCTGGCCCCGAGCATGCTTTGCGGCCGCCGCATCCTGGGACAGCTCACCTTTGTCTTCGACGAGGTCGACGTCTCTTCGTCGAGCCTCTGCTCTGGTTTCCCGTTCCTCATCACGCAATCAGGGCAATGCTACTTGTGGAAGGGCAAGGGCAGCGATGTGAACGAGCTGAGCTGCGCCCGTCTCATTGGTATGGACTTGACCTTGACGGGTGAGCTTATCGAAGTCGAGGATGGAAGCGAGCCGGACAGCTTCTGGGCCATCTTCAACAGCGGCGCGAAGCCCCATTCCGCAGACCATTGGCGGTTGAAGCCCAACTACGACCAGTACTGCCAGAGGCTCTTCCGCTCCAGCGCGGCTTCCAAGCAGCAGGTAAGAAGCATTCGCGTCTTGTCTCCCGCAAACAACGGTCACTAACTCCCTCGTCTAGGTCTCCGAAATCACCCCCTTCACCCAAGCCGACCTCGACCCCTCTGGAATCTACGTGCTGGACGCCTTCTTCGAGATGTACATCATCGTCGGCAGGACGGCGCAGAGCCAGTACAGCTCGTTCCGCATCGCGCTGGACTTTGCGCAGGAGTACGCCATCCTGGCCAGCGGCATGGAGGACCGGCCCTTCATCCCCATCTCGACGGTCGTGCTGGAGGGCATCCCCAAGGACCTCAAGAGCGTCTTCCGCAAGTGGAGGGACGAGTCCAGCCCGACCATCATGCCCCAGCAGAAGCCCGCCGGCCTGAGGCGCGGACGCAGTCTGCGCGTCGTGCCCCTCACCCAGGCTCTCCAGGCTCTGAGCGAGTAATTTCGAGGCAAAGACAACGTGTGTCATGCGTGTATGTGCATCTCTCTGATTTGTTGCGTGATGAAGAGGGAGCATTAGGGCGGCTGGCGTGGATGGTTTTCCGTGCATTTGGTGTGTGGTGTGTGTGTTTTTCTTTTCCCCCTCTCTAAACAAATACCCGGATGCTTTGGAGGGAGCATATGTGAGGGGAAACCAAGGAGGAGGCATACAAGCTTTGTACATATTTCCATCTTCTTTTTATGATACATTTGCGAGGAAACGAAATCCAAGTTTCTGGAGGCGGCGATGAGCCTTCTTCCATCCTTGCATTGCCTATTGCTGCCATGCCTGTAATTCCATCTCGATCTGGTGTCTGTCCGTGATTACGTCGCGTCAATCCATTCCGTCACTTTCAAACCTGCCGTCTCGCACACGGGCAGGCGGGCACTGAGATGGAAGGGTAGATAGAGGTGATGCAATGCGCAAAATACTTGAAATTAACCAGACAGGAAAAACTTGAAAATTTCAATCCCCAAACAACGCCAGTTCTCTCTATGTAAAGAGTGATGCTCAGGTCGGTCGGTGCCAGCCATGTAAAACAAAAAAACAACAAAACCAGAAAACCAGAAAAAAAAAAAGAGACCGACACCTTATGTCCAAGTGAAACGACCGAGACCCGTGTCCACCGTCCTCCATCTATCCCACAGCTGCAAGAAGCCTTCGTCTTCCTCCCTCGTAGGCATCTTTGACTTTCCTTCGTCTCTCTCTATCCCTCGACCTCGAAAACTGTAACCTCAAAGAGGGCACCCCCGTGGCGATGGTAAGTACGGTGAGTGTTTGGTGACTTGGGGTATATTGTTTTCGAGTCCTACACTCCTAATTTCTTTGAATTTTTACTTCATCATCGCGTCCACTGTACACACGCATGCACAACACACTCTCTCCCCCACCACCGGCTTGACAAAACACTAGGGACTCTTTTATGACTCGTCCTCGGTGTCAGTGTTTGTCTCGCTCGTGTCGTCTTGCACATCGTCATCGGTGCCGCTCTCCTCGTCAGACTCATCGTCGTCCACTTTTCTACGGGGCTTGGTGGCGCCGGGTACGCTTCCGCCCTTGAGGGCCTGCATCTGGCCGGCTATCGAGTCTGGCATTCCTGTTAGCATCTCCTTGCTTTCGACTCGGTTACTGTGGTGGAACTTACCCTCGTCAGGCTCGCTGATCTCGTCCTCGGCAACCATCGCCGCCGCCTTGCTCGCCTCCTCCACGACCAGAGTGACCTCCATCTTGGTGTCGAAGCCGACGTAGCTGTCGCACACGACGTGCATAACGAACGTGTAGTGGCCGGCCTGGGGAGGCGCGGCGAACTGGGCCTTGAGGGTCTGCATGTTGAAGGTGGGCTTGCCCTCGGCGTCGAAGATGGGCTGGTCAAACGTGGTGAAGGTGAAGGGAGGGACGGCCATCTTTCCCTGCTTGGAGTCGGTCAAGAAGACGTACCACTTGGGGGCGTGGTCGCGGGCGAAGTAGGGGGCGTGGGCGAGGGGAGGCAGGACGGGCTTGTCGTCAACGGGAATCTCCTTGCCGTCAGGGCCCTTGGTGGTCTTCTTGCGGCCGAGGAAAGCCTCGAGGTCATCCTCCGCGGGGTCAATGTCTTCCAGGTCCAGCTCGTTGATCTCGGGGACGTTCTCGCTACCGGGGGGGATGATGCGGCCCTTGACGACAAGAGTGACCAGGGACGAGGGGATGATGAAGCGCTCGCCGGTGACCTTAAAGAAGGCCTTGGCAACGCGAAGCTGGGGCAATTGACGGGAGACGGCGAGAGCAGACTTGTACTGCTCCTCGGTAAGGAGACCGTTGCGGACGGTGAGGCTTCGGCGGAGGTTGTCGGGAAGGTCCATGAACTGCTGAAGGGAAACGTGAACCTTCTCGTCACCACCCTCGACGGCGCGGACGGTCTCCTGGGTGAAGTGGGGGAGCTGGAGAAGAGGCGAGGCCTTGGGAGGCATGGCCTGGATCAGGTGCTGGCTGGTAGAGTAGGCGGCCAAGATGGGACCGGTGCTGCCGTAGGCCTGGGCAATGGCAGAGAAGGATCGGGTCAGGGCGTGGGCGATGGGGGCGACCTCGTACTTGGCGCTGTCAAGAGCAGCATCACCCAGCTCGATGCGGCCAAGGTATGCACGCAGAAGAGCAAGCGCCTTGCGACGCACGCCGCTGTCGAGGTCCTCGAGAGCTTGTCTATCCTTCTGGGAGAGGCCGGCCTGCTCGGCGCTGGCAAGAAGCTTGGACTCGAGCTTGGACAGGCCAGACTCGGCCTTGTCGCCCTTGAGAATGTTCTCGAACTCCTTTCCGCTGCTGAGCGCAGTGATGACACCTCCCTCGTCGACGTTGTCGTCGTAGGCGCGGAACAGGTTGTTGGCGCTCTCCAGAAGGACGCCGTCCTTGGACATGCGCTGGGTGCCGTACCACCAGGATCCGACGAGGTAGGGCAGGAGGACGCCGAGGAGCAGGGTGTAGGCGAGGACGACGTACTTTCCGTTGCCGTCGGAGACCATGAACTTGGGCAGGGCGATGCCGATGCTGAAGCTCTGCTTTCCGTCGGGGTGGCCGTACTGGATGTAGTTGTTGCGGACCTCCTCGTCGGTGAGGGCCTGGTAGGCCTTGGAGATCTCGACGTAGGCGTTGTTCAGGGACTCGATCGTCTCGTTCTTGGCCGGGTCGGGCTTGACCTTGTCGGGGTGCAGCCTCCTCGAGAGGTTCTTGTAGACCTTCTTGATCATCTTCTCGTCGGCGGACTGCGGGGAGGGGATTATCTGTCAGTACGACGAAGGGCCACGGGGGAAGATGTGGTTTCTGGGGGGGGTTGACGTACGTCGGGGATTCCGAGAATGTCATATGGGTTCCAGATCTTGGGGGTGACGGCCTGGACGTGGAGGATGAGGTAGACCATGCCGGCCATGAGAGCCAGGCCGAGGAGGACGAAGATGACGCGCACGATGCGGCGCTGCTTCTTCTGGTGCGCCTTGCGCTGCTTGTCGATGAGGTCGGCATGCTCGGGCTTGTAGTCGCTCTGGATGCGCGGGGCCTTCTGCTCGATGTCCTTGGAGGGGAAGACGAGGGTGTAGCCGAGGGGCAGGGTGATGATGCTCGTGATGGCGAGGATGAAGAAGGGGTAGAATTGCGCCTCGGCGTCGTACGAGTAGTCGGAGCTCATCTTGACGACGTGGCGAGCTCGAGAGCTCTAGGAGTGCGCGCGTGGGCGAGGTTCCGGGGTTGAGGCAGCAATCGGTCGCGCGGAAGATGCCACGTCAAAAGAGTTGAGTAGCGAGAGAGAGAGACGGAGGAATCTGAAAGGCGACTTCGTTTCGTTTGCAAGGAAAGGAACGAACGGCGTGCGTTGGCCGGCGCGGGGGGTTAGTTGTCGTGGACAAAGACGGAAGTTTTAGAAAAAGAAGAACACACGAAACGAGAGCCCGAGGAAAAGTCTCTGGGGCTGCTGGTTTGGGTGTAGAAGATACTCTTGGGAAGCAAAGTGTCCGCACTTGCTGGTCGTTCGTCCTGCTAGGTCTCCGTCACTTTCTTTTGACAATCGTGGCCTCGAAATGCTGCGGTGGTAGTTTCCGAAAACAGGGGTACGGCTCGGTGCAGCGGCCAGTCAGTGCGCCTCACGCGCCCCACCACTGGCTCTCACCTGGCCGCACTCGCCCTTCCAGCCCGGCAAATGGATTATGTGTCCTCCATGTCCCAACTTCCATGGACCTACCCAGTGTACCTAGGTACCTAGTCAGTTGCAGTTAGCTGCCAAGGTACCTTCGGCTAGCTCCCAAGGGGTCCCCCCACTGTTTACTCTTATTCCAGGTACCCGCGTCCGACATGCGAGATGCACCTAATTATAACGGCTGAAGATGGCTTGAGGTGAGGCAGCTGCCGCGATACACGTGCTGTTTGGCGACTACACGTTACCTTCCAAGTCTTTCCAGAGCATTTACAAACGTAGGTGTTGAATCACACATGTATCACAAGGAAAACATTTCCGTCTGGATATAAAAAAAAAAAAAAAAAAAAAAAAAAAAAAAAAAAAAAGCGCCATGAGCTATGCTACACCATCAGAATTCCATGTTACATCAAAACCGCACCATCTTTGACCAATCCTACAAGTTTATTCCATCTTCTCTCCGTTCTCATACGTCTTCTCCTCCTCCTCCTCTTCGTCCACAATAGCCTCCTCGTTCTCTAGCATAGTCTCCCCCTCGGCGTCAGTCGTGTCCTCCTCCGCGTCCGTGTTGCCGCTGATGAGCAGGCTCCGGAGGTCGTCCTCGCTGAGGATCGTCTCGATGCTGCCCCTCCTGATCCACGGCCTCGTCTCCCGCCGGCCCTGCTCGATCAACCTCTCCACCTTGAGCCTGTTGCTGACAAACTTGAGGATGGGGAACCCGCGCTGCTGGCCCTCCTGGATCATCCGCGCCAGCCTAGGCGGGTCCGGGTCCGAGAGGATGTGAAGGAAGTCGGACGGCAGGGTCTTCGGCCAGATAGTTATTGACCCGGTGAACTGCTGCAGGAACAGCTGGCTCCAGTCCTGCCCCAGCGGGCGTGGGAGCAGCTCGGCGTGCCGGATGAACTTGAGCCACTTGGTCATGTCGAGCTTCAGATAATGCTCGACCGCCGACATGACGTAGCCGCCGCGCCAGCCCCGGCCCTTGCGGTGCGTGACGGGGTGGCCGACGGAGCCGCGCGACGAGAAGAAGAAGAGGTTGATGTGCGGGTTGACCTGGCTGACGATGGTGAAGTTAACGTTGAAGTGCAGGTTGAGCGCCTTGATGGGGATGTCGGTGCGCAGGCTGCCATCCTTCCACTTGTGTCCGAAGGAGTAGGGGATCAGCGTGCCGTCGCGCTGCTTCATCATCAGAACGACGGGGTTGAGGATGCCCGGGACGGCAGCTGAAGCGAGCACGGCAGACCATATGACGCAGTCGGGACTCGTGAGGTAGTTGCATAGGATAGTTGGCGAGTGAGGATCGGCCGGGACGCAGGAGACGTTCAGGATGCGACCAGTCCGCTCGTACGCCTCCCTAAAGGTCATCGAGCCCCTTGTCCACCAACTGCACTGTCGGGCCCAGTCGACAGAGTCGAAGCGAGCGCCTGTCTTCCACCAGCGCGGGATCCAGGTGGTGAAGGATTCGCGGCACGCCGTGATCTTGCCGGCAAGCGCCGGTACGAGGAGCTCCTTCAGCTCATCATTCGTGCGAGTTGCAACAAGCGCCGCGACGAGGGCGCCACCGCTAGTTCCCGTGATGACATCCGGGAGTAGATCCGCGTCGAGGAGAGACTTGATGACGCCAAAGTGGTAGTAGGCGAAGGACGCGCCGCCTGACAGACAGAGAGCCGTTCGACCGTAGTTGGCATGCATGCTCTTGAATACGCCACGCTTCTCCTCTATCGTGAGTTGCTTCGTGCTGAGCAAGAACTTGATGCTCCTCTCGACTAGCAGGCGTTAGCCACTTTGATCTCGTAGTTATGACAAAAGTTAACGTGGATGCTCATACCTTCATCGACAAAGTTCTGCACAAGGTTCTTGGTTCCGTAGTACGTCTGGCTGTACAGCCTCGGATTCTCGACGCCGACGAAGTTGCTCTTCACGCAGGCCAGGAGCAGCGCGTGGAGCTCCTCGACGGCGGACTTGCCCGAGTGCTTCGCGTGCCCCTCGTCGTCCGTCTCGCCGCTCTCCTCGGCCTCGGCCCTCTGCCTGCACTTGCGCAGCTGCTCCCACACGCGCTTCACCGTCTTGGAGTCGTAGTACGCGAAGTCGTTCTCCTCCTTCCACCGCTGGCGGTCGAGGTAGCTGTCCAGCTCCTTGGCCGCCACAACCCAGTCCCGGTAGTTGTTCGTCCGCCGCATGCTCCGCCTCAGCCTCTCCCTCGTGCCGCGCCATGTGACGAAGTGCTCGTAGACCCAGATGTACAGGCGCGTGTAGAGGTAGGTCATCGCCAGGCCGGCGAGCCAGGCTCCGACGAAGAACAGCATCGGCCACTTGAGCAGCGCGTAGAAGATGCCCTCGCGGGTCTCGTCCTTGGTCCGCGTGCCCAGGAGCGCCTCCGCAGCGCCCTTGGCCCTGTTCCTCCTGCGCCGCGAGCCCCTCTTGATCTTCTGGTTGACGGGCGCCCAGTCGTTCTGCGCCGTGATGAACATGTTGGGCTGCCTCATGACGCCGTAGCCGTTGCCGCTGACCGGGGGGCCGGGCGCGGTCACGTCCCCGCCGGCTGCGGCGGCTGCTGCCGCGACGGCCTGGGGATCGTCTCGGTCATCCTCGTAGACGGAGCCGCGCTTCGTGATGTCGAGCGAGCTGGTGCTGCGCAGGCCCGGCGATCGCAGGGAGGTGGTGTCGTCGGCGGGGGACTGCAGGGGATCCGGGGCGTGGAGGGCGTGGACGAAGGCCTCGAGATCGGCATCGGTGAGGAACTGGGTGTTGAAGTCCGGCAGGCCCTCGCTGCTGAAGGCCTCGGGCGGGAAGCCGTACGAATCTGCGTTGCCGCCGGTGCTCTGCGACGGGGCGAAAGAAACTCTATGGTGGTGCTCAGCCATGTCTGCGGGCTGTGTCGTCTATCCAGTCCTGTCGCATGATACTGCCAACCAAAGTCTAAAATGGGGACGAACACACGACGCAGAAGGGAAGGAAAAAAGAAAAGCGAGGAAGGAATTCGGAGGTGAGGTCGGTGACAGGGACACGTGAAGAAAGGAGACCCCCGACCAGGGGAAGCTATCCAAAGGTACGGATACCTGGGTCAGGTATGCACCTCGTGGAACAGAGTGGTAAGCAGCAGCTGGTGGTGTGCACTGTGCAGCGTGCGGGTGTCAGCGGGAGAGCCAGAACCAATTTTGAACAATTTTGATGATTATCTGCAGATGGACTGCTGATTTCGCAGCGTTTGTTGGGGATGGCGAAGGTCCTAGACTGTCACCGTCACCGGCCCGGAGCCTTTTCTGGAGATGCGTACTTCCTCCCTGGGGAATGCGCCCGTGATACCCACGGGTCGGATGACGTCGGCAGTGGCTAGCCAGGCTCGAATTGGATTTCGTTGGGGGGCGGGTGGAGGGAGAAGGAGAGGAAGGGAGCAGCAGCGCAGGAAGTTTTAGTGGGAGATGTGTTCCCACTGGGCCGACTCGCCTTATTAGCGCCCCCGGCTCATGGGCGCTGACGAACCGGACTCGGTAGCTTTGGGGCGGCTATCACAGGGGGGCGTTCTTCCGTGAGACGATGCATCCGAGTAAGGTAGGTCCCCTTTGGCGGGATGCAGCACTGGGAAGGCTAGTCCATTTGGCCCTGAAATAGTACCATTCGCAGTCTCGGACATCAGCATTGAGAAGCCTTTTACAGTGTAACAACAGCCTAGAGCAACAACTGAAAGAGCACTCCATTGCAGCAGTGAATCTCCAACTGCTCCCCTACCTAGATACCAAAAGGTAAGGTATGTAAGATAAGCACAACCACGAATAAATCATCTAGATGGAAGAGCCAAGCCAAGCCATAGCCGGGCTTACAGCATCTACCTCAACTCATCCTCTCTCACACATGAATCCGACGAGATGGACAGCGGTGGTGGCAGCCAGAGGACCCTCCTCCCTCAGGACCCTCCTCCCTCAGGACCCTTACCTTAAAAACTCACCCGCAAAATTGTTACCTAACCACAAGTCCCGGCAACCATTCTCCGGCCGGGATGCGGGAACGCATGAGCTCAGATCGACGACAGCTACCAAAAAAAAAAGAAAAAAAAAAAAAAAAAAAAAAAAAAGGCGGGTCGCGATCATCACAAAGGCTGAAGCGGACGTGGTGACGGAAGGCCGGGGAAGTGATTGGGGGTGGGTATGTTATCCGTCGTCCAGGGGGACTCTCTCTTCATTCCGTCATCAACCTTTTTTGAAGGCCGTTCTGTGGCGAGTGTACAGTGCTTCTCAAAGACAAAAAAAAAGAGTATTTCATCACTCGCCGTCTTGGCTGTGGCTTTGCCGACTCTTCCTTCCTGCCCCCGAAAATGCTATTCGCAAGTCACTGCCACGAAACCCAAAAAAGATAAAAAAAAAATAAAAAAAACCCGACCCCACCGCCGTTGCGAATCGATGTTGCCGTATCGAACGCCTCCCGCCCCCCGGATCCTCAGATAGGCAGTGTACGCAGCTGCTGACACCGTGGCCTCGGTTGCCATCACACATCTCCGCCGCCGGGATCACCATGACATGGCGGGCAGAGACGGTCCTGCGGGAGCGGTTGAGCCTGGGCATTACGTCGTCGGCCCCTCCACATAGACTTCGCATCACTTCCATAGCAACTTCCAAGATTGATGTTGATTTTATAGTGATGATGATGATAATGCTGCTGCTGCAGGGACTAGCATAGAAAAAGGAGGCTAACGATTGAACACCGCAACAATAACCAAGTTCCAGGTCCCCCGGGTCCCGATGAGTAGTAATTCTAGCTTTGGCAAGCGTACAAACTTCTCCTGGTCGGCTGCAACTGACGGACCGCACGCCTGAGCGAGGGAAACTCCGGGGCCGGGAACTAGAAACTCTTACGCTCCCTCGACATACCAGCCGCAGAGAACACCCCCTCGACGGAGCAAATCAATCCCATTACGCACTCTCACCCCCCAAACAGGATATCAGGTTCGTGCGAAAGGGACAGAGGGTGAGAGGACTCGGTCCCTTTGAGCACCGTATGTATCGGAGCATCGTAGACGTGGCACCATGCTTGCGTCCCCGTACGGGGCGCTCCTCTTGCTTTGCCATTCTTGCCAGTCGCCGTGTACTCCAGATTCCGCCATGAACACCGCCGGACTAACTCCATCCCGGAGCCATCGGCCCCATGCTTAGACGTACTGAGACAACCACCGGATACCGTCGCCGTAGCCTTGTTATCCAGTGTTAGCTCTGTGTGGCCACCTCGGGTATGGCGGGCTCGCGACTCACCTTGTCTGAGGACGACCGAGCACATGAAGACCTCGATCGGCCGGATGCCCTCCAGAGGCACCTTGCCCTTGCCAGTCGTCTGGTACATGCCCAGCTGGTGACGCAGGTCCTCCTCGGAGATGGCGTCGGGGTGGTCGATCTTGTTGCCGAGGATGACGAAGGGCACCTTGGCCAGCTCCTCCATGGACAGGAGGGCGTCGAGCTCGGCCTTGGCCTCGGGGAAGCGCTCGTGGTCCTTGGCGTCGACGAGGAAGACGATGCCGTTGACTTCGGGGAAGTAGTCCTTCCAGAGGCGGCGGGCCTGCTGGTGACCGCCGAGATCGAAGGTGGTGAACCTAACGTTGCCGATGGCAAGCTCCTCAGAAGCTAAGGTACGCAGCTGTCAGTTTTGCGTCTGAGGCGGAGGACACGTGCGCACGGCTGCCCGCGGCATCGAATCGTCATCGCCGTCCGGCAAAGGGAGGTCACTCACTGGGGTGAAGGGTAGGCTGCAAGATCGCAACACGGTCGTTCTGGCACGAACGTCAGTTAAGGTCCCTTGGGTCAGCAGCGCGTCGCTCGATTTCTCATATCGGCGCATCCGGCGTCCAGAGAGGAGCGGCGGGCGAGGTATGTATCCGGTCCAAGCAAGCTATCGGGAGGGCATCGTACCTTCAGCATGTGCAGAAGAGTTGTCTTGCCGGCATTGTCGAGACCGAGGAAGAGCAGCTTGGCGTGCTTGTTGAGCAGACCAAGGCTCGAAAGGACGTTGTAGACTGCGAGAGAGGGCACAAGTCAGTTCATGGCTACCAGGATGGATGCTTGGCCTCGGACGCGCAGCGACAGCGCCACGAAGCGGCGGCCGCAGCTTAGCAGGAGATGGTGAGGGTAGGAGAAAAGCCAAAGACGTACACCAATCAATAATCCACATCTTGACGACGAGAGATCGAGGCTATTTTCGTGTGTGAGTGCGGTTCGTTGTTGCGGTGGAGCAGATAGGTGAGTTGAGGTCGGGGTGTTTCGTTATTCGGGCTTTTGCACGAGGCGACGGACACCTGGCTGGGCTGGGCTATCAGCAGCAAGGTACCTAGGTAGGTAAGGTCGGTGGAAGAGGACCACAGGTGGGTGGAGTGCTTCTGTCGTGCTACAGTGGTCGGTGCTGATGCTAGGTATGTGGTCTTAGTGCCTGATATTTTGGGCCACCATTTATCGGAAACGCTGCACCACTGCCAACCGTAGGTACCTCGAGGTAGACCCAGCTAGGTAATATGCAAGTGTCGGTGCGTCAGAGCGAAACTCACCTTCGTCTCTTTTGCGGATGGAACTCTCAGTGCAGCTCTTCTGGCGGTGACCTCGAGGTGAATGATTTGTTTTGTGTGGTCAGATGTCTTGGTCTGACCTCGAGAAACGAAACCCGCGCTGTACTTGTAGTCTTCCTACTCTGAACACGTTGCGTCTTGCACTTACACGAAAGTCTATGTGTAGTCACGCGGAGAGAGAGACATCCGCCTGTCTGGTTTTTTTCGTCCCCCTTTCTTTCCGGAAAAAGCTTGTGTGCGGTCTCAATCAATCACGATAGTATATACCTTTATCGTCCAAGTCTTCCGCGTAGGCCCAACTGAGTGAGCATTTGGCGTGACTCTTGCCTGCATCACACGTCGAGACGGGCACTTTCCCAGTAACTACCTAGGCGTCAAGTCACATCACCAAAGTATTTTGGAGGAATTTGTTGGAGGTCTGCGATATCTCGCAGGAATGCAGTTGATCAGGCTCCCTAATGCTATGTGTTCGCTCAACAACCATACAAGCCTTCAAACACGCTATTCCAGGGGTATTCGTGCTCCGGTCCAGTGATGCTGGACTCCAAAACGATAGAAAACAAGAAGATGAAGCGAAAGAACATGCACGGGACTCCGTTCGTCGGATTGGCCCCAGTATAAAAGGTATGTACAGTCCAGAGGACGGTGTAAAAAAAAAAAAAAAAAATAGAAAAATGTAGATCATGTGTCATGAATCCCACTCCTTGCCATGCACCTTCCAATGCTGAACGCCGACCGAGACATCTTTGGTCTCTTGAAAATGCAAAATAAACAATAGCCACCCAATGCAGGAATGGGCCTCTGTAATGATATTTGGTTAGACCGAGAGGACGTAGTTGCCCTGCTCAATCTTGCCAGCCATGAGAAGGCCAAGCTCTCTCATGCGCTCGCAACCAAGGCCGCGTTGAGGCTTGCGCTCGGGAATCTGTCCCTTGCGGGCGCGGTTGCAGTACTTTTGGTAAAACTTCTCCTTGCGACGTTGTCGCTTCCTTTCCAAGCCCTTGACAATGTCAATGGCGCCGCGGACGTGAACGTCGCTGGCGGGAGCCTTGAATCGGCGTCCCTTGGCCATGTGAGGGAACATGGAAGGAGGTCTAGGGAGGGACTTGGTAACGGTGAGACCGGGACGGGAAGCCAGGGTCTTGAAGGTGATGGCACCTTGTGCGTTGCGAGGAGAAGCAGGGGGCGACCTCAGCATCTGAGTAGGAGGGGGGGATCGAAGGCGACGGGGGGAAGGCCCATCAAACAGGCGACGGGGAGAGCGGCCACGAGCCTTGGGAGCGGGGGAGGCGCGACGCTTCACGGGCGGCGGCGAGCGGAAGCGTTTGGGAGAAGTGTGCTCCGACTTTCTGCGGCGGCTTCTCCTGTCCTGCTCGTGGTGCAGGTCGTCCATCTTTCCGTGAAGGAAGTCCTCGTCGTCGCTGCTGTGGTGGACGGGGTTGTAGATCTCCTCTTCGCCCTCATCCTCGGGGTCCGAGGCGGGGAAGCTAGGGTCGATGTCCTGGGGAATGAGCTGGAGCTTCTCACGTCTGCGAGCGGCCAAGCAGGAGATGTAAGCATCCTCCATGGGCCGGTCCTCGTCAAGGGTACCGCAGACGAAGTCGGTGCTGTCGGGAAGCTCCGGGGTGCCGGGGCGAATCTTGATGCGCTGGGTCTTGAGGCGGCGAGCACGGAGGCTGCTGCGAGAGGCAATCGAAGAGTCGGAGAGCTGCTCGGGAAGGGAAGGGCGACGGGCGATGGGAGTGGTGTCAATGTTCTGCGCCATGGAGCGGCCAGGAGTCCACAGGCGGAGGTCCTCGTCTTCCTCTTCCTCCTCGTCAGAGTCGGCGAACCCGGTTTCCTCGTCAGTCTTGTAGCCATCAGAGTCATCGTCCTCGTCATCTTCATCTTCGCCCTGGTCCTCGTCATCATCCTGATCATCCATGTCGTCGTTGTCCTCGTCATCATCGTCTTCGTCGATGGCGGTCTGGGTGTCCTCTTCCTCCTGCTCAGCTTCCTCCTCGGCCTCCACGGCGAGCTTGCGGATAGCGTTCTCCTTCTGAAGGGTGTCGTCGATTGTGATGCGGCGTCCCTGGGAAGAGAAGGCATGGCGAATCCAGTCGTCCTCGCGGGGAACGTCGCTGGCGAATTCGTGGAAGTGGGAAGACTCGTTCTGCAGATCGTTGTCATCCGCAGTGATGTACTTCTTCGTTGTAGGGGACTTGACGTCTCTCTCGATGCGAGGAGGGGCAAGGGCGGGACGCGGGGAGCGCGAGCGAGCCTTGCGAACCGTCGCCGGGGAGCCCTCCTTGTTGAAGGGAGGGGCCTGGAGGCGGGCGGCGGCCATCTCCATACGCTGGGGAGGCGTGTTCTGGGTAGAGGCGGGACGTTGAGGAACAGGGCAGGCGAACTTGATGCAAGGGCGGCGCTGAGTCTCCTGGGCAGAAGGTGCCTTGACCATGGGCTGGGCCTGGATGGGCTCAGGGGCCTTGGGCTTCGCGGCACAGGCGAACTGAATGCATCGCTTCTTGGGCGCCTCCTTGGCAGGCTCCTGGTGACGGACGGCGGGAGGCTGCATGGCACATCTCTCGGGCTCGTCGTTGAGGCGGAGGAAACGCATCTCAGGGATGGGCGGGCTGGGGGTATTCGCGCGAGACGGGCTCGTGAGGCCGGTGTCGCTCGTCAGGTCAGCGGTGGACGCGAGGCTGACGTTGCTGGCCATGGAGCGGCGGCGGGCGAAAAAGGACATGCCGGGGCGAGCGTCGGGGTCCTCATCTTCGGAGGGGCTGTGAAGAGCCTTGGTAAGGAGGGAAGTGTTGTGGACGATGTTGGTGCGGCGGATAGGATCCCGCTTGTTGAACATGCTGCTCATGGGGGAGATGGGCAGCTGGGTATGATCCGGAGGTTCGTCAACGTCGGCGCCCTCGTCTTCTACCATGGCGGGCATGTTTGCGCAATGTGACGACCAGGCCAGGACGTTGGACGTCGCGGCGTCGTGTATTGTGCTGTGCGTCATTGTGGAGGTGTGATGTTGGTCAAGAGGTGACGGCAGGGATAATATCGGGCTCTCGGCTCGAAGGGTGGCGAATGGTCGGTGGTTCCAGGCCAAGTCGTTCAACGATGCTTCTAGCAGGCGTACCGGTCGAAGGTCGACTTCGTTGAGAAGGTAGCAAATAGTGCTAATGGGGAGAGCGGGCGGTATGGTAGATATAATAGGGCTTGCGAAAAGCTACCTTTTGTAGTAGGTTGTTTTGTTGTTGTTGTTGTTGTTGTTCTTGTTGCTGTGCGTTGGTGTTGGTGTAGCGGATGTCCTCAAGAGGACGTGCAGCCGAGTAGTAGATCGCCTTGCGAGACAATTGCTGCTAACCAAAAATCGTGTCCCTAGGGACCGTGAGGCTATAAGAGCAGAGCAAACATCGTCGAGGGGATGGAATTCTGAAGTAGTAGTGGAAGGATGGGGGAGATTATAGGATGACCGGGCGTTGCCTCTCAATCTGAGGCGTAGTAGGGCGATGCGAACACCTTGATTCAGGGTCCTGGGTGTACTACAAGAATACCAACAGAATCGGCGTGTGTCGATCCCAGATGAGAGGGTAGGCGAAGGGCGTGGCTCAAGGATGACTGTTGTGTGCGAGCAGATGACGTCGGGCCTAGCGTGCTGCGTGGCGCAGGGAAGAGGGAAAAAGTAAAGCGACGAGCGTGGGCGTGAGCGAAGAGGGAACCTGTGGGAGAGGATTGGAAGGATAACGGCAACGGCGGGTAGAGTGCTGTACGCTGGGATGTAGGCTCGGGCAGCGAGGCAGCGAGGGAAGAAGTTTAACAAGTTCCGTGTTATTCTTGGCGTGTTCGAGGGGTGAACGTGGGATGAAATCTTGGACGCTCGGAGGCTGAGGGCTTGGGCGCCTTTTTGCTCTCGAGAAGTAGGGGCAGATGGATGGTTATTTGCCGGGGGAACCCTTCGGAGGGGTGCGGGCCTGACAAGAGGGAGAGGAAGAGTGGATAGAGAGAGAGATGAGTGTCGAGGGGACGTGGGAGTGGCGACGGGTAGGGATAGGATAGGATACAAGACGGACGCGACTAGCGGAGGGGGGCCAGAAGGTCAGTCGACCAGCGGTCGTTTCCTAAGAGGTGGGTGGTCGCCTTTACCGCCTTGGTGGTCCTGCCGTAGCTTCGGGAAGTATGGTCGGGTGGGTGTGGTGCGTGGTGTGCGCGTTTGGTGTGTCGAGAGGGCCTTTGTGGGTGTGGGCGTAAGCCGTCGCTGGGCGGGCGAAGACGCGGTGCGGGTGCAGCTCGGGATTTCCAGAGGACCCAGAGTCGCAAAGAAAGCAGCAGGTCAGGTCGGACGACGAGACAAGTGGGCAAAGGGTGAGCGATTGATGATTGATGGGCAAGCGGATACGTGGGTGCCGCTGAGATATGCTATGCCGCAACAGGGCGTGGGATGCGGATAGCAAGGTCGCCTTTCGCAACAAGAAAGCGGTCGGTTGTCGTCCTGCCGCTGCTGCTGCTGTTTCTGCTTTCTGAAGCAGGTTCTCTTCCGCTTCCTCTTCGTTGGTCGGTCAGGTGGACGGGCGACCGGGGGAAAACAGCTTGCAGAATAAGGTGCGATTGGTGTGTCTGGCGTAAGGTGGTGGCCGTCTTTTTTTGTGAGGGAGTCCTTTGTGTGTTTCTGCAGACGGGGTCGGCAGACAAGCGGAGTGGACAGGAGGCGGCCTTTCAGAGCACGGAGAAAAAAAAAAAGGAAAAAAAGGATGCCTCAGAGCGCCTACGAAAAAGGCAAATGGGCGAGAGAGACGGAGATACCTGCTTGGCTTGGCAAGTCGAGGTATAAGGTATTTGATCTTCTTGGCGAGCAAGGCGCTGCACCTGCTGCGGCGTGCTGTTGGCTTTGACAGCAGAAGGGCAACAATCGGCAGCGACAGCAATGGTCAGAAATGAAACACTGAAAGTGTAGGGCGAGTAGGGTTTTATTGAGGTGCGGCTTTTTTCCTTGTTTGCCCTTATTCACTCCTGGCCCTTTTTTTAAAAATTTCATTTCAAATTCGCTCTGTCATGTTGCTGGGAATTGTTGCCCTCACCCTTCTCTGTACGTACTGGTAACATAATGGCAGGTAAACACGGCACGGAATATTCTGGCCCTTTGGCCTCTTCTTGGTAAGGGGGCCCCCCATCCGGTTCAACAATTACTCGGCCCTGGCCCGGGCTGGCTCCTCTCAGAAATGCGCGCGCTGAACTGCAAATTTTCTCGCCTGTCTTTTTTTTTTTTTTGCCCGTGGGGATTCCTCCGGCCTTGCTCCGGGTTGTCTTTTTTTTTTTTTTTTTTTTTTCATCCGTTCCTTCTACCCCCGTTCTCGCGCCTTCTCCCGTAGAAAATCCACGGGTGTCGGGGGTGGCACGGATTGGGGGAGAGGAAACTCTCATCAGTGTCAAGTTGTCAGTGGGGGTTGAGGGACCCCAAAATGGGCGCTAGACTGGGGGGCCGTCCCTGTCGGCCAGGGCTTTGCAGGGGACCCATTCCCAAGAAAAACTTCCCCATTGAATGACGAGTTTGACGGGCTAGGCGAGAAGAGGACAAGAGCACTGTGAAGGCCGCTGAAGGGGCCAAGTAATTGCCAGCATCATCGCTCAGGTCCCCACACTGCACAGGTCCAGCGCGGGAAATGGAGATGCAATCGGAGAGCCTTGTTGTTAGAATGGATCCGCACAGTGCGCAGGCAACCGCGGCCGGGCCGAAGATGGCGAGAAACGCCCAGAGGCGCACGGAGCAAAGGCAAGGCCGCCAAGGGCCATCACCGCCTCCCGGGCAATTGTCGGTACGTATCTGCTCCGTACCTGGTCCGTACATTGTGGATCGATACGCTAAGAGAACGCAGCGAAGATTGAACCTGAAAGGTACCCACCCCGCTGGCGGGTGACCAATGCCGGTCCTTCGAGTGGCCGGTAGGTCCTGGTCCTGCGCGGAGGGTCCATTCGGTTGACGATTGCTCCTGCCATCCCCATCCACGTCTTTCGAAGTCGGAAGGACTGCCAGTCAGGTCAGCCAGCCATGGTGTAATCCACCCGGGCACACCTCCGTCCACCTGCGGTGAAGGTCGACGGGCAAGCACCGAGGCGAGTTACCCTATGGTAATGATAAGCTAAGCTCTGTTTGGGAGCTGAGGCAGGGCAGGGCAGAGCAGGGCAAAGCAGGAGCCAGCCACCCCGCTTACGGAGTAAATACGTCCAGCGAGATGGAGATAGACGGCGCGCGGGATCCGTCCAGTCCTTTCCAGTCCTGGCGTCGCCTTACCTTAGCTCATCTCACCCGAGTGACATGGGCCGCCATATCCCCTTCGTACGACCACCAGGTCACCGCTGATTCATCTCGCAACCACAATCTGCCAACAATCGAAATCACTGAACGCTAATACGGTAGGTACGGAGTACCTTGGTGCTCTCTCCTCTCTCATTCTCACTCATCAGTCGCAGTCAGCAATCACATTGACACCCCTTCCTCCTCCTCCTCTCCTCTTTGGTGCATTCTCGGAGGCATCTGCAACTGCTACTGCTACTGCTACTGCTACTGCATCTGCATCTGCATGCCTCGTGAGGCAGCCGTCCGTCCATTTCCCCTTGGTTTGGTCCGTTTCCGCGCTGCAGCCGCTCGTCTCGTCTCATGTGCCCTGCCAATCATCAACCCCATCATATCATGCCTTGCAGGCTTACCTACAATGCCATGCATGTCTCCAGTCTCCAGTCAAGTGACTGTCAACGCGGTGCCGAGTCTGCCAGTCTGGAGTAGAGCACCCTTCTCCGCTGCCACCGCTTCCAAACGCTCAGCTCAGTACTCTGTACCTTGCATCAAGTGTTTCCTCCATTGTTGCTGTTGCTATTCACAGCAACATTAGAGTGGACAGGCGTGTTTGGGGTATTTTGGATACAATGTGCGCCTTCGCCTCCCCCAACTTCCATGTTGGCCGCCACCGCCCCGGCTCTTGCCGAGGGATAATAGCCGCCATATAATCCCGCGCTGCTGCGTCTGCGCTGCGCATTGCCAGTCGTTGAAAGCATTGATTGGATCTCGACGGGACAATATCATCCAAAACGCCGGGTCTTGACTCGACATCTGTCCTCCTCCTCCACCGGCTACCCCCGGCCCACTCTGCCTGTCTTCTGCATTCCGCAATCCGCATGGACCGTCAATCGGCTACTGCGTGTGCAAGCGATCGATCAAAATGAGACATTTTTTTCTGCCCCTTCCTTTCTGTTCCCCAGCGCAGCCAGCGCTCAGTCCGGTTCAAAAGTCGGAACAGCGCTCAAAAGACCGGCCATCCTCGTCTTGCATCGTCAGGTACACCCGCTACCCGTATCCCTCGGCTGGCAACTCCGTTTCCGCTAGAGCACGAAAAGCAGGATATCCCTCCCTCGAAGCAACATCAGAAGAACGCACATGAACACACTTCAGACGGCGAGATGCCCTGCCCTACCCTGCCCTTTGTCCCCTTTTTGGTGATGCACTGCTATTTTTCTTGACACCACCACCCGGCCAACTAGGTCGTTAGGTTGGTTGGCAGCACCAGCACCAGCACCGCCTTTGGGGGCTAGTTGTTTTGCATCGTCTCCAGATTTCTCATGTTTGGCTGAAGCTCGGGCAGAGCTCAGCTTAGCTTACACTACACAGCCATCCATTCTTTCTAGCGGATCATCATCCTTTCCATGTGCCAACAAACACCGACGAACCAACAACGCCAAAGCCCACAAGGAATGTGGAAAGTGGATGTGTCATTGCCAGACCAGAGTAAGACCAACAGCGAGAAAGAGGCGTCCGTTGCAACTAGTATAGAGCAAAACGTAGCGCCGGCTCTTGGGAGCATCCAAGCAACAAGCATTCTGGACTAAACAAGTGTCTATCTAAGCAAGTCCGCGGCGCTTCGTCTTGCCAACAAACGACAACCCATCTCTCTAGCGCCGTAGTAACCCGTGGTCTACCCGGTTTTCTTGCCTCAAATCAATAGGGAACGCTCGCGCAGCTGCTAGCTGCTGTGAGAGCTCCATCATCCAACATGAGAAGGGCTCAAGCCAGAAACCAAAGGACCACGGCTTCATGCAGGGCGCTTCTAGCTGCGTCGTCCGACAGTCGGAGGACCGGCCGACCCCCGGCCGTCCTCTCCCCCAACGGGCCAACGCCATCGCCCTTGCCCGTCTGCGAAGCAAACGCCTCACTCGAGCATATGCCCTCGTCGACGTCCACATGCAAGTGTTGTGAGTCGCGGGGGCCGCCCAGCCTATGAGAAGCAGCCTATCTGGATGGGACTTCCCATTCCTGCAAGCCCGGCGCCCATCACCCAGACAAGCTTCAGCCAGACAGCCCTCATCCCGGCCCATTCCCTTCCTTGACTCGCCTGGGGTGTGCGTGTGGATGGTGGGAAAAAGCGTGGGCCACACGCCATTGCCATGCCGTGCCGTGCCACGCTTCTCTCTGATGGAGTGTGTTGTCTGCGATTGCCTTGCATTACCTCGGGTCGGTGGGAGGAAGGAAAGCAGGAAAGCAAGAAAGCAACGCGGGCGAGAAGGAAGCTGTGACATCAACAATATCGTCAGCTGCCGTGCCCTGCAACTGCACACGCTTTTCCAGCCGTGCCGCGAGCCGGCGCTGGACATGACATGCTCCATGGCTGCAGAATCGAATGCAGAATCAGCCTTCCGGTCGTTCCTTTTCATGCCTCCCAGCATCAATCACCCCAGTGCGAGCAAGCGTGCGTGCGTGCTTGTCGAATTGGCGGGCATGTATCATGACGCCAACCGACAGCTCCGCTGCGACGGCAATGTTTCTGTCTAGCTGCTGCCGCCGCTGCTGCGACGCTTTTTCTTGGCGATCGGGCGCTGCTGGAGCTTCCCTCACAGCAAAGTAAAGCTTCACAACTAAGCCCCCCTTTTTTTCGACGGGAAGTGATTGAGCGGGTGGAAACCCGGGCGAAAAAGAACAGATGAAGCGGGCGGGCAATCGCGATATAATCCGGCGGCGCCTGAGCCCGTCGCGCCAAGCCTGCGCATTCAATACACGTCCCACGGGCGCCAAGCATTTTCCCCAACAGTCCCCCCGTCCGCTAGTGCAAACATCACATGTGGATTGAGAGAGTGAGGTTTCGGGTTTGTTGCTGCTTTGAAGAATGAAAGCTGCTTTGGCGCTTTTGGCTCGGATGCTTCTCTGCCAAGAGATTTCAACGGTCTCTGAATGGGCGAAACTTCTAACAAAGCCTCGAGGCATCAACCAGCAAAGGGAATTTGCGAGAAAGCGAGGCTTCGCGGGTCCTCTCGGTGTCTGTTTGGCGAGGCTTGGCTTTTCTTGTCTTCGAAAGTGAACATTGGCAAGAAACAGAAACAAGACCGGAATCAAAGATGTGAGATGTTTCATTTGCTTGCGGGTGCAATGCCGTCTCGGTCTTTGAGGTTGAAGCGCGGAACTTCGCAAACATTCCACTCGCCTGCCCCGACTCTGACCGAAATGCCGAGCCGGTGGTTTGTTGATCACCATTCCGGCCCATCTCCTCCGTTAATTGCTGTTGCTCTCCGAGTCACAGTGTTGCTATACGAAAAACATCGGTGCGTTGGAAAAAATCTCCGACACATGCCCATCCCCGTCCTCGCGCCGGGCTCGGCGTTCTTTCCCTCCACTTTTTCTTTTCCCCTTCCTACGGTCCTCTGGACGACGGAAGCGGGGGGAAGAAGAAGGGAGGGGAGGGGGTGAGCGGATGGCGGCATCCGACCTCTGTATCCATTCTGAACGGGCGCCGTCGATAAACACTTGGAAAGGATAAGGCGGCCGGGGAGTGCAAACGAGGTCTCCCATAGTGATGAAATTACACCAGTTGGCGTTGACATGGCATTTACGACACGTCCTTTCCTCATTTCCCCACGCTCGCTGGGTGTTGCCTGCCTGAAGTCCAAGAGAAGAGAGTGGCAGACGCAGAGGGAAAGCATGCGTGAGCCAAGGACATCTTGAGAGTTGGACTGGAGTGAGGTGCGTGCCAACTTATTTCGCCGAGCTTGACGACACCGAGCGTCGCTGGCGTGATTTACGAGGAGAGAGAGAGTGGAAGTGGGAGGAGAGGTTGCAATCAGCCTGTTCCAACCAACCCCCCGGGAGAGCAGGACGCGACGCCGCCTCGGCCGTGGGGAGGAAAGGCCCGTCTTTTCGTGTTCTCATGTACATGTCATGGTGGTGAGTTGTCCCTTCCTCCACATTTTCCCTCCTCCGAAGGCTGGCGCTATTCGGGCAACGGCAGGACCCCGCGTCGTCGCACCTGTGATCTTCTTCCCCCCCCCCCCCCCCCCCCCCCCTGAGAGCAGCCCCCCGATTCTGATTGAGACAGCCTACGGGTGGTCCTTCACGAGTCCAGCGGGATAACCCCGCATTCTGAAAGAGGGGCCAGGGGGGAGGAATGCATTGCATTGCGACGACTCTCTCGCCTAGCGAGCGGCCTTGCCGCGGTAGCAGCGCGTAGCATTGGAAAATCGGCTACGACTTGCCCTTCTTTGCTGTTGCTGCAGATGCTGCCGCTCCTCCTCCCGGTGGTGATCGACAGGTTCGATGATTTGGCGTTGCGGACCGTCTCACACCCTCATGCTTACTGGTTCCTTCCTACCACCAAGACCCAAGACATGCTTGCCTCCTTCTACCTTCCTATAGCATACACCAAGACGCCTCGTCAACCCCTCTTGACACATGGGGAAAGATTGTGATTGAGCTTGGTGCACGCGACGGGAGACGTAGCGTGGCATGGCTGATTCGGCTCTAGCTGGGGGGAGGGAGGACCGAACGAGAGGCACAGAGACATTGATCTGCTGGTGCTGGCGGCTCCCCACGCTCGGTATCCGTACGCCAGCTCATGAACAAGATGAGGAGGCGCCAATGAGAAACAAGAAGCCCGCCCGCTTGGATTCGCGATCCTCCCGACACAAAGGAGAAGGGAAGCTCCGAAGACGATGCATGGGGAACAAGGGGACTCTCTTCGCGGAGGTCGGTTCGTATTTTAGGCTTTCCCCCAATCGAAAATGCGCAATCCTTCCCCCAACAACAACCCCGGCCCCCTCGGATCCTGTAGCAGGCGGGCTCTCTCGCAAAGGCGGTGAAGACGAAGGGCGAAGACAAAGAAGGCGCTGGAAGGGAAAACAATGGTCTCGAGGTCTCGAGGCCTCAATTGGATTGGAGGTCCCGTCGTCTTCGAACCCGGCTCAGGCTACCCAAGTCTCGGGAGGCCGTTTTGGGAAACTCCAGAGGATTTCGAAGGCTTCTAACAGGCTCCTCCGTTCCTTCTTCCCCCCCCCCCCCCCCATCCTCCTCGGTTCCTCGAGGAGCAATTGACTCTCCTAGCGCCCTTGGGGGCTGCCGGCCGTGTATTCGGGATGCCAGGCAAACACGTTTTACCTTTTTTTCCTTAGACCGGTGCCACGGTCCGAAAGGCTGCTGGTGATGAGTGAGAGATTTACTTAGTTGCCTGGAGCGCCTGCCATCAGAAAAGAAGATTTCAGGGTCGTCCGGGGGCAGACAAAGCATGTTCCAGGACAAAAACAGCAACTCCCTCTCTGTCTCTGTCAGTGTCAGGTATCTCAGAAGGAAAAAAGAGGCTCGTGTTCGGCGACGACCACATGTCAGCCAGTCCCGTCGGTTGTGCGTGACTCCTGTTCGTGCAGTAGCTGGCTCTGTCGTCCACCCCTTCTGGTGATTGATTGGACCTTCCCAGCATTGGTATGGGTGCACTGCAACTTTCATCCAATCCTCACACTCGGCGCTGTCTCTGCAGGACATTTCTCGTGTTGTTCGACATGATGATACATCCGAGGCGACCCAACGATACTGAACGAAAAAAATCCCTCCTCGCCCTGCCTCATCAATTAATGCCGTGCGATCCTATTTTGCCTCGTCCCCGCGGTGCGAGGGTTACATGGGCAAGGCGCCCATCGGAGGCGTCTCGAAAAGCTTGTCTCACCAGCGATGAAGCAGTAAAGGCCAAGACCCCATGTGAATCGATGGTGCAGCTCGCGCCCGTCCCCCCAAAAATCTCTCGCGCGAAAGCCTTCCGTCCGATCTCAAGTCTCGGAAAGGTGACCCTCTCGGTTCCTTCCAGAAGAAAATGGTCACGAACAGTCATTCAATGGGATCCTGGATGACAACGATGACGGGGGGCAAGCAAGGACAGCAGCAACCTCATTCGGCTCTCGTTGCCGTGCCCACCTCCCTCTCTCAAACCCGCCCTACTTGGCGAGTCGCGTGTGAGTGAGAAGAAGAAAAAAAAACAAGAGCGTGACCAACATTCTCTACGTCCCTCGCGTTTCAAGAGCCGCACATCTCTTGCGGTTAACGGAAGCTGGTGGGATGGGCGAGCAGCAGCAATAGCGCCGCAACGCCGCCACACCCCATCTCTCTTTCTCTCTCTCTCTCTCTCTCTCTCTCTCTAGTCAGGTCAGGCTAGGCAGCGGTGAGAGGCAAAGAAGGGGGAGAAGATCGATGATCATTCTTGGCTGAGGGGGAAGGAAACCGATGATCACCAGGCTTATGGTGTTTCGTTTCAAGAGAGTGCGGTCCGAAAGTCGGAGGAATTGTCCCATCTGTCGGCATGGGATTCTTGTGCTTTTCGCCTCTCCCTACCCCATCAACCCATCCATCTCGCCCGCCCGCGCCGCCGACCTCCGCCCTGCCGAGAGCTTAAACTACTAGTGATCTTCATGTAGTGCCCTCAATAAGGTATGTCGGGCGGCGGCATTTTTTTTCTGCATTGCTAGCGATGCGGATTTTTGTTGGTGGCAGATTAGTTCAGAGACGGACGTGGAAGGTGATTTGGCAAACAGCGCGCGGGTTAGGCCGAAAGATCGTCGTGGTCCATTGGCGGTGATCTGACGTGGGCCGGATGCAAGCCACGCGAAGCAAGCTACGCGTAGGCCTGGCAAGTCCGTCGTTGACTCAGTCGGTCTCTTCGGCGTGTGCCTATCGTGTGTGGTACGGAACCAAGAGAGGAGAAAAGTAGAGTTCTTCTCTGCAGGCGAGGAGTGACGACATATCATTGCCCCTTCCGTTGGCATGTCGTGTATCGTCAGATCTCGGTTCGGGGCGTGTGTTGCCCTTCCTTGTCAGATGCTGTATCTTTTTCTCCTTGTGCGCTGCGACACGAACCGAAGTGAGCCGATGGTAAGCTGAGACAACGGTTGAGTGTAGATAGGTAGTGGTTGGAGTCACGACGGGCGTTATGTGTGTCTTAGTCGGAGACGCAGTTTACCTGTCTATGTGATGGATTGCGGCAACTGATGTTCCTCTATCTCACTCGCGTAAGTGGCGAATGGGGCTTTGCAGATTGCGAAAGCGACTGCGGACGGCGCATGACGAACGCATGTCTCGCCCGTCGAGAGCAGTTCCTCAGGGCGGCGGCGGCGGCCCGAGGCTGAGTGTCTCTGCAGCCTTCCTGCCAACATGTCGTCGCCGTCGCATGCAGGCTCGCTCCCGACGGTTGTCTGTCAGCATCTGAACCGAGGTCTCACGTACACTCGCACCTGTGCGGGAGAGACGAGGCCGATGGTAGCTCGAGGTCGCGTCATCGGGAGGACTCTGTAACGGTAACAAGGGGTCGGTTTGGCGCGATGGCGATGTCGACCAAGGTTGTCAATGACCGGGTTGCGGCAGCTTGTGGTGAGGTGCGAGGTGTCTCTGCTGATGAACGACAGGTGGTATGCGGTCGTTGTCTGTACGACCGATAGTCCCGTGAATTTGTCAACGTCTGCTTCCCATACTTTTTAAAGACAACCTAGATGTCAGCTCACATAGTCGCTGGTTGTGACGAAGACTGGAGTAGTTTCTGGTTGACAACTCTTGCGGTTGTAAGACGACACTGGGGGCAGGTGACATGGTAGGTTCAAGATCACTATCGACCAGTTTGACTGTCATTTCCTCCAACGTTGAGACTGTGGCAACCACGTTGAATCGTCGTATACTAAAGGGCATACACTGAATGGCACGTACAGAAGATTGTGTAAATAAGCTCTTCTCCGGCCGCCTAATCGAGGACTTGAGTCTTTTCTGCTGCCGGGACTGGATCAGAGACACTCCCTCTGCCAATTGCTACCTTGTGGCTGCGATTCTACCTCCATCCAATGCCATAAACTAAATGCTCTGAGTCTACTTGATTCTTGTTGTTCCAGTTAGAACGGCTGGCAAACTTTTGCCATGAAAAGAACGCTGCAATGCTGGCAACAGGTCTTCAAGGAGTATAGCGCTCGAACAGGAGCAAACGGAAAGACAGGATAATCGAACAAATGGAGTGGGGGACTTTGATGAAGTTGACAGAGTTAGTGCGTTATACTAAGGGAAGTGTTGAAATTGGGCATTATTGTCATATTCCTTCGAGGTATTTTGGTCGTCATCCAAAATCTTTTGAATGCCGCCGAGACGCAATCATCAACAGCATTTCTGGTGCCCGTTAATCAACCCGGACATCGACTACATATATACTTATATTAAAAAGACTTTAATGTATTCGTCTTATTCTCCTTCAACAGGGCCTTCGTTGGCCCACCTGAATCCATGTGCCATCATTCCCTCGACATGATGTTGAGTTTAGACTCTTGCCATATTGAGCGTGGAGATGGCAATGGCGATGCCAGTGATTAACATGAGAAGAATAAACTCGTTTCCGAAGCCTGCTGAGACTTCAATTGTGCTCCGCCGCGTTTCGACAACATTGCATGTGACTTCATGTGACTTCAGAGCATAGGCAAGCAGCGATATTCAGGGGCTTGACTTTGTCGCCGAGGCTTAAGAGTCTGAACATTCTCAGCTACGACATGAATGCGGTGTTGGTTCTCAACATGACCATGGCTAACGGGGATGCAAGATGGCCAACGGGGCCCGGGTTTGCCTCCTTGCTGCTGCCTGGGAAGCTAGACAGATTCATTGTCGTTCATATGTGATGAAACGGGCGTGCTCCGAAACCGCAAGCTGGGCGTCAACAACAGAGGGACCCGGAAGATGCTTGTCATTCGGGACCTCGCCGATGAAACATATTAATAGATGAATAGCAAGCGTATGGCTACCAGAATACCATCGAGACTAAGCGTCTTTCAGAACCACGGTGGTGGGACAAGAGTTCCTAGTATGAAACGCGTGCACTCAGTGATGCCTCCAACGAAACCGCTAGAGTGAAGGCTGTATCGCGCTCCCAAAAGCCAATTGGATCTCTGGGGGCCTGACATTGTATGGAAAAGCCTCTCTCTTAGCGTTGTAATTTCCATCTATGCCCAACCATGGCCGGGCGGACTTGGAATATGCGTCGTGCTTTGTGTAATAGAAACAGAAGAAAATTGCGGCACACACAACTTACAAAAACGCAAGATCTAGCCAGAACAGATCAGCTAGATAAAAAAGCTGAATCCACTGGCTTGAGCTGTCGCCCATGGACCAGAGTCTTCGTATGGCTCGTAGAGCTAGCTATTCGCGGAACCAAAACAGCTTCGGTAGTAATGATTAGAAGAGATGAAACATGACCACGGGCTCAAATCTGATGATCAAAGAGCCAACTATGCGCAGTTATTCGAGTCTAGAATGAGACTAATGAGCTTCCCCAGGATATTGAGCACAGCTACTTCTATGCTTTCAACATGAAATCTGCCGTGCCGACGGACGGACCCGCAAATCGTTGAATTGAAAGAACCACAAAGGAGGCTCCGAGTGAGCTCCAAAGAGATATGTGGAGCTGTTCAGTACCGTCAATACACATTATATAGTGAAGTTGTTTTTGATCGATGGAAGTTGGAGGGGATGTTGAATTGCTATAGCAATGAATTCATCAACGTTTAATCCAATATATGCGTTGATTGGGTAGACCCCCCTTAGCGGCATTTCTGCCCAGATAGAGAGCCGTATCAGTTTATCGCAGTGGTCCGTGCACTGGGTCATGTGCGCGGAGGCGTGACCAAAGTTTCTCCCGCTAGCCGAATCGCGAATGGATTCAGCCGAAAGATTCCTGCCAGCGACCTCACCCGAGCTGTCTCCAGCAACACATCCCCATTGCCAGCTCAGCCCATCATGAACTCCCTCCGCATCGCGCGTGCGGCTCTCCGAGCTCGCCCTGCTGCCATTCGCGCCCCCCTCCAGCGCCGAACCTACGCGGACGCCGTCCCGGACAAGGCATGCACCGGTCCAACCTCCGAACCGCCGTCCGAATACCCGCTGACGATTTGCAGATCAAGCTGAGCTTGTCGCTCCCTCACCAGGTACGAAGCCGACTTCCTCTGAGATAAAACCAAACACCGCCGAGTAGACGAAGACGATTGAACGAGGAGGGGGGGGCCAATTGAAGGATCCGGAGCTAATTGCCGCAATAACGTAGGCCATCTACAAGTCCCAGGATGTCGTCCAGGTTAACATCCCCGCCGACTCTGGTGAGATGGGTGTTCTCGCCAACCACGTTCCCTCCATCGAGCAGCTGAAGCCCGGTCTGGTTGAGGTTGTCGAGGAGAGCGGCCCCAGCAAGCAGTTCTTCCGTACGTGCACAACGCTATAACGCCGAGCTTCCAAGGGATATAGAATGAAGGAACTGACAGGCTGGATTGCGTGCAGTGTCTGGTGGTTTCGCCGTTGTCCAGCCCAACTCCGTCCTCAGCATCAACGCCACTGAGGGCTACCCCCTTGAGGACTTCAGCGCCGAGGCTGTCAAGTCCCAGATCGCCGAGGCCCAGAAGGTTGCGAACGGCAGTGGAAGCGAGCAGGACATCGCCGAGGCTAAGATCGAGTTGGAGGTCGGTGCTTCCCGCCGCGTGCGTCCGTCGACCGCAAACTAACTGAAATATCTAGGTCCTCGAGAGCCTGCAGGCTGCCCTGAAATAGAGTGTAAAAGAAGGTCGTCGGAGATATGACGTTGTACATCAAAGACTCGGATTCCCTAACTCATCTAACCTCGCGTAATTGAATCCCACCTGCGACGTTGCCAGAGTTCTTTCCTGCTGTACACACCACCTCTTTGTGCGTCGTACATGGCACCTGCTCTGTTTTATGCGTTGAGTCGACCTTCCGTTTGCGTCGCGGTTGCCTAAGCTGGTCGGTCGTGACTGACTCCTTCCTGCAGTACGCCTGCCCTGCCATCGACTTCTAACCTCCAAAAGTAACCTCTTCCTGACCTCCACTGAGGCAAAAATCTCTCCCTAGGAAATGTTTCGTGTTCCTCGTCTTGGAGCCTTATTTATCAATCAACGACGGTCCGCCGCTCGCCATCACTTTCTTGCACTTATTCCAGTAGCAGTATTCAACCCCCCGCCGCCGTCGTCCATCATGGTCCCTGTCGTCCCTCCTTCACCAGGTGAGGTGGTCATCTATCAAACCGACGGGGAAGGTGATGTTCCCGCCGGGTATGTCTCCTCCAGGCGCCTCAAGTTCGCAAAGCCTCCCCCTCCCCGCTTGATCAGGAGCCAGCCAACGCAGCCAGACGCCAGAGAGCGTGAGAACACCTCGTTTGGCTAGGGTCAACGAGCTGACAAGATCTTCGCTCGACCGGCGACTCGGAACACGCTGGTCCAGGAGTCTCAGGCCCAAGCCACGCCCCCAAACCATTCATTCCTGCCCTGGGGCTCCGAAGACGAAGGCCTGGACAGGCCAACCTCGGGCTTGCTGCCGTTGCGTACACAGCAGTCGGCCTTGCTAATACCGACGGCAACTAACTTGTACCCCCCACAACTCCGTCCGACTGCGTCGACCAGTCGTCTACGATCAGGGACTGCAGGACAACGAGAGCTGTCCCTCAGGGAACCCATATTGCCATCTCGGCCACTGAAAAGCACCGATCATCGGCGCCAGGTCTCCGGAAACTCAGCTTATTCCGGCCACTCTCAGGAAACTGAACTCACTACGTCAACTCTTCGAAAGCGTCATGCGCGAGATATCTTTGCAGAGTTCGGCGTCTCTCGACCGTCTGGGTGGCTTTCCGACGACGACGAAGAAGACTTCTCTCGCCACCAGGATGGTAGCAATAGCATTCCAGCCTACCCCAACAACATTTGCCACTCTTGCGGGTCAGAAGTCACGTCTCTCACATTCTGCGCTACTTGCGGTCATTCTGTTTGCCCGCAGTGTGCCGGTCAAGCGTCTGCTCATGGCCTTGGACACTCACAGAGCGTGAAGCAGGTGGTGACGACAAGCGAACATCGGTCTCGTAACTTGACTGAGGAAGAATCTCGCTCCATCACCACCGGACGGGAAGTTACCGACACGACTTACAAGACTGGGACATCAGCGGCCCCTGCACGAGCTAGCCTCAAGAACAATCCCTTTATTGTTGCGGACAAGATGACCAAGATTTCTGTCGTCGAGCCTCTCGTCACCGATACTACGGTCCTTGGAAGTCCTTCAGCGAAGCCCTCGGACTGCTTGCCAAAACACGCCGATCGGTCCCCGTCTGCAGCGTCTCACGGGAACTACGGGAACCCTGCATGCGATGCCATGCATGCTGGGCACCATACAGATCGTCAAAGCGTTGTACGTCTCGCGAAAGAGCCGACTGGCGCGGGAATAACAACCAACACGGACCACTCACGATCACATTCTCCAATGGTAGATGACGTTCAGGACAAGATTGACAAGCTTTACCATCATTCCGAAGACCTAGTACAGTCTCGGCACATCATGGAGCATCTGGCTGCAGGCTCTGCTGCGTCAGGGGGTCTGGCTTCGAGGCAGACGGAAAAAGGAACAGAAGGCCACCGAGAAGCGGCGATCAAAAGGTCGCCAGCTGTCGGTGACGCGCATCCCGCCATACGCGACACAGCAGCGAACAGTACGGTCAACGGAGCACGCCAACTCCAGGAGTGGGAAAGATCCCACTCCTTTGATGTCGACCCGGTCAAGAAGAGAGGATCGGATTCGTTTCCCTTGGGCTTGGACAACCGGCTTTCTGACCGACCAGAGAAGCTCAGTCCTAGCCAGGCCGCACCCAGAGAGAACAGGTTGGCCCAGATGGAGACCAAGAGCACGCCTCAAATGAAGTCATCAGGCAGCTTGCTAGGCTCGCCAACGGACGAGCCTTCTATCGAGTGGCCGAAGCTGAAGAAGGTGACCAAAGAGACTGCCACTGTAGTCGAACCCAAGAAGCCTTCGTTGCCTTGGTTGCAGAGACCTCTGCGACGGGTTCCAAAGGAAGACAACATATCGGAACGAGCCAAGACCCACAAGTCGGTAGAAATCGAATCTTGGAGAGCATCACTTCGGAAAGTCGACGAACCCGGCTCAGGCTCGGGGAACAAAGACCGCGGTGATCGCGATCGGGCCGATACCTGCACGTCGTGCCGTGAAGAGACAAGCAGAGATTCATCGGCTTCGGCCAGCGAGCCAACACCCGTTGAAGCCGCCCCAAGCGTCGATGTTGAGACGAAGAGGGAGACGTACCTGGAACCTCCACTGTCAAGACGCGTAGAAGAAGTACGAACCTCGAACTCTCGCAACTCGAGTTCAGAAACGTCGACGACGAGAAAGGTCGAGACAGAGACCACAACCCACGTCTCACGAACCGTGAAAGAGACCCATAGTACTTCTGATGTACACGAGAGCAACGGAACAGCTGTTGCAGGGCAGAGTTTCGAAGCGACATCTCAGCCATCAAACAATGTCGACGTTAATCTTGCGACCCCGGTACCCATTATGCCCTCCAACCACACCTGCTTCTGGAAGGATCGCTATGTGAATTTGACAGCAGAGGTGCGACAGCTGAAAGCTGAGATTATCTCTCGGGAGAGGATTCGGGAGACCATAGAGTTTAACGAAGGCGACGGCGAGCTGGGCGTCGAGGGGCTTACGATCGTCATGCATCTCAAGGGCAAAGACGACCTGGTCATCAACACGGACTTGACGAGGGCATCTTCAGATGTTTGAGGTTCGGCTGGCAAATTTTTGGATGGCTATGGCGTATGCCCGGGATCATTATTGCTGGACAAGCAGGGTTACGGGATTATGATAGAAGCATAGATTATAGAATGAATGGTTGAGCTGAACACCCTGGTCACCACCACTCCAGAGATTTGCCGTGACTCGACGGGAGCACTTCGCCTGATAAGTGCTTCTATACCTTGACCGTGATACTTCATAGATGACACTTAAAACGATGCCGCAATTGAATTCAAATGCCATTGTACCAAAAAAATGCTGCCTGCACGCCGGATTCATCTACATGTCATGCCGAGTATCTATTCTTCTCAGCCCGCCAGGCCCCACTGAAGGGGCCTATCCTAGGAAGGAGGAAAAGGGGGCGGGAGAGAAATGCAAGTGCCTTCGGTCTATAGGGTATCTCAAGAAATGCCCCCTCCCGAATCTACCCTGCCCAAAAACCAACCGTAAGACTCTACCGACCGAATGGGTGACGAAGGCAAAGGAAAGACTGTTTTTCTTTTTTTGACTCTGTTCATCACATCCAAATCGTATGGGGGCGGAGCTTTTTTATCCGTGTAGTTCTGGAGGGGAAATGCCGTCTTCCTCTGAAGGGGGGGCAGCATGGCCTCTCTCGTCTAAAAAGAGGAGGTTTTCTAGTGGGATTTCAGAACGCGTTCGTAAGCGTCTCTCGGTTTTTTGGGGTTTTCTTCAGAGGGCCGAGACGGTGTCGGTGGCGTCGTTGCCGGTGGCCTTCGCGGAGGAGATGTTGTTGGCGGCAGCGACCTTCATGGGCCTGCCCTGGGCCTTCTCGGAGAGGCTGATGAGCTCCTCGAGCATGAGGTCTCTGGTCTTGCGCGTGAGCTCGTCGACGTCGGCGGAGGTCATGTTGGTCGTGGGGATAGGGTCCAGAACTATTGCGGGGAAAGGACTCGAGTCAGCGCGTGTCACACCTCGAGCGTTTGAGGTTTGGGCTTGGGGAGTTGCGAGAATGACTTACTCTTGACAGGGATCTTGCCGGAGTTGAAGATGAGGCCCTTGAGCCAGAGGACGTGGCTGTAGTTGGCGACGACGCAGGGGACGATGGGGACGCCGGCCTGGACGGCGAGGTGGAAGGCGCCCTTCTTGAAGGGCAGGAGGACGGGGTCCTTCGCGTAGCTGCGGGTGCCCTCGGGGAACATGTAGACGCTCTGCTTCCTCTTGCGGATCTCGTCGGCGGCGCCGGCCATGGCCTCCCTCGCGTCCTTTGTGTTCTTGCGGTCGATGAAGATGGAGCCGCTGAGGCTCATGAACCAACCGAGGACGGGGGTCTTCTTGAGCGAGGCCTTCGCGGTGACGCTGCAGTACTTGGGGAACATGGCGCCCAGCATCAGGACGTCGAGCTCGGTCTGGTGGTTGCCGACGAAGACGGCGGGACGGGTCGTGCCGAGGACGTTCTTGGGGTCAATGACCTCGAAGGTGACGCCGGTGGTGAGGGCCATGAGGTAGTGGAAGGCCCTGGCGGTGGTCCATTGTGCGATGCCCGGGTTGCCGGCGAGGCGCAGGAAGATGGAGGCGAAGACGCCGTAGAGGGCGACTATGAGGAGGGAGATGTAGGAGGCGAGGACGCGGGCGCCGAAGGCGGCCTTGGGGATGACGAAGGACAACATGTAGAGCGCGACGACGAGGGCGGCGTAACCCTTGAGAAAGGAGTAGAGGTAGCCCAGGAGAGCCGACATGGCTGCTGGGGGGGTAGTATAGTTCGGCTTTGGTGGTGCTTGGTAGGTGCGGCGAGGGCTGACGGCTGGCGGCTGGCGGCGCGAAAAGCGACAGGCGCGCGGAAGAACGGGAGATGAGGAAGTCGGACTAGATGGCGGTGCGTTTTAGCTTCTTCGCGAGCGCGCCTCGGGGGGGGGTCTTGAGGTGATTTAGAAGCTTCAACCGCGGGGTCGAAGCTGGGGAGCGAAAGATCGTCGCAAGGGCGAGGGCGCAGCGGGAACAGCTCTCGAGGTCTTGACGAAAGGAGGAGAGAAAGAGGGAGTAGATGTGCGTGTGTGTATGCCTGCCTGAGTGATCACGAAGGAAGACAGGTAGAAAGAGAGGTTAAGGCTACAGCTTCCGCAGACACATGTCACGGCGAACACAATGCGGTTCTTGTGTGTCTCAGGGGGGTTCGAAGTTCGGGCTCACACAATGACGATGTAAGGGAACGATGGTGTGCAGCCAGAAGCAACCTTTTTACGTATTCCGAAGGGCCATGGGATCGAAGGCAGTGGAAACGGCAGCCAAGTGGCTGCTGGCCATGCTGATGGGCCACTGTGACCCGTGACAGCCCCGGTCATGGGCGATGGGGTTGCACAGCTTGCAGGGTCGAGCCGTCGAAGTCAGAAAAGGGTGTGGGGTTCCCTGTCGGATACTTCCCAAGAGGATTTTTCTCTACTGGATTCTTTTTGGTGGGATGACCTTCTGAACTGAAGTACCTTACCCCTCTGTCGTTGGGAAAGAGTCACTGATTGGTCGATATTCCACCGCCACCAAAACGGCCCCCTTACCGACTGCGGTGATGGTTAACAATTGTGGCCGGTGGCGCCAGGCAGGATAGTTAGTCGAGGTACGGAGTTAAGTACGCAGTACCTCGCTGGTCTTCTGTAGGTACCTAGTTCGTGCCTCATCGCGGCCGGGTCGTGTTGGGGAAACGAACAGGAACGTGGGATCTTTATAGTGCAGTTAGCCCAGCTTGGCCAGCCTGGACCGTTGGTGCCGCTGCTTCCCTTGCTGAGGGAGAGGCCGCTAAGTCGGATCACACTCCACCTTTGATCGTGGAGGTCACCACCACATGTCATTGTCCGGTCTACGGACGCGATACCAAGTACCTACCTTCGAGAGGCGGGACGTGGAAGAGCGGACGAGCGGACTGTCAGGCTGATAACAGAGAGGGGCGGGTGTGCGCGGGTGCGGGTGTAAGAGCGGGTGTCGTTCGGGTGCGGGTGGGCATGAAGTTCGCAGGCCTGGCGGTTGGGTTGGGATTGAGAGGTTGGAAAGGTTGGGGGAACGGGAATTCAGACGGGAATCAGACATTCGTCTGGTTCTCGCAGGCCGTCAAGCTGTACCTGCACCAAGCACGGCACATGTAAAACGAAGAGACGAGTTACGTGACATAAGACGCCTGCGACACAGTCATCCTCACTCAAACATGTCCATCTGTCTCCCTGACGTCGAGGTACCGCTTCAGGTACCTACTCACCTACTCTAGCCCAGGAACCTCACTGTGAATAAGGTATCTATCGACGTAGTACTTAGATACCACCTAACGAGGCTAACAGTGACAGTTGGTGGGGCTGGCCGCCCCTCATCGCCTTCAAGGTCACTGAGAAAAAAAGCATGTGGCCGGCCAGACTGTCACAGATGTCAGGTCCCTCCTCTGGTGTAGCAGTTGCGACCAGACGGGCCTGATGTGTCTCAAAGAGCTGACGAGCTTTTCCAAGCGGTTGGTCAGAGGTAGCGCCCGTTCCGCCCTTATAGGAAAGGGAAATCGAGAGGCCATCTGCATTGTCTTCTTTACGCTCTTATCGGGATTGCTAGGCAGGCCAATACATTGCCATTGTTGAGGAACCTCGGTACCTACCTACCTAGCTAGGTATTGTGTGTATCCGTGGCCTTTTTAGCCTGAACAACGGCACACTTCTCCCAGGTGCGTTATCGATCACCTAGCCGATCTGCGATAGGACGCTGACTAAGATGTACTCAGCACTGGCCTAACAAGGTGCCGCAGCGCGGTCCATTCTGCCTGGGGTCAGACCGGGGAGGTATGGGCTCGGCGCCGGGAACTGTCGCCCGACTGCGAGGAGCTTCAACCTTGATCGCACGACAATCGCCAAGTGCAACGCGATTCCCGGAGAAGCCGTGTTCTCAGTCTCCCTATCGCCATCCAAATTTGATAAAAGCGCGCATCGAAAAAAGACGATAGAGACGCTGAAGCGCCTCGTTCATAGGCGCACCACATCATCGCCTTCATGACCTCGACCCGATAAGACATCCACGATGCCCTCCCGCCGAGCACAACCCCCCCTCTCCGTTCGGCTGCCGACGGGCAACGCCCAGCCCGAGCTTCCTCCCATCTCCGCCCTCTTTCTTATAGACTTCGACGTCAAGGCTGGATATACCATTGTTTGGAAACAGGCGGCACCTGGGATCGAGCTTGAGGGACTCGTCGAGTACAAGAGCCTTCCCTCGGGCCTGCACACCGTCCCCGACGACTTGATATACTTCGTGCACGATGGAGCCCACGCTGGTTTGAGCGCCTTTGTCAACACGCCATGTGATGAGGAGGAGGCGCGCCATGCGCGCATGATTGCCGTCGGTGTCTTGGTGCCTCTGAGCTACGGCCGACTGGGCCGAGCGTGGAGACATGCCGAGGGCCTGAAGGAGATTGCAGCGTGAGCGTTCACCAGCGCCATACATGTTTCGTTGTTACTGACGAACCTAGAAAACTTGCCCAAGATCGCAAGAACACGGCTGTTCTCGATGAGTACTGGAAGAACAACAAGGCCACTGCGGAGACCGAACAGGAGCGCCCTCCTATGGATTCTCCGTCCATCAGTTTTAGTGCCGAGGCTGCTCAGCCCAAGAAAGCAAACCACAACAGGAATCGCTCCGCGTCGGATGGCCACGCCCTTCTCCCACCTGGCCACCGACTTTCGCCCTATCACCCGGCCTGGAGTCTGACGACCCTGTTGGACACCTTTGGGCCTCTCATATTTCCGATCCACAGAGCTGCGATGCTTAGAAGGCGCATATTGATATCCTGCCACGCACCAGTGCGTGAAATCTGCAATTTTGGTGAGTCCGACGCTGCTTCCCGTCTTCCTGTGGCGTGGCTTACACGATTCAGTCTACATCATCTCTGTGCTCTCAAATATTCCCCAGAACGTAGCGGAGTTGCTGTCACCTACTTCGTCATCACAGCGGCTCCGGCCGCTCTTCACAATCGGCGTGCACGATATCCCTTTTCTCGTGGAGGACTTTGAAGCCTCCAAGCGCCGCAAGTACGACAGCAAAGATGCTATTGCAGATGAAGCCGGCAGCGGGTGGATTGCCTGCACGACAGACAGCATTTTGGCCATGAAGGATACGCTTTGGGACATGCTTATCACGATGCCTCCTCCCTACGCGCCCAATGCGAAAGAAAAAGTGTGGCCGACTGTCGAGTGCCCCCGGGGGGTGCCTGTGAAAGCGACACAACGGGATTTGCGACGGTTCCGTGCTTTGAAGAACGGCCTTGCCAGGCTCACGGCAACGACGCCGAGGCCGATAACCGCCGAGAGTACACGCTCCGAGACGTCGACGAGTTTCAAGCTCACCACTGGCGCTTTCCCGACTTCCGATCACGAGTCTGACGAGTCCCTGGGCAAGATCGTCGAGCCCTTGAGCTGGACGGCACTGGCCTACAGCGGATTCATGTGGTGGGCGAGCGCGGGAGAGCAAGCACGCAGCGAAGAGCAGGAGGAGGCGGCCCATGATGCGGCCTTGTTGGCGGATCTGGGCCTCACACCCCACACACCAAGCATGTCGATGCCCAAACGGAGAGGTTCCGGCAACGCCAGGGACTCAATCGGATCAGTCGCATCTCGGGGGTCCATCGGACCCGACGACGACGAGGCCCGGACAGAACTCGCCATCATTGCTTACTTCCACCGGCTGACCGCCCAGATCCTTACAGTCATGGCAGATGTTGTCGAGGGTTCGGAAGACCGCTACGAAGACGACGAGGATGACGAGACAGAAGCTGAAGACACCCCCCTCAGATCCGACGGCGAGTCGGAACTGCGTTCAGTGCGGGTCGACAGCCCCGCGCTCGAGGGTATGGGCCTCGACGTATGGAACGCCCACGATGCCGCCTTTGTCAAGGAGCTCATGGCCAAGTACTTTGACCGTAAGCCGTACATTGAGGGTAAAGGGGTG
The DNA here is from genome assembly GCA_014235955.1 of Colletotrichum sojae. Taxonomy (NCBI): domain Eukaryota; kingdom Fungi; phylum Ascomycota; class Sordariomycetes; order Glomerellales; family Glomerellaceae; genus Colletotrichum; species Colletotrichum sojae. The sequence goes on along the minus strand of WIGN01000003.1, from coordinate 348,368 downwards.
GAAGTGTGCGGAGTGCGCGTGTGTTAATTGCCTCAGTTGAGGCGATCTGATTATCGACTACGTCTCGGCGACGAATCAACCCAGAACGGATGGGATTTCGAGCTTTCGCCATTGTACATCATACCTACCTAGCTCGATGTTTAGGGGCAAGCCTTTTCTTTGGAGCGGCTTCTTTTGATGAAATTAATGGCAGTGGCATGTTTCTAACTGGTTTAAAAGGTCGTGTTGCTTGCTTGATTGCTTAACGGGGACAGCGGCAAGCTGCTGCTCATGGACCAGATGATGGGCTGGGCAAATGGTGGTCCAATAGCGAACCAGGAGAGTCGGCAATGCATTGAAGAAGAGCGATTGTAATACTTGCACCGGCTGGCCAAGCTGTGATTGTGATTGTGGGGTTTGTTTTCCGAGCAGACATCAGTACAATACCTTACTCGAGAGACTGCCCCTTTCAGCCAGCATGATGAAGAAAATTTCTAGTTCCGGGAACCCCTTCCGAGTGTCAGATATGTCCCCGTAGCCCTGGGGATGCGCAATGACGGGCAGCACGAGGGTTGATAGGGCTGACCTGGATCACCCAGGGAGGGGAGCGCACACAGTTCAAATGACGGGGAAAAGAAAGAAGGGGTAAGGGGCACCAATCAACCGCGCTGAGTACTATGAGGAAGAGCACACGCGGATTCGGATGTTTGGTGGTGGAAAGGCCCAGAAGCCTGGTATTACCTTCCGCCCATGTTTTGATCCGATTGCTGAGGTGCCGTGCCGGGACAAGAGACGACTTGGCCCGGTGACTTGGCCGACAATTGGCCGGGAGAGGGAAGAAGTGCGACATTCAATGGAGGCCCGCCCAGAATGCCAGGTACCCCGCCCCTCAAATGCGCTGGCAGGGGAGGCGACCCCTCCTGCCAAATTGGCCCTTGGCCGACCTCTTCAGTGCCCGCAGGCCGGGCTACCGCTCCCTTCCTTGTATCTACACCACTACACCAAGTACTTCTACAGGCTGCCTGTACCTTGCGCTGCTCACAGACCAGCAGTTGACCCCACTTGTGCACGAGACTGCACAGGTGCACTACACACCAGCGGCTTTTTTGGTTGTGAATAGTTTAAAAAAAAAAAACACAAAGAGACATACGACTGGAGCATCTTCGAGCCCCTCTACGATATCTCGTCAGCCTTGCACCACCACCACAACTTTCCTCCTCTCTACCCAACCACATATACGTACAGAGAGACGTCAACCTGCGACTGCTGTCAATACAGACCGCCCATACACTCCCCGTCTCTCCCTTCTGACTGCTCACCTGCAGTGCTCGTCTCCGACCGAAGTACGTAGCGCCCAGCAACCCCTCGTGTGGACAGCCTCCCAGCCTATCCGACCATACTTCCTCTGCCGACGACCACCTTACCTTATCGAACCGAGAACCGGGCCATGAGTCTTCGGTAGCTGCCTCGCCGCTTCCACGTCAAGCAAGAATGCTGAATGCACAGCTTGTAGAGCTGCCAGGATTATAGCAGCACTTTTGCACTCGAGAAAAAAAAAACATAAACACAGCAGACTAGTCTTTCCCTCACTCTCTTATTTTTCTGGGTCCTCTCTCTATTCCCCCCGTCTTTTCTGCCTCTTTCTAGGCCCTTTCTGCGAAATCTTGCCTCTTTTTCTGAGCTAGATTGCCTTCCAATATGGATGCTCAGGTACGTCTGGATTGCAGCGAGCGCACTTGCGATTTTCGTGCGGGTTAGGTTTGGCTGCCCGAAATTGTTGTCGGTCTTGCCCCGCCATTTCGGATCAGCATCGTCACCGCATCCCACCATGACCGCCCCACGGGCGACGACTGGAAAACGCCTGGATGACAGTGCCTACCACGACAACGAAGCTTGACCCGCACTGATGTCTCACGAGGGATCAAGATGTAGCTGCCATGTCTTAATAGAAAGCTAACCGGCTCCCACCCGCAGATCGAAAACGCCGTCGAGGCGGCGTTCAACCCCGGCAGCAACGCGAACCTCAAGGAGCAAGCCTTCAACTACCTGAACCAGCTACGAGTCGATCCCCAGGGTTGGCAAGTTTGCACCACCCTCTTCGCACGAACACCGAGACCTTCCGAGGTTGTCCGTCTCTTCTGCCTCGAGGTTGTCAACTATGCTATCCACACCCAGGGCCTCGACCGCGCGAGCCTTTCGTGGCTCAAGGACACCCTGCTCGAGTATGTCCGGAACATGTACGGCCAAAACCACGACCAGCTCGATCCTTCACACTTGCAGAATAAATTGTCGCAGACTCTGACGTACCTGTTCGTCTTTTTGTACAACGACGGCTGGGACTCCTTCATCGACGACTTCCTGGCCGTCGCCAGCAGCCCTAACAACACGGCCGGTGTCGTTCTCTACCTGCGTATCCTCGGCTCTATTCACGACGAGATTGCCGACATGCTGTTGACCCGAAACAGCAACGACGCGAAGCGCAACACCGATCTCAAAGACCAGCTGCGTGCCCGCGACGTCCAGAAGGTTGCTCAGTCCTGGAAGGACCTGTTGGCGCAGTTCTCGGGCCAGAATGACCTGATCGTCGAGATGATTCTCAAGGTCATTGGCAAGTGGATCAGCTGGATGGAAATCTCTCTTATTGTCAACCAAGACATGCTCAACCGCTTGCTGCCGCTCGTCGGACGGATGAACAACACTGGCAGCGAAGACAAGGTCAGGGACGCCGCTATCGACACCCTCACTGAGATCGTCGGCAAGAAGATGAAGGGACCGGAGAAGATGGAGCTTCTTGCCTTCCTCAACCTGCGCGACATTGTTGCTGGACTCATCGCCAGCGCCCCCCTCAGCGAGTTCAAGTCCACTCCAAACTACGATACTGATTTGGCCGAAGCCGTTGCGAAGCTTGTCAACACTGTCATGGCCGACATTGTGCGGGCTCTGGAGGATGGACAGGCCAGCGGAGAGACTCGAGCTAAGGCCGAGCAGCACCTGCACGACTTCCTCCCCTTCCTCCTCCGCTTCTTTTCCGATGAATTCGACGAGGTCTGCTCGACTGTCATTCCTTCCCTTACCGATCTCCTCACCCTGCTGCGGAAGGTTGGCAACCTCCCCCCTTCCTACAAAGAGATGCTACCTCCCATTCTCAACGCCATCATCATGAAGATGCGGTACGACGAGACCTCGAACTGGGGTGATGAAGATGAGCAGACAGACGAGGCCGAGTTTCAGGAGCTGCGGAAGCGTTTGCAGAATCTTCAGAAGACTGTCGCAGCCGTTGACCAGGAGCTCTACATTGAGGTTCTGAGCAACCTCGTTTCTGAGACCTTCACCAGGCTCGAACAGCAGAATTACGAGATGGACTGGAGGGACCTTGATCTGGCACTCCACGAGATGTACTTGTTCGGCGAGCTTGCACTGCCTAACCAGGGCCTGCACGCCAAGAACCAGCCGAACAGCACGGCAACAGAAAGACTGACCATCATGGTGACCAAGATGGTCGAGTCAGGTAAGCGCTACTCGTATCGTCTCCAAAGTCGGTATCTAACTTGATCAGGAATTGCCAACTTCCCGCACCCTGCCATTCTCCTTCAGTACATGGAGATTTGCGTCCGTTACTGGCAAGTGTTTGACGCCCGCCAAGAATACATCCCCCAAGTCCTCGAGAACTTCGTGCGGCTGGTGCACCATGATCACGTCCGAATCAAGACGCGATCGTGGTACCTGTTCCAGAGGTTCGTCAAGTTCCTCAGGGCACAGGTCGGCAACGTAGCCGAGACTGTCATCCAATCTATCAGCGACCTGCTCCCCATTAAGGCCGAGGTCACCGAGAGCAACGGAGACGACGACATGTCTTCGGACGAGTCTGATCACTCCGCCGACGCCTTGTTCAACAGCCAGCTGTTCCTTTTCGAGGCAATCGGCTGCATCGCGTCGACAGGAAGCACCCCGGCAGACAAGCAGGCCTATTACGCCCAAATTGTCCTGTCTCCCCTGTTCAGTGACATGGAAGCCCACCTACCCAAGGCGAAGTCCGGCGATCCCCAGGCCATCCTGCAAATCCACCACATAATCCTGGCCCTCGGCACGCTAGCCCATGGATTCTCAGACTGGACGCCCGGTAGCAATTCGACACAAAAGCGCCCTCCCCCGGATAAGCTGGTGTCTGACGAGTTCTCGCGCGCTGCCGAAGCCATTTTGATTGCCCTTAGAGAGCTGAACAGTTCGTCTGACATTCGCACCGCATGCCGCGCTTCCTTTTCCAAGTTACTCGGCGTCCTTGGATCCGCTGTTCTGCCCCAGCTTCCTCAATGGATCGAGGGATTCCTTTCCCAAAGTTCTTCCAAAGACGAGATGGCAATGTTTTTGCGACTGCTAGACCAAATTGTCTTCGGCTTCAAGACCGAAATCTATAATGTTTTGAATTTGCTGCTCACGCCTCTGCTTCAGAGGATCTTTGCAGGTCTCTCGGAACCCGTTACTGGCACGGATGACGAGATCCAGCTCGGGGAGCTGCGCAGGGAGTACCTGTCGTTCTTGCTCGTCATCCTGAACAACGATCTGCAGTCAGTCTTCATCAGCGAGGCCAACCAAGCCTTCTTTGAGACGACGATTACCTCCATCCTCACCCTGGGACGTACGCTGGTGGCGGAGAACATCGGACCCAGCCGCCTGGCCTTTAGTGTGCTGTCGCGCATGGCTGTCGTATGGGGAGGCCCCGATGTTGCCAAGATCTCGGAGAACCCTGCGCCGCCGAGCGGCTCTCCGAACCCGACCATCCCGGGCTTCGACCGCTTCATGATCGACCGTTTCCACCCGCTGTGCTGGGAGGTCTTCCAGGACCCGAACTTCCGGCCCCGTCACGACGCCCAGAGCAAGCAGGTTCTCAACGAGATCGCCGGTCTTGAGCAGGCCATCTACATCAAGACGGGTGACATGTTTATCCAGCACCTGCAGTCGCAGCTGTTCCCACACCTGGGCATCGACGGATCCGACTTCCTGCGGACCATGTCCACGTCGACGGACAGAAAGGGATTCTCCGAGTATTTACAGGGACTTTTGAAGAGCCGGAGGTAGGACCACCGGGAACTGGCTATCCGTGCGCAATAGCAGAGAGCATGGGAAATCGTTTATGGTGGAATGGTATAGGGAGGGGAAATTCGGATTCCGTCTTGGCCACTTTTCTTTGTTTACATATCCACTGGCCGCATCGCCTTGGAGTTTAAGGGAGGCATTAGAGATTATACGACAAATGACAAAAAAGATCATGTTCTCACCCAGACTTCTGATGCACGGTGGCTTTGAGATGTGAGTAATCCCGGGGCTCATGGGCGGCTATGAAAGCTGTGCTCCTGACACAGGTGTTGGAGAACTGTGAAATCCCATCTAATTTAAACTTTCTCCCTACTCTTTGAGAGGTTTCTGTAAGCCTTTGAGATTCCTGCAAGCAGCTCATGCCGAAGTAAAGGAAGTATTGCATTCTTTGAGTCGATATGCGGAGCAGTGATTGGTTCGTACTATCCTGGCATTTCCATCGTCGGGTTGTTAGCGACACCGTCAGGGTTTCCGGCTTTGTCTGACTCAAAAATCCAGACTTGAATGGTCCGAAGATTCCCAGCCAGCTTCCACACCAGGGATATGGCCTCTGTGCAAATTCGTTGAGGCTCTGGGTTTTGTTCACATTACTCTATTATTCCGTTTCCATCCTCAGTTCTCCTACCCTAGGTCGTCGACAACGCAGAGAAGAGGGTCATCTCGCTAGTCGATCAGAGCCGGTAGACTGCCGCCCTCCAGCACCCTCAAGGCTGATGATACCGATGTAGTTCTAGAGAAGAGATAGAGTGGACCATATGACACCGCAGTTTTACTTTTGGACATTGGTCTTCCTAGGTTCTCCACTGTCTTTTGATTTGATTTGTGATACTGATAAATGGGCGGGAAAGGAAACACCTCGCATCTCGTCCTCGGAGAGATGAGGACCACAGTCCAGTTACTCTCCCTAGCCCAGACTAAGACGCAGAGGTCTGCAAAAACAAGGGCTAGTTTGGATTTCGCAGGTTCCAAACATGCTACCTAGGCAAGAGGCTTAAAGCTTGAACCGCCTCCGTTTGCTATTTCCAAGTACCCCGTCTCTCTCAGCTCCTGCCCTTTGGCGGTTGCAAACTAGTAGATTCGTACAAGATGGCGGACATGGGATGCTGGTGTGACATTACTGGTCGTAGGTAGCTTGATTGAGAACCACTGATTCCCATCCCGCTGGGCAAGAATTGCCCAGTTACGATTCGCGACCCATGAAACGGTCTCTGAGGGACATATTAGGATCGCATGGACCTACACGTCCCTTCAAACTTGCCTCCACCACGCCATCGATGGCGAGAAGACCTTTTCCCACGGGTGATGTGGCAAGGTTGCTCACCCCATGGCATGCTGGTGCAGTATCTTTGGCACTTAAAGCAGGTTCCCTCTCAGACCATGGCAAATGTCATAATCCCATCATGGAAGCACAATTAATGCAAACACTTGAGGCAAACCACAAAAATTTCAGAATACACCGGGCGCGGATGTACTAAAAGATGAGGAACAAACTAAAAGCACCGTCTTCCCGCTCTTCCCCAGCAACTACGACATCAGTTTTTTTTTTCCAACCAAGCCAGTCAGCCTATCAACCGAACCAGCATGTCAGTGCAAAGTGCTTCCCAAAAAACCCGTCCTACATTCCTCGATCCAAGCGCAGATGAGGGCTGCTAATCCATCAAGAGCTGAAATTGCCTTTAGGCGGACCAAAACAGCCTCAAAACTCTAGACCAAGACGGGGAGAGAACCCCGGCAGTCGAATATCTGACAGAAACTACTCAGTCTTCAGTCGAACTTGCTAACTCTTACCAGCAAACTCCTCCGGGCAACCTCTACTTGCACATTTCAAGACCCACGCAGGCGTGCTTACTTGCACACATGCTACATGCAACGACGACACCTACAAGATGAAGGGAAGCAAGCCACCAGCAACGAAGTGGATTCCGAAGAAAAGCGGTGGCTTGCGACTGCAACTACTGAACCCCCCGGCGGCTCACCGAGGACTGCCAATTCGAGAGCAACGAATAATACATCTTAGACGATCAAGGCGGAGAAAACGGGATTCCCTCCCCCGTCCTCACCTCGAAATACTTGCGTGGACGAATCCACCATTGCCACCTTTGCCACCTTTCACTCCCCTCGCCTGTTGAGCATTCAGCCATGTAGATACACTGGAATGTTCCGTGGAGGCAGCCTTTCATGAATACTCCAGCAGTTCCCAGTAAACTTACTCGTTTCACACACGACGCCTCGATTCGTGCTATACTATCAGCCGTTACGTTGAACATGACTCCGCGAACGAGACTCGAGACCCCAGTGACCGCTATCATGCCTGCTCGCTATTCTTGCCGCGATGACGCCGATCCAGCGCCTCTGACACAGTTTCTGACATTTTCCTCCTCTACGCCCGTTGCTTCGAACCGGCTATTGAAGGCGGCCTTGGCAGAACGAGCATGCGCCTGGGACGTCTCTGACGTTTCCGAGCGACTTGTCCATACCAACGAGCTCATCAACCTGTACTGCAACCGGGGCAAGGGCGGCTGGGGCATCATCTGCTCGGGAAGCACCCCAATCGGCCCGGCTCACCTCGAGGCCGCCGGGGATCCCATCATCTCTCTCAATCATAACCCCGAGGATGGCAATGAGCGCTTCGAGGCTTGACGTCACGTTGTAACCGCAGCCAAAGCTGATGGCTCGCTCTTCATCGGGCAGACCAATCACCCAGGCCGCCAGGCCATGAGGGTAATCCAGCCAGATCCTATGTCCGCCTCGGATGTGCGGCAGCAGGCGCAATTCAGGGCTATGTAATTCAACCGGGCGCACGCCGCGAGCGCGGAGGAGATCCAACGGGTGATAGAGAGTTTGCCCACTACACCGTCTACCTCGAGAGGGCTGGTCTTGACGGCATTCAACTACACAGTGCCCACGGCTACCTGCTTGCAAAACGTCTTTCCCTGAAGACCAACGAGCGTGATGATGCGTACGGCGGCTCCTTGAGCCGAAGTTGGATTTCATCGAATTGAGTGGAGGTACTTCTGAGGAGGGTGCATGACACCATCGACGAGCACTCGTGCCCTTGCAGCCTTCTTCCTCAAATTCGCAGAGAAAGTCGTGCCGCACGTGAAGCAGGTCAAGACCTTCGTCACAGGCGGCCTCCGCTCGGTCGGCGACGTGGTGGGCGTTTTGCAGTCTGGTCTCGACAACCCGGCTTGCACTGAATCGAGACAGCCAAAGGACACCTTCGGGGACTTCGACAACAGATTGATCGTAACGAGAAGCCTCTAGACCTATCAAATCAGCAGTCGGCGCAAGGCTTCTTGAAGGATGTGAAAGCATAGATGCATCGGGTGGCCGACAGCAACGGAGAACTGCATGGTTTTGCCATTCTCGAATCAGCCCATCTCTTCCCTTCCGGCAAAACCTCGCCAACACCGTTGTGAGCCGAGATAATGTTTTGCCAGAAGAGGCCGAGAATGACACCATTGTCCGAGACGAGGGCCGATGCCCTAAGAGAAGGTGACAATTATCTTGTCCAAGACTAGAGGTTATGTGTATACAACCTGTCTCACGTCCAAACATGAGAATCGAGCACTAGCATATGGAGGCTAGGACCGGCCCAGCCGAGACACTCTTGAAGCAAGGGTCTTCGCGAGAAACAACTCGTGGTACCGATTCATCTCATGGAGATTTGAGGCTGAAACTTGTCGTACGTTACGTAGAGGGGAGCGTGTCGTGATATCTCGGGTATTGCAGTCGAGAAGTGCTACTACGACATCCACGAGCTGAGAAAGTCGTAAATTTATAACCCAGGGTGAATGAATAGCGTCGTAATGCAATGCCTGCGATCCTTGCAGTTATCGTTCTTCGCCTGATCAAGGGCATGTTGGTCTCAATGGAGGTCTCTGAACTCGTAGACTGGACTCGCCGGTGTCCGCTGGCACTCGGTCTCCTGTACACTGTCAGTCAGTCAGAGCATTTCTGGAAGAATGCTCTGCCACTGTCCATCACTACTGCTTTTAGTTTATACAGTCAGAATAACCAGGAACAGTAGGGACAATAGCAAAGACCTCATCATTTGGCCCAGCCTTCACCACGACTGGAGGGGATTCTGCCTTTGATGTCCATGACGCGAAACCCATGGGACACTTGCTTGGGCACAAGCCAAAGGGGCTGTACACCTCGTAGAGCTTGAAGAAAACATCCCGGCGAGGGCTCTCTGGACACTGGCTGACTAGGGATAGAGTCGAAGCCTCAGACGCCCATCAGGCATCTCGCGCCGGAGAGTCCGGTACAGGCAGCACGCCAAAGAAAGGAGCATCTGTCGAACCAATGATGCAGGTTGTAAGCGAGGAGAGTTCAGCATGTCGGTGAAAGGGAGATGTGAGCGTCAGCAACGGCCAAAATCCTCCATCCATTCAACAACCATCGACAAGAAAGCGTCGGCTGACAGAAAGGAAGGCGCAGCTCGTAGCTAATATCTGCCTGGTGGGTGAGAGCCCCTGAGGCATGCACGGTCAGCTCTCCTGCAGGCGGACAATCTGGGGTTGGCCAGCGTCGTTTAGCCTGCGAACGAGCTGCCGTTTACAGCGGCAAGGAATTCGCCCAGTTCTGTGGCGGGGAAAGATGGGTTGGGAGAAATAGTCCGAAATTTGCAGTTCGCATTGTCAGATTGGACGTGGCATTTCTCTCTGCGTCTGGGCAGCAGGAAATAGAACGGCAGAAACAGGCGACGGCGGGTCGGACTTCCACTTTCCTAGAGTAGAATAAGCCAGCACCCGAGAATATCCCATGAGAAAACAGCCCCATCTGCATGACGGGTCGTCGCACCGTTCCCGATGGTCGATTGCCTGAATAGGACTCCGAAGCTCATGTCGTGGAGATTTCAGCTGGATGATCTCGGAGATCATGTGGCTCTCAGCAGCTCGTGAAGCGGGACGTGGGCGCCTGGCTCATTTACTCCACAGAGGTCGGGGGATTTGGCGACGGATTGTCATTGGCAACTGTCGGTGAGACGAACAGCAAAAAAGGTCAATGTGACAGACCTGGTGCCATTCATTGGCTGCCAAGAGCATGCCAATCAGCGCACAGAGCAAACGTGCCGCCTTCACCAGGAGGTAGGCAGGGGCCTAAAAAAAGCTTCTCTTCCCGCCAACATTGGCCGACGACACGCCTGGGTTGGCTTGAACTTTGAAGTCGCCTGGACAATGAGGGTCGGACAATGGGGTCTGTCGCCGACATTCAACGACGAACCACGCCGTACGACGGGGCGCGAATGGCTTGCGGACCTGAGTCGCGGCTGATTAAGGTTACCATTGCTCTTGTCAAACAAACCTTGTCCTGTATTAGAGCTGGTCCTCTGGCGGAAAGTAGCCGTCAACGACCAAATCATGCCAGCAATCAAACGTTCGGCCGGCCCTCGGTGAGCCAGCACAATGGCAGGCATTACTCGACGTCATAAGTGCCAGTCCAGCATGGGAGAGCCCTCGAGGCCCCTTGAGGGAGCATCAGACGATCTGATGCACCCACAATTGTGAAACGCACGATAAGCAGCTCGCTGGAGTATTTCGGGGGTCTCTCGTGGGGCCTGCTGGGAACCCTCTCATGAGTCCCGGCATGGGTCCAGGGGTATCCTCTCTGGGAGATACGACGGGCAATTTGGGATGCCATTGAGCTGCCCTTTCGTTGTCGAAATGGCTTCTGGTCGGCCTTCAGTCGCCGCTGGGTGGTAGTTCCTTGGCAATATCGAAATTTCGACTGTAATATGCGGCGCTAGGCCGTCGCACGCTTCAACGCGGCCAGCCGTCACGCGATTTCCGACGCCTCCAGATCAAGATATTGAGGCACGGCAGTAGTGCTACTGTTCGTCGACGTGGCGGACTGCTAGGCGTGGTGTTGGCGTGGCTGCCACGGGAGTCCAGACTCGATGCAAAGAGGAGAAGAAGGAAAGAATGAAAGTGAGAGGCGGACAGACATCGGCGAGGTTGTCGGGGCTAAGCCGGTTCGAGCGGCACCAAGAAGTGCCGGGCCGGTCTAACAAGACGAACTGGAGATTGAGATTGGCTTCTGAGCTTGAAGAGCACACGGCCAGTAGGCTTGGTGGCTTGTGATCCTGACGTGTTGACAACGCTGATCTCGCAACGCTGGAGGATGCCGCGGAGGATTTTCGCAGAAAGCCATCGAGGGGGTGGACAGGGGTTCCCGTTGGAACTTGGCGCAATGTAAATCCTTGGCCGCGATGGCCTCTCGCCTGCGGCCCCCCCCTCTGTCTGTGTGAGCGAGAGACTAGAGTCCGGTCGATGGCTGTTGACGGTTGGTCGGGCTGAAGACGGATGGCGGATCGCATTGCATTGTCTCTTCTCTCGGCTCTCCCTCTCGGCCGCGCCATTCGGATCATGGAGACGAGCACGAGCGGAAAACTGGGAACGATTTACACTACCGCCGGTTCCATTGATGGACGCCAACGAGTGGTGCTCCCATTTTTCTGACAGCTTCTCGGGAAATTTAAATTGTAATGGACGCTCTGCTGAAGCGGAAAATGATTGACAGCCGCGACTGAAAAGGGGAAGTCGAGAAAATCAGTTACGACTTTCGGCGTGCGCGGAGGGCTGTGGTGGAAGGTACGTATCGCAAGCCCCGTTTCCGAGGCTGAAGGTACGGCGGTACCTGAAGGGCAGCACGTGTGTGGAACAGCCCTTCTGTTTACGTTCCTGCATTAGCCTACCTAGATAGGCTGATGCAATTCGCGAGGTACGTACCGTACATAACTTGGCACTAAAGTCGGTTGTAATTTGTGCAAGCGCCCCGCCTGATGCCCAGCAACCAATCGCTGTCGTCTGCTCGACTGAGGACACTCTCATGGAGGGGGCAACGAAGAGACGAAGAGGGGTGCAAGGCTTTGCCAAGGGGGCGCCCAGAAGCAGCATCCAGTGCCTCTCACTCAGAGTCCCTCTCGTCCTCACCTCAGACTCTCCTCTTTTGGCGGAGAACCCTGTGCCTGTTCGCTCGCTCGCGCCTCGTTGATCTTCCTCCACGTTTCCATGCATTCCCGCTGCCCGCCCGTTTGATGCCCTCCCGCAGCGCCAGCTGGGCTGCCTCACCCCCTAAAGGCTTGGGTTGTCTCTCCCCATCGCCCGTACCAACGTGGTCGGAATGCCTCCTTACGTTTCTCGGTCAAACCTATTATCAACCTCCAACGACGTCCTTCGTTCTTCCAATCTCACCAGTCTCATCCTTGCAGCCCTGGGCGGGACGTATCTCGGAGAATGAAGCCTGACAGTAACCGCACTGACCCGGCCGAACAGACAGGCGCAGGGCAGGGCAAGACGAAGCGAGACGAGACCAGTGACAGTGACCGCTGAGCGAAATAACGACGGCCTCGATCTGCAGACTGCGAGACCGATATGCGGTGTCGATGCCGATGTACCGGGTACGGCATCAGCGCTCTCGAGTTGTGCAAGCCGAGTGAGGTGGCCTGCGCGTACGCTCGCTGCGGACCGCCGTACCGCGTACATGCACAGGTCACACCGAACCGAACGACGGAGCCGTCCAATCAGACAACTCACCCCTGTTGCCATTGAAATGTGCCACTTTTTGACTCGCCTTCAGACGTCGCTCCGCAGCCCTTGATTGATTGACTCGAGATGCTGGGCTGGACCCTGCCATCCCGGTTCCTCGAAGGGGGGCCAGAGGAAACACAGAGCGTTCGTCAAGCGACAAGAGGATCCGAGATTGGCGAGTCTGGTCGCTCGCCGCCAGCATCAACCATCGTCCAGTCGTCGCTTGGAACTGCACAAACGGAATCGTTAATAGTACACGCCACCCGTTCATGTTCAACCATCATGTGTGCTGCTCCTATTGCTAGCGTCAGCGGCTGTTTGCCTGCAGCGCGCAGGAGATGGGATGGAGGAAGGGTGTACCGCCTCCCCTCTCTGTTGGCTCCTCGACCATTGGCAGTCATCAATCTTGGGAGACCGAGATTGCCTGCTCGAATTAAGAGTATGGCGCCCTGAAAAGTTGCCCGTCGAAGGCGGTCTCGCCTCTAATGCCGCCTAGTAAGCGCTCCCATCTCACCTCGCGGCCGAGTGCACCACCGCGGCACCGAACTGGCAAATAAGGTGGCAACGGCGTTTCCCCCTCCCTCTGTTCTTAATTAGTATGTAGCTAGTGTAAAGTAGTGTAGTGTAGTGTAGTGCACCTAAAGCTGGACTGTCGTGTAATGTCGCTCGCTCTACGGGTGCGCTATGCAGATGCAGATGGGATCTAACCCCGGCCCAGGGTTGCAGCGACCAAGGCCGGGGTGGGAAGACATGGAAGCCGGGGTTCGGCCTCGCCTCTGCGGGCCTATTCGCCCAAGTGCCCTTTTGGTGCCAATCCAACCTCCACCGAACCCCCTGGATTAGCGTTCATGGGGCTGGATGCTGCCAGGCGTCGTGTAATTTCCCACGCTTGCTGCTCCTCTCGACTCTCGAGTCTCTCTCCCTGAGTGAGAGTCCCTCTACCCTGAACGCTGAGTGAACCCCATGTCATGTCACTGCCCACTCTGTTCCGCCGCTTGAGAGAACCTAGTGAAAGTGCTCGACCAACCGTGGTACGGTCTACGGATACCTTGTCCGCGGATACCTGTAAGCCGTGGATAGTACGAGGAGGGGACCGTCTCCCACTTGTCCAACATGGCTATTAATATGCCGCCGTCCTCCCCATCTGCTCTGCTCCCCTTCTTTTCCCTCCTCTTCAGCCAAACAAGCCTCATCAATCTCAAGCTTCAGCTTTTGACTCAACTTTGACTTCGGTCGTCCATTCTTTACCAAGCTCTCAGCTTAATCAACGCTCTCTTAATCCCAAACCCGCACCTTCCGTTCTTAGGAACTTTACCGCCCCATTTTTATCCACCAACCACCAAAACACCAAAACACCAACATCATGAAGTACGCCGCCGTCGCCCTCGCCCTCGCTGGCGCCGCCATCGCCGAGGAGGCTGCTGAGTCCACCGTCTGGTCTACCAAGCTAGTTACAATTACTAGCTGTAAGCCAGAGGTGACTGACTGTCCGGCTCGGAGCACCGTCGTCTCTACCAGCTTGGTCTCCAGCGTCGTTCCGATTATCACCACTACCCCCGTTGCCATGACCACCTCGACCATCTACGAGACCCACGTTTCGACAATTGTCGCCTGCCCGTCTACCGTGCAAAACTGCCCGGCTAGCTCTACCGTCGTCGTCACCGAGACCAAGGCTGTCTCCACGACTGTCTGCCCCGTCACCGAGACCGGCGTCAAGCCCTCCGCTACCTCCCCCGTTGCTCCTCCGGCTCACACCTCCAAGTCCGAGGCCGTTCCCCCCGCCCCGGTCCCTACCACTGAGGCTGCCACCAAGCCCGTCCCCGCTACCACCGGCGGCGTTGCTCCTTCCGTCTCCAAGCCTGCCACGCTCATCTCCAGCCCGGCCGCCCCCGTCTGCCCCGGCGTTTCCGTCAAGACCATCTCTACCAGCGTCACCACCGTCGTCCCGACCGTGATCTATGAGACAATCTCGGTGCCCTGTGAGACTGCCAGCAGCAAGCCCTCTGCTACTATCCCCGGTGTCCCTACCGGTGGTAACGGAACGTGAGTACAACCCCGGGCTATAAGCCTCTTCAACCAGATCCAGATATCAGAGAAGCTAACACTCATCCAGCGCTGTTCCCCCCACCAAGACCCCCATCACCGCCGGTGCCTCCGGCCTGAGCGGCTCCGTCGTTCTCGCCGCCCTTGCCGGTGTTGCCGCCTACGCCTTCGCTTAAATCTCTTTTCCTTTGACAATCAACTGAAAGGGAGAGCCGCTCCAGGCTACGGCAGTTTACGAAATCTGATGGGTCTCTTTTGCTGAGGAGTAGAGAAGGAATTATACCTGTGTAAAAGAAGCCCAAAAGACCTTCTCTTTGTACATGTATTCTCAAATCTTAACGGAAACGGCAAAATACCATTGTATCTAATCTTCTAATTGTATTGGGGGGTTGCGGTTCTCTCTTGGTGAGCCCGGGACACTCAGAAATGATGTCTCGGCAACTCACCAAAAGAGAGCGGGCCTGGCTTTAACGACGACAGTGTTTGGGGTAACCTTTTCTGAGGTGACAACGTCCTCGCTATGTGATATGGTCTTGTTCTCTCATCCTCTCCAACAGAAAACCAATCCTCAAGTGAGGTAGCATGAGCGACCGTCCAACGATCTTCCCCGGACGAAGCTAGCAACCGGAAATTGGACGGGTGGACGATTCAGCAACCACACCGCCTCCCCTCCCCGAAGACGACGAAATCATTCGACCGGAAAAACACCGCCCAAAAATCAACTGACGTTCAAGTTCAAGGATCGAAGCTTACCCCTGACTTGGGATACTGCGGGGTTGGGGGGGGGGGGTGTGTGTGTGACCGCTGAGAGACTTTCCCTAGCGGGAGATTACGATTCGGACGAACGATGGGCTGTGATTGGACGCCAGAACTCAGATCAATTTGGACGAAACGGTCGCGGGCCCCACCCGCTGGGACCAACGGCGTCCCCGACTTTTCCGACCCTTTTTCTGCACAACTACGGATGTTTATGCAAACATCTCACGCCCTCCCACTTACCCAACCGACTGACTCCACGCCGCCCTCCGACGCCGAAACGACATGAGAAGGGATTGTTGGTTCAAGCAAGATGTTCAAAACCGGGGTCCTTGGACGGAAGAGGAAGGCGATCTGCAACCACATGGGCTCGCACCCTCGCGGAGATAGAGGGAAGGGGAGAGAAAAAGATGGGGTACACTAACGAGGCGCAGCGGACGACCGAAGATACGCCCTACAAAAATGCCTCTTTTTTCATTTCGGGGTCATTTTGATCAAAGTTCAAACGGACGTGTGCTTTGAGGGATGATCCCTTGCTCAGGCGCATATTCGATGGTCGGGCAGAAACAGGACGAAACACGCTGACCAGTTGGATTCGAGATGATGTCGACGGGGTCAGGGAGCACAGTCATGCCCGTTGGTATTTCTTTCTTTCCTCATGGGCCCCCGGGCTCATCACCTCAGCACAGCAGAGGGGTCGCTGACTGGGGAGAAGACGAGCGTGGAAACGGGGCTTGGATTATTCTCGATGGACGAGTCCGAGGGCCGCGATTCATCGTCGGGATCTATCTACGTCACCGACGTGGTGGCTCCGATGTTGCCGTTCTCACGGACGCCGTTTGGCCGTCTTTCCGTTGGTGCGGCATGGGAAGGATACCACGGGAAAGGCTGATGCTGCTGCCTCCAAGAACGAGTCGTTGGATATGGAAGCCAACAGTGGCTCCCACAATATTCGGTGCTACTGATACAGATCGGCCTCCACAGGAATCCAATCCCCGGCTTCGATGATCCGCCTCCCACCGGCCCAAAATTTCCGACCGTTTAGCAGCATCGGCGTGCCATTCGCCCTACGAACAAACAAGGGGGTTTCGACCATCACCAACCGCTTCTCTCGTTAAGCCGTGGGGGTTTCTTAGGCCTACTACCACAGTACCACCGCCCTGGCCTGTGGCTCCCGAGACAGCTACGTACCTACTCTGCAAGTCGTTACCGTCCTCGTCGTCCTCGTCGTCGTCCTCGTCGTCGTCCTCGTCATCCTTAAGCTTTGGCCCCTGACCATACTCAATCCTGGCCATTTTTATACACTATATTGCGGCAAGCCCGTAACATCAGTAGGAGACAGAAGAAACAGTCAGTGAAAGCCGGCCGATGTTACTATGGGCCGCGGTAGCCGTGGTGCGTTCCGTCTAGGACGTGCATTGACTAACAAACAGTTCAATCGACAAGTTGCGCAACTTTCCAGAAACCTGGAAGGATTTGACCGAAGTCCAATGGGCGGGCCGTCGTCAGAGGCTGTGTCCCTTCGCACGGACGACCCGATGTTCAAGCCCGATCCCAAAGAAAGCATCTCCGCCCTGAAGATGAAACTTTCTGACCTTCCCATCCAAGCTGTTTTCCCGCGATCCTCATGGGAGGCACAAGCTGCCGCCTTCATTTTATGGATGCCGTCTGAGATAGATTCGGATCAGGCCGACAGGGCTGCAGGCGGAAATCCCCCCACCACGCGCGCACGCACCTCCATCCTCGACTCAGCCCGTTCAGGCCAAGGACAGGGCTAAAGATAGATGCACGTTGCAGTCGGTGGCCTGCTGGCGTCTTCACATGGTAGACTACCAGTTAGAAACATATTATTTATGTCTTTGTCGTCACCATCGCGTTGGGCAGGTTGTATTTCCAGGCGGGGGTGTTTTATGAGGTCTCGCACATACGGAGTTCTTTGTGTTATCCACGCACGTGTTTCGAGATGAGAACATACGCCAAGTATTGCTTTGTATCGATTTTCGCCAAGTAGACTCGTCTCTAACATTGTCATGTTTGTGCGTTCTGTGTCGAAGTATTATGTACGCCAACTCCCTTTGGGGTGACCCCATTCGTTGTTTCACCGAAATAGCTATCCTGACTCGGCCGAGCCCAACTTGGCCAGGTGGGCCGCGGGTACGTCGTCCGAACACGTCAAAAGCCAAGCACTAGCTGAGTGCCAGACATAATAAATGCTCAGCATTATTACTGCGGAAGGCGAAGTCCTGTCGACCCGGCCTCGAGCCGTGGATTTCGACAGTACCGGCCGGTCGGCCGCCTAAAAGCCCCCACCGAACGCCGAATCTGTCCCCACTTTTACCGTCGCCGATGCCGAATCGGAGATGGATCGATCGGCGCAGTGCATTGTCCTCGCTCTCGCTGTCAGGTGTCAGGGGCAAAGCTCCTTCCCCAAGATTCTCGGTGCCCTCGCTCCTTCCCATACCGGAGAAGATAGGCAGTCCCTCGCATCCGCTTCGTTTCCTTGGCCTCTCGCCGGGCTTGGCCCTGAATGCAGCAAAGATTAAAGTTGTTTTTGGTTTTGTTTTCTTTTGCTTACCGCCGTGCTTGCGGCCGTTCATCGAGATGCTGCCACCAACCGGCTCCGGTCTAGCCTGCCGTGCTGAGACAGCGCAGTCAGTGACACGTATCCGTCCTTCCCCGGCAACCAGCCTGCTGGGGACGGTCCCGTCATGCGCCTGGTGGGATCATGGATAAAAGGATTCTGCACGTGAGGTGTTGGTAGAAATTCATACCATCCACGAAACTAGTTCTCGCATCCGCTTCTATAGCGTTGCACGTCAATGACACGTTTATTGTCAACCCTTCTTTCGCCTAAAGTGCAGCAGGCTGTAAAGCAGGCAGGCGGCACAGCCCTACGGGGCAATAAACACCCGATCTGCATCAGCACGTTGCGTACTTCAGACTGACGACGCATCATCATTTGGCCCGAACTTTCCTCCGACTCGTCCCCAGAAACAAGCCCGCAGCGTCATCATCCATTCGCAGCAGCTGTCATCCCGAGCCAGCCAATGGCACACGGCGCCGATATGGGAGGAACGCATCCACTAGCGCAGCCCCACTCCGCGCTTCGCACTCGGCACGCACAGACCACACCTTCCTTCTTTCCCAGCTTTCTTTTCCGCACTCGCTTAACCGCCAAGAACGGAGCCGTCGACCTTCTAGACGGACGATCCCCCCCCCCAAATACACTGTTTTGACTGACACTACGGACGTTGTGGAGTCGAGCTGTTGCAGCATTCTCCCTCTCTCTCCATGACGATCTCATAGCCCTTCGCATCCTCCAGACCCCAGTATGCGAGATGTTCTGCCACCCGGCGCCCTCGTCGTTGGCGTGTTCGTCCAGCCCCGTTCGGGTTGGAATGCGATTGGCGTCTGCCGGCACTTTTAGACTGACGGGCTGATCCGACTAAGTATCATCCGTAAGAGAGTGCGAGATCCCTAGGCTTACTTCGTTTCCCATTGGGGCAACGAGGCTTTTCTGACCTCTAGTGGTACGTGTTGTTGTCTCGACTTTTGCAGGAGGCCGCTTTCTGCGGTGATTGGCCCCTGCTAAGGAGAGTTGTAGACCCCTTCTCAACTCCCTTTGAAAAAGGCTCTTGTTTCTTTAAATTACAGATATATATCGACATGTTCATCCCAGGTCTTGGAGTGTATCAGCACGCTTTCTTGTTCCTCCCGCAGCAACACGCAATAGTCCTCGGCATTTGAGACACCCCCGCCCTACTCACAGGCACGAACAGCAACTTTCAAGAAGAAGCCTCCCCCGAGCTGTCTTCTCAATCCCGAGATCTTCTCTGAATTTCCTCCTTCACTTACGACAAAACAACATCCATCAGCAAAGATGTCCAGCCCGCCGCCTCCTCTCCCCCCGTACGTCGTCATCTTCGGCCCCGACGGCAACTGCACCCTCGATCTCTGTCCGATCGAGTACAGCCTGTACAAGTACCGCCCGAACCTCGCCGTCAACGTCCTCTTCCTCGCCCTCTTCGCCGTCGCCGGCGCCATTCACGTCTTCTTGGGCATCCGCTGGCGCTCCTGGTGGTTCATGAGCTTCATGCTGGCCGGCTGCCTCAGCGAGATCGTCGGCTACGTCGGCCGCATCCTCATGCACGCCAACCCGTTCCAGTTCGCCGCCTTCATGCTCCAGATCGTCTTCATCACGAGCGGTCCGGTGTACTACACCGCCGCCATCTACGTGACAATCTCCAAGGCGTAAGTTGTGTTTTCCTTGCATTTCGAGGGAAATGGCGTTTTTGCTTTTCTCGCCGATCACCCCCTTGCGACGAACTCGATTGCAATCTCACACATATTGGAACTCAACTCGAGTTGGAAAAAGAAAACAAAACCTATCATGTGTCTTGCAACGCCTCACCCGCAAGAAGCAAAAACAGAACACGCTAACATGGACCTCCGGCAGAATCACCTCCTTCGCCCCTGAACTATCCCGCATCCCGCCCAAGGTCATGTACTGGCTCTTCATCTCCTTCGACATCTTCTGCCTCGCCCTGCAGGCCGCCGGCGGCGCCCTGAGCACCACCTCGCGCGGCGACTCGGACCTGGGCGTCGACCTCGCCATGGCCGGCCTCGTCATCCAGGTCGTCGTGCTCGTCGCCTTCTGCACCCTCTTCGCGGACTACATGTTCCGCTACGCGCGCTCCGAGTACTCCCGCAAGCTCACGCGCCGCGAGAAGTTCTTCTTCGGGTTCCTCGCGCTCGCCATCACGCTCATCCTCGCGCGCTGCGCGTACCGCGTCGACGAGCTGAGCGAGGGGTACTCCGACTCGACTAAGATCACGGATGAGGGGCTGTTCATTGGGTTGGAGGGAGTGTAAGTCTTCTCTGGAGTTGCTTGGTGGAAGGGGAGGGACTTGGCTGACTCTACTTTTCTAGGCTTATCATCGCCGCCGTCTTCGCGTTGTGCATCGGACACCCCGGCCTCGTCTTCGGCGAGAACAAGATGGGAGGCGACAGGAAGGTGTCGCATGCGAGCGTCGAGAGCGGCATCATAGAGAACAAGGAGCGCGTCAGACAGGATGCGGTCTGAAAGATCACTTCTCTGCTTTCGTCCCCTACAAACACCTCCCACCCACAAAGTCTGTGTCGTTATTTTTCTCATCATTCGGAGCGTTGTATTGTTTTCAAAGGGTCGGCATCGTTGGATTCCCCAGATATCTAAAGCGCACCTCAGGTCATGTAATAGAGCTAGCTAGATAGAGCGATTGTTTGCCGAAATGACGTAAATCTTTTGATTCTTCACGATGTTCTCCTTCTCAATTCCGAACTTCGCGCGATACTCGAAAATGGGGTTTGGACTTGGAACGCAGAGCAAAGCAGAACATGCCCAACCCTTATATACCAGACCGAAGCTTGATTGACCTTTGCCGTATGATCCAGATCTGTTCGGAAACTATTTTGTCGGCTCTTTCCCGTGATATTTGAAATAAGACTTCCGAGACAAAAAAAAAAAGACAAAAAAAAAGAAACAAGTCGTTTCACCCAGAAATCAGTCTGTACTTATGAAAACCCGATAGTAACACTCATTGATTCACTCGAGTGCTGCTTCCTTGTCTGCTCAGTGTTACTGCTTTCGTATAAAAGGCTCGCGGGAACTCTTGCATCCGTCGCGCGACAGGTTGCGCAAGCGGAGACGAATGACGGATGCAACGTGTGTCCAGGCCTTCTGCAGGATCAATCTGCTCCGTCACATAAAATATCCTCGTTCATTGAGATGACATGTCGCGACCGCTTCTTCATCGCGCTGAGGCCTTATCCCTCATCTCTGCCGTCCTTCATCCGGAGGTTATTCCAACCCCGAAAGCCCGTTTTATGATCGCAGGCAGTGAAAGTCGATTGATCCTGGTGTGAATCTTTTTGCCGGTATCCGTGGCATTGGATAGAGCACACCAAGCACACCAAAAGCACTACCAGCCAACCGTATTGCCGAGGAGCATCTCGGTCCTTCGGACGCTGCCAGGTCTAATTTATACTGGTATTCTGGTCAGGATTTCCATTCAAAGGATGCACCTGCCAATCTTGAAGATTGGCAGCGAGAGGCTTTTGGTCACGAGTTCTTGCCTCGGTGATACGATATTGAGGCAGACCTTGTTCAGTACGATGACATCGGCGAACTCTCTCGTCCACCATGAGGTTCGATACCGTCCGCTCGTCCTCAGGGACGACGTCGTCTCGTCTTCGAGAGAGCAGGTTGCTTGTATAGAAGTAATCAAAGATTATAAAAGTATTAATAATAGTAACAGTTATATCAGAGTAGGCAAAGTTGCCGATACTACCAGTATCCGCACTGACAAAGGTCTATTTATCAGTGTATTGAACTATAGATAATTCGAAGGGGATTGTGCTTATAGCTTCTTGAGAAGTCTCTGGGTATCCTGGTCCAGGCCGTCCGGCCCCTCGCCCATGGCGGCCATCTGCTCCGCCAGGATGATAAGTGATGAAAACTTGAACATCTTTCCGACCCGGTGCAAGATGACATCACGAGGCAATCTATCATAAACTGTTTATTAGAAGCAATCACTGCTAGAATTTCAGAAGCTCTTAGAATACAACCGTGCCAGCACTCGTACTCAAGTCCTCGCCGCTGCAGAGAATTACACAACGCTCGCCACCGGAATAATGAACATGGTTTGCGAATCATCCTGAATATTGCAAGAGATCAGCGTTTGGGTCTTTTTGCCTTCATACACTCCAGCGGAGTACGACAACTTTGAAAACTTGCTCTCTTGAGGACGCGTTGGCTCAACAATATCTCGACCGGGAAGACATTGCCACCTGAGGTTCACGTGCGGAAGTCCTCAACAGGCGTCTCTGTGGAAAGCATCAGACACCATATAGGAAACCTTAAACAGAGGGCGTTAGCAACTATATGACATACAGTGGACGTGTGGTCATAAAGTGGACGCTGTCATGGAAGGCTAATCGTCTTGCCTGGACACAACTGTGTGGAAATCGATCGACAACCACCGAGTTTCTTCCCTCGAAGCCATGAAACTTTACCGATCGGAAAACAGCACTACCACAACCACAGGTGACGAGGCAGAAGAGGTAAAGATGACAGATACGGGCACCTTCCCGTCTCGCGGTCCACTCTGGGTGCTTGCGGCATTCAGTCCAAAGATCACAGTGATCGAGGTTCTCACGAGACACAGGTTGCGTCTTATTTGACAGTGATATACGGTGGGGATGTTTCTTTATATTTTAGAGTATCAATATTCCACCATATGCAAACGAGCCTCAACCGATATAATCACACCTCGCCCGCTCAACGCCACTAAAACTACACCGCCGCAAGACAAAACCTAGTCCACGAGGATCTTCTCCTCCAGCTCGCCGAAGCGCTCGTAGAAGCTCTCAAACAGCTTGATGGCGTGCTCGACGTCGTCGCTGCCGCCCGTCTCGCGGATGGAGTGCATGCTGAGCTGGGGGTTGCCCAGGTCCAGCGTCCTGACGCCGAGCTTGGCGCTGAGCATGGGGCCGATGGTGCTGCCGCAGGGCGAGTCGTTGCGCACGACGAACAGCTGCAGCGGCACGCCGGCGAGACGGGCACACTCCTGCAGCAGCACGATGCCGGGGGAGTTGGTGGCGTAGCGCTGGTTGGCGTTGACCTTGATGACGGTGCCGCCGTTCATGGCCGGCTGGTGGCTCGACTCGTACTTGCCAGCGTAGTTGGGGTGCACGGAGTGGGCCATGTCGGCGGAGACGAGGAAGGAGCGGGAGAGGGTCTGCTCGTAGGCCGTGGACTCGTAGTCGCCATCGTGGGAGACGGCCACGTAGGACCCGTCAGAGGCGGTTCTGTCGCGGCTGCCGGGCAGGGAGGCGAGGCGGCGCAGGACGGCGGGCAGGAGGTTGGAGTTGGCGCCGTGGGCAGAGGTGGAGCCAATCTCCTCGTGGTCGAAGCAGGTGACGAGACGGATGGTGGTGTCGTTCTCGAGGATGTCGGGGTTGCGGACGGAGGCGATGAGGCCCTCGACGGAGCAGTACGTCATGTTGAGGTTGTCGAGGCGGGCGGAGAAGATGAACTCGTCGTTCAGGCCGCCGAGGCACGACTTCTGCACGTCGTAGAGGACCAGCTCAAAGTCGACGACGGCCTCGGGCTCGACCTCGGCGTGGGAGGCGATGACGTCGAGGATGTGAGGGTGGTGGCGCTCGGTCATGGCCTTGAGGGGCTTGAAGTCCTCGTCCTCCTCGTTCTCGTTGGACTCCTGCTTGGCGCCCTTGTTCAGCTCGGCCGCGGCCAGGCCGGCGATGGGGAACAGCTCGCTCTCCTTGTTCGGGTCGAAGTTGGAGCTGCGGTCGAGGTGGATGGCGAGGGTCGGAATGCGCAGCAGCGGCTTGTCAACCTTGATCAGCTTCTGGACGAAGTTGCCCTCGGCATCCTTGACGAGCACGCGACCAGCAATGCTGAGATCGCGGTCGAACCAGCTGTGCCAGATGCCGCCACCGTATGTCTCGACGCCGACCTGGAGGAAGCCGACGTTGTTCTTCTTGGAAACGGGCTTGATGCGGAGGGTCGGGGAGTCGGTGTGGGCGCCGATCATGGCGACGGGGTTGCCGGGCTTCCACTTCTTGCCGATGGCGAAGGCGACGATGGAGGAGCCATTGCGAGTGAGGTAGTACTTGCCGCCGGGGCGCAGGGTCGAGTTCCACGAGTCGCGCTCCTTGATCTTTGTGAAGCCGGCCTTCTCGAGGCGGGCGGCGGCGGTCGCGCAGGCGTGGTAGGCTGGTGGAGGGGTAAGTCAGCGTATGTCGCCAAAAGACAGGAACGCGGGGTCCACTCACGGGTGGGAGATGCGTTGACAAAGTCGACGAAGTCGAGGGCAGCTTTGTTCGGGGCCATGGTGAAGGTCGAAGAGGAGAAGGGAGCGCGGGGATGGAGGGGTCGAAGGACGGTAAAGGCGATGGCGGGGTTGCTTGTCGTTGGTCTTGGTCTGGCAATGCTTCGGCACAAGAAGATTGCAGCCGATAGCATTTAGGTGTGGGAGTGGAAAGAGGCGGGCTGTTGTTGCTCAACCACTTTGTCTATCTCTCTGTCAAGGTGGCTCTCGATGACTTGGGCAATAAGACAGGTGGTCACGAGAGAGCTAAGCTAGCTACCTACCTACCTATCGTAGGATCGTTATCTGTCGCATGTCGTCAAAGGCAACCCGATGTTGATCCGAAGCCGACTCTGGGATCGTCTCCTTCACCTGCCGAAAAGGAACGAGCATTCCATGCTTGGGTCGGGGACCAAAGAATTATCCGGCGCCGTATGGGTACGTACCCGGGAACTCTGGGTCTGGTGGTCCGCGTTGGGAGGGGAGGGGGGCGGTACACTACACACTGTACACAGTAGGCAAGGAACTTACTACGGTAGGTACCTCCAATGTGAATGAATGGATGCCCAGCAATTCTTTGGGGGCTGAGCTACGGCGGCGCCTCATGGTAAGCGCGAGGGTCAGCACCGATTACCAAAGCCTCCATTGACAACGCCGCAATGCGCTCTTTGCACCTTTTTTGGCACTGTCCTAAAAAGCTGTAATGCTTCACTTACACGAACAGAGCGCTGCGGCATATCGGCATGGCGCGAAGGTGACAGACGAGAGTCTCGGACACGACATCGCAGAGAGACAGAGGGAGGGGAGCAGCCATCAACCTCTCCTCATTTTCTGCGCACATCACCAAAGGAACTTATGCAGGCTCAACTGCCACCGGCCGCGCGCGTTTTCCCCTCCCGTGGGCTGCCTGCATACATACACTACACACTACATACGCATACATAGTAAGAAACGGCTGTTCTTCCTTCCCCTGGCATCCCATCCGTCCTATCCCGTCCCGTCCGCGCAGAAAAGTGTGGCGGCAAGAGTCGACAACAACACCCACCACCCCCGGCTACCCTGGCGTTGCAGCACGACAGATACGGAATGACCCCCCCTCCCCAGTCCTGCAGATCCCAGGGGGTTCCCTGACGGCAGCCACCCACCGGAGCAGCCCAAGTGGCCAGCGCCTTTCCTTGCATCGGACTCGAAAAAGCCAAGGGCCATTTCTCGTTGACGTGTTACTCATGGGAGTCATTCTCACGACCACACGCCATGGACGACGACACTTACCGTTGTTACCGACAGAAGAAGAAGGGAAAGCATAAGCAGCTGTAGCAATAAAAACAAAAAGAACGCCAACAATAGAAACAACAGCCACTTGTTTCCACCCAGAGAACATCCTTCACAGCATATTGGTGAAACCGTCGTCCGCCCCCTCGTCCATTTCCCACGCAGCAAAAAAAAAAAAAAAAAAAAAAAAAAAAAGACTGGACCCCTCCGAGCCCCGTAGCCCAAACCCATCTTTCTCTCCCAGTCTCTCTCTCTCTCTCCATCCATCCATCCATCCATCCAGTGTTAAACCCCCTTGAGGTGCCCTGCAGGTGCTTGTCTGTGCGGTTCCCCACCAAGCAAAGACGCTGCGCAGCGACACGCCGCGAGCTCCTGTGGGTTTTCCCCAAGGGTCGCCCAATCTCATCTCGCCAAAAAAGAGTGTGAGAGAAAGAGAGATCTCTTGCTGTACGGATATCCTTACCTTAGCACGACAGCAACGGCAACATTGACGGCAAGGTACACACTAGTGTAGCTCTCTCTGGGCTTGGGCAATGGCACAGTGGCACTTTGCCTCCTCCCCCCGGCCATCCCCACTGAGCTTCGCACGGCAGCAGCGGACACTGACAGGCCCAGCTGCAAACTTAACCACAAAACCTCTGCCTCGTCCAAACAATTGCCACCTCTCGACGTGAGGCATCGAAGCGTCCAAAGACAGAAATACCTTGCTCTTGCTGTTGATTACACCAAAAAGAAAAGCGCAGCTGGGGGGGGGGGCGCACCACCACTAGTACCACCACCATCACTGGCAGTGCCCTTTCCCCCACCGCGCGTGAGCCTCGTCCGTCGTCGATCGGCGCCTCACCACCACCATCACGTCCCCTCGACCGCCGCTTGCTGCCCACCCACCCCTGTCGACGACAAAACTAGCGAGCAAGGGCAGCCCATGACTGGCGCGCGACCCCGTTTGACAAGCTGAGCCCTCTTCTTCCCACTGTGTAGATACATATACCTACAGCAGTGGTACTTGCTTCCTTCACAACAAACTAGCTACACTAGGTAGGCAATGGGGAAAGAAGAGAATCACCACCCAGCTATTCGACACCAGTAGGCGTCGAATAGTGCAATCCGATCATCAGGCTAGAAAAGGTCGTATTCGCCCGCCCGCCAAGTGAACCCGCACCGCAGGAGGCTGAACACGATCTGCTCTCCCAGATCCCATGTTGGCGCGTGCCAGACTTGACTCCTACTGCCACCGACTGGCCGTCCCGAGAGTGGGGAGCAGCCCTCGCTCGTTCTTCATGCCTTCCAGAAGGACCACGGGGGGCACTGGCAAGAGGGCGACACCTCCGCATACCATCATCTGGCGTACCCGGCGGTCAGGATATTCCTATGTCGCTGTGAGGACAATGATTGCATCGCTCCAGATGCTGCTAGATCACCAAGTGATAGCCCTCCGACCCCGATCGTGGTCCTCCTGTCTACCCATCAGTGTCAGTCCCGAATGACCGTTTGCGGTTCGCCATCAACCGACCATCGACACCAACGCGCCTTGGAAATCGAACGGGCCAACGAAATGGCTGACCGGTAGTCGACGTCCGTCAGCGAACCAAGCCTACACCGTCCTGATTGTTTTATTTTGTTTTAATTCTTTTCTGGAGGAGGGAGGAAGTGACCGGCCCCTGGGCAGAAAACCGACCAGAAGGGAGAGACCAACAAAATGAGACGAAAACACCTGGGTGCCGCCTACCGAATCTCGAGCCAATCGTTGGCGTTCCCTAGGCCACCCGTCCAGGGTCTGGCCTTGTCCGCGGCTGGGCACCGTCCCAGCGAACACGCAGACGCTTCCGTCACCTCCCAGCGTGATCCTCAGGGGAGCATGAGACTCGGTCCTCGATGTACCCTGTGAAAGCCGTTTTGATTCAGACCTGCCAGGTTTCTTGTGAGATGATGCGGTGTTACTCAGACCTTGGAAGTGTGTATATGGTATGCGCAGGCACTGTATCGCGCTCTTCTTCTTCGCTGCTCACCTCCTTCTTCTCTTACACAGCAATGTCCTTCATTGTTGAGAAGAGGACTGTCAGAAGCGCATCGACGGGATACTGGATGGGGTACTAGACCTGGGGCCCGAGCATGGTCCTGACCCACCACATTCGGGGGTGTCTGGGTATGGCCCCCTGGTCTCCCGGGTCGTCGATTTGAGTGCGACGATCAGACGTCGTCGACTGTATCAAAAAAGGAGCTGCCGTCTGTACATTGCTGTACCATAATACGTCGTCCCTGGCTCGCCTTTGTTCGTGCCTTGAACTTTGCGCAGAGCAAAGCTCGAGGCTTGCAGTCGAACATCTGGCACTTGCGATCTGTTGATATGTCTTTGGCCGGGGGGAGGCGATATAGACTAGCCGTCTCCGTCCCTCGCCTCGAACCCATAGTGATGCGTCCACATCGACTTTTTTTCCTCCTCAGGGCGACAACTTCATGACGCCATTCCCGACCAGCCGACCTCTCCGCGGTACGACAATGGCCAAACTCACGCCATGATGCGCTCCGATGAGGCCAGCGAACGAATGGCCAAAATTCGAAGCAAATTGATCAGCTGCTCTGTTTCTTGCGTGCTAAATGCGTGCGAAAATCACTTCTCCCCGCTTGTTGTTCTTCTTTTGCCTCTGTCTCGCCTCGTTGATTTGAGATGGCTTCGATCACCGTATCAATCGAGTCTTCGCGCTTGGCTAGCTCCCGCACTGGCAGTTCGAAACTTTGGCTTTTGGAGAGGCCGCAGATCATCGAGGGGAAAAGTGGGCGACCTGCCGTGCTGCCACTGGCAGGCTGCTTCATCAGACGTGTGCCTCTCGTCCCCTCGAGGTGCCAGCCAGGTTGCCAGGCTGGTAGGCACCGTTTCGAGGGCAGGGCAGATGCGCGCTCAAGTGCGTTAGCTGCATGACCCTCGCCCGTGCCGTTCAAGCGGGACGAAAGCGCAAACTCTAAAAACTTCACGTGCTGCTTTCGTCCGTCTTCAAGAGTGCGTATCTGCAAATGTGGAGGAGAGCACAGAGACCATCCTACGACCCCAAGCGTTCAACGGTGCCGGTTCAGGTCCCTGTCGCCAAAGCAAGGAGGGACACAAGGAGCGACGCGATTCTTAAGGGGCCATCAGAATGAGTCGAGCGAGGAATAGACAACAGGCTGGTATCTGTCTACCTATTGTGTTGTCGGCAGGTCGCTCTGCGACGCTTTGGGTAGGGCCCTGCTCGAATCGTTTCGCCCATATCCTGTAGACGGTCGCCTGTCAGTGGAGAGACATCGTCTCACAGTCGAACGCTCGTCGCGATGCAGGTACCAGAAGATCTTCCAGCCCTTGGGGGCGGGCAAACAACGACCAGACGATCTTCACGCTATCGCCTCCAGTATGTTGGACACGGAGAACAGACAGACCCAGAGGAGCTGTTCACGCATGTCTTGCAGACGACGGCATTGTGAGCTGACATATGCCTGTCTCCAGCCTCAGTCGTCGCACAGCCCCCGTTTCCCGCCCAAATTCTGGTAGACAACCGCGTTTCTTTGAACCGTCCCGTGCCCCTGTCAGCCACTCAGGTGGGGGAGAGCTGGGGCTGGTGTGTGCGTGTCTTGCTTCTTGGTGCTAAGGCGGCGCCAGACCCGCGAAGATGTTCTGTTTTGGGCTTCCACGTTATTGCTTTTCCTGGTGACCATTGGGTACCTCAATCATCTCGCTCCTCATTATTTTTCTGATAGGACGAGCGGTTGGCGTATCACCAACCCAGGTTCATAATGCGCGATTCATATACGACGAAAGTCAAGAACCATACTTTCGGCCAGGCGTCCGTTATCGAAGGTATCCTGGCGGTGATCGCTCGAGACACGGGCCAACAAATCAGGTTGTTCACTAGGTGGATGGTACGGCCAAGGACCCCAAGAAATTCCCAGGAACCAGTGCTTCTTTCCGTGCGCCTTTGGATGCGAGGGGCAAGGGGAGGGGGCCAGGAACAATACGGCAAAAGTCCCTCAGCTCCGGAGTCGCAGCCTTATGGGTGAAGCTGATTGCCGGACCGAGAGTCTGGTTGATGGTGTTGCTGACCCATGCTGGGCTGAGAGAGAGTGAGTGAGAGAAAGAGAGAGCGGCGGTAGTCTAACGACGAGAGCCAGTGAGGCAATCGAGTTGACCGAGACTGGTGTCTGCCACATGCACGCCCTGAAGTTTCTGCCCCTTCCACCTGGTCTAGCCCCTTCGGAGCGAGTGTGGTTGGCCCACACCACCAGGAAGTCAGTCAGCAGTCGTCTTCGTAAATGTGTCAACGGCTAGCAGCACCGCAGATTCGCACGTTGTGCTTTGTCTTTATATTCTTGTGATAGCGGTTATATGGATCGAGAGAAGTAGGTCATGAGGATCGAGCGTGTCGATGGTGGTATTGTCGACGTTACCACGACCAGCAGGCGGGTCCGTCGAGGGCCAACAGCAGAATATAGATGTCGTCGAGAAAGAAAGGCTTGGGATGGGGGCTAGGAATCTGAGCCATCCTGCGATACAGGGCCTTGTCCACAGTCTACCCAGATTTGAAACGAGTGTGCTATTTTGGCGGCGAAGGTACGCGGCGAGCGGTGGGGCGGCCGGTACAATCTGATGAAGCCGTGCAGATGTGCTGCGTGTGTCCTCCCTCCCCATCAGTCCAAGTCTGTTGCGGCATCTGTCGTTCGTACGGGTGGTGCGGTTGGGGCGTGCAGCGCCGCCGGCTGGTGTAAGGTGCGGCACGTCTGCGACACACGAACACAGGCAGACTCGAAAAGAGGTGTGGGATGGACAGTCGATAGTACGCGACGGGGGCCTACTATGTAGAGTAGACAAGCGAATCTTCTGCGATTTGGCTTCTTGCAGTCGCGGGCTGGTGACAGGCGAATGAGTCCTCAAGACAGTCAGTCTGTCATCGCATCATCTTGCAGCTCTGGTGCTGACTCGTCGGCCGCCGGCACGGGGAAGTTGGAAGCGATTGAGGGATCCTTCGAAGATTTCTGGGTTGTGATTACTATGTGCTAATTATTAGTGTGGACGACTCGCCGCCAGCCAAGGCGGTGGTGAAGGAGCCTTGCGTTGCCCGCCTCGTGCGAGAGACCACGAGTTAAAGCGGCTTCTTAGTCAGAGACGACGGGGCCAGATTCGGATCCGGCCCGGATTGAAGAGCATGTCGAGAAGATGGCTGCTTGACGCGGCTGGAACGAGACGAGTCTGGGAACGCAACCTTAACGAGGCGGGTTCAACCAGTCGTGGGTCAACGGTCTGACAAGACCGGATGCTTGAATTAAACAAAACGTCGTGAGGCTGCCAGGTCCCAGACGGCGGACGGACGACGTATCTGTGGGTTGATGTCTCCGAACTCTTGGTCCGGCGGCCATCAATCAAAGGTGCGGCTGCCGCTCCTGCTCCTGCTCCTGCTCCTGCTCCCCATGCTGCTGCTGCCGCTTCTGCTCCTCTTGCTTCTCGGGAAGCACTGGTCGTCATGATGCGCTGCAGGGTGGACAGACGGAATGGTTGGGCGTGCGAGTACTCGGTACTACATGTAGACTGGATGGCATGGCATTGGCGTGGCCATGGGTCATGATATTCCGCAATCGCCAGATTTGTGTGTAACGTCTTCGCTCTTCGCGATTGCCAGCAACGCGGCAGGGTGATGTAATGAACAAGCAGCCCATCAGGACGAGGCAGCAGCTGAGCGGTCCCTCTTGACCACCCACCATCTCACCACCTCAAGTCACTGGCAGTCTGGCAGACCAAGGCAAGCAAGCCCTGGGCCGGCGACTCGCCGTGATTGGATTGGCCAGGGGGCGTGATCGAGTCGGGAGACGGGAGGGTGTGGCCAGCTGAAAGGGGACTGACTACCTTGATTAGCTGGAGATCCTCTGCACTCTGCGCTGCACCGCCGGCCGAAGATGAAGGTACCTGGGACGACTCGGGGTACTTGTTGGCCCTGAACCTGCAGATGCGAACAAAGTGACGCCTGCCGTGTGCCGTGCGCCTTGCGTACGTGTAGGTATGTACCGGGGCAGGCCTTGGCAGATAATAGTGTAGTCCGATTCTGCGTTCCGTTGGCTGCCGCGGAAGCTGGTGGTGCCAATGCAAGAGGCGAGATAAATGCTCCGTACATAGTAGGTATCCGTACGGAGAGCTTGAGCGAGGTGCCTTGAAGATGACGGCAAATTTGGCAGACTAACAAACTAGGTACCAAGGTGCAAGGGGGGAAGGACAGCAGAGTCGGGTGCCGGTTTGTTTCTTGACAGCCAGCCACTTTGGCCGTCGTGGTGAAAAGGGCAGCCCAGACACACTTCTCGTCCGTAGGAAGGTGTTGTTGTTCGACCGTGTTGGCTTGGGGCCGTTGGGTTGGGTTGGCCCTGTGGGCATCGACCGCTGGCAGCCTTTGGTCCCTTCCTTGCGGGTACCTGGGAAGGCACTATGTAGTTAGGCACTGAGGCCCTATTGTGGAAGTGCTCACGCACTGTACGGTACGTATTCGACCCAGTTTGATTAGGTACAGACAGGTACATAGTACTGATCTGTGGCAGGAAGATTACCTAATACAACACTGCGACCAGGGCATTTCTGTTCTACTATGTACCTAATATCCGTACGGATACACTGCGGATACTACCTACTTAGGTTGTTAATAACATTGAGGAGAGGTGTGTGCTTGTGATGGCAATCGACGGAAAGGCAATAATTTGGAGGTTTGCTTGAAGAGGGTCGGGTAGTAGGTCTTGGTGATTTAGAAACCTGAAATGCCCGTTTTTGTTCCGTTGCATTGAGAAAATAGCACCTCATTCCGGTAGAGTTTTGCAGCATGTTGCGCCATGGCATGGTCCGAGTTCAGATGATTGCCAGCGCTTTCTTCGAACCCCCAAACTCCAAACGCCGGGCCCTGCGTGCCCTGCTGTCAGATAGGAAGAAAGAGAAGGGGAGATCGAGGGGATGGACTTCCCCGCGGTGACAAGTGAAACGCCCAACACTGTCGATAGGCCTGGCCGGACCTGGGCGGTGGTGGAATAGAAGAATATCCGTTTTGGGGGCCGACAACCGCGACCTACACCGCAGAGGCAGGCAGGTGTTTGGTGCAGATGCCTCTGGCCTCTGAGATAAGGCGCACCCGCAGTATAGCACCCGAGAGGACAGGCCGAAGAATGGAGGCGCGCAAACATAACCGTGGCCTGAGATCGAAGTATATTTCTTTAAAAGGGAACGGCCGCGTGCCTTGCCATGCCCCCAGCGTCCATCGGAACTTCTATGTTGGCGAGGACGGGGTTTTCGGTCGCCGCGACTTAAACTACGTTTCTCGGCCCAACTGGAGATACTTGGCGAAGAAGCTGTTGCAACAGACGTACATTCTTGACAAGCTCGCCCCCAACGGCAGTTGCAGTCGTTTCTGCAGTGCGAGTGCCTGGGCCGGCGAATTGGTGAGCTGTCAAGCCAGAGATGGCGATGGTACGTTGTTGGCACGTACAAGCGATGCTGAAGCTGGGGGCGTCGCAAGAGTTGTGGCATCAATCTACCTGATTCGCGTCCCGCACCTTGGATCAGTCAGTCAAACAACTCGAGAGCAGAGAGATGGGGACTCGTAAGGTGCCCGTGCACCCGTGCGTGCCCTGTTATTCTCCTCGTCCCGTCTCAAGGTGAACACTGATACCCATATTGAGATGGATACCGTCGACGAGAGTGAGTTTAATATCGACAACGTCTGCTCACCCGTTTCCCTCTACTTCCACTACGCCCTCTCGTCCATCCGACTTAACAATATTTTGGCATCCAGAAGATGTATTACGAGCGGATACACCGCCAGCCAAGGACTCCGTACCTCCGCTGCAGTCACTTGGCATATGTCCAAGTACACTCACCTTGGAAGAAGCAGGCCGACCCGGCTTCATCAATCTGAGCCTAGCGTCCATGTGAGCAATGGCACTAGACAGGGGTTACCCCAGGACACTCTGCGCAGTGTACAGGGAAAGGCGGCGGCAACTTTGGAGCCACAAGCCGTGAGCCTCGAGTCTTTTCCCTTTCTTTCTGTCTCTCTTGTCTTCCCCCTCTGCCAGAGGCGAAGAGTTTCCAGTGCCTGTGCTCTCTCTTCGTGGCTCCTAGTAGTGCACCGGAGTACCACAGTACCAGGTAAAGCACTACGCGCCGCGACCCAGTCTGCGCTAGGCTTTTCCCTGTTGCAGATATTAGAAGGTGAAGTCTCCTTCGCATTGTTTGGCGAGATTTGCCCTCCAGCGCAAGGGTCTTTGACGATCCCCGGCTTGCTGCCCTGTTTGCAGTTTATCTTTCACCTTTCTGGCTGCCTGTCGGGCAAGTGAAAGAAAGTAGCGGCCGACTGATGACGAACAGGAGGAAAGAAATAAAGTAGATGTCGACACGGGAGTTGGGGGATGTGTCGGCTAGAAGGGGTCGGACTTGTTGCTGTTGCTGGGGTCTTGGGAGACATTTGGGGGGAAGGAAAGTCGAATGCGACGAATGAGAATCGACGCCAGGGAAAATGATGGGTTAACTGAAAGTTGTTAGTAGAAAGAAATAGGAATGGCGAACGCTGACTGTCTCATCCACCCAAGAGACGCAATATGAATGGCAGGAGAAGAAAGAATCTCGAAGTGTGTCCCCAGGTCGTACATAGCAGGTGGATAATCTGGACTCCGGAAGAGAAGAGGGCGTGGACTTGTGGACTAGAGATCGATGTTTCGTCATGGCTGGACTCGAGAGACGTGGACCTAGCAGGAAAGGAAGAATGTATTTGGCCACCATCGAACGCATTCCAGCACAGTAGCTGCTGGCAGACGTTGGAGGTGGAATGCAGAACTCCAACCGCTCGGAACGAGCCTCTTCTTGTTTCCGTCGGTAAAGCGTCTGGGCGCTTGATTGTTGGTCGTGGTACCGGTAGTTGGTAGGGGCTTCACCTGCTGCTCTGATTTCTGCGAAAACTGCCCGGGGGATATCCCTCTGCCGTCCCTGGTTTCTGGAAGGTTGTGTGAAGGAGCCGTGGTGCGTCCGTACCGCCTCTACCGGCCTCGCCTTGCGTTGCTTATCAGACACTGTAAATCGCGGTTGAACTGAGACCCGTGACCAGGGGTACTCCTTCACGATCTGTCAACCAGAAGGCAAGCCGTGATTATGATGGCCCATCGCAACGTCCGCGTCCAGCTTTGTGATGGCGATGTGGCATTGTTTTGTGCATGCAGCCGTTCATTCGTTTGCTGCATAACATGACAGGCAGAGGAAACAATTCCGAATGGCCTCAGGTCGATCTCGACTTTGACCTCGGACTCTGAGTGTCCGCCCGGCCTTGGGCTTTGACCCTGGTCCTGGCGTTGACTCTCTCGGTGTGTCTCTCCCGTCGTCGACTGGCATGGTCTTCGCACCACCCACCGCCATCCCACGTCGCTTGGAGTATCTGTCTCGTTGTTTCCTGGTGCGCGCGCCCAGCCGCCTCATGCACCAGGACGGCTGTTGTCAGTCGCTTGCCTTTGCCTTTGATAGTGCCTGGCATCGCGGCGCACACGGCCTACATGCAGCTTGTACACTGCTAGCAATTTCGTGTAGCGCAGGCCGCTCTAGTTGACCGCCATGCTCACCGCCGAGGCGATAGGCTGGTACATGGCAACTGCCGCAAACCTCTGCATCAAGGGACAGGCTTTCGTGGATTTGCGGGACGCCTCAGGGTCGCGAGCAAGGTAGGTACCATGGCTATTGTGAGGTGAGGCCGACAGGGCTGTGGCATGGATGCGTAAGGTATGGCATGGCAGGATGGAGGACGACAGCCAGTCAGCCGCCCCCAGGTCTCAGCAGAGCCGGCGGAGGAGGAGCGTCGTTGAATAATGCAGAAAAGATGAGAAGCCTTTTCGAGTACTGGTCGCCTTCATCGCAGAAATGGAAATGGAAATGGAAATGGAAATGGTCTTCACTGCTGAACTGTTGTTCGGAAAGGACGAGGACGAGGGGACAAGCAAGCACCTGCCATAGTATCCACATACGCATGCCCTTGTCGCCAAATGGAGCGATACTCGACCAAGTACTCCGTGTACCTACCACGCCGAGGTATCTACGTACCTTGCTTGAGTGCCTACATAGTACAAGCCCGGTCAGGTAGTAGGCACGAACCCTTCCTCCCCCTTCCCCTCCATGTCTCTCGTGTCATCCCCCATTCCTTCCCTCCCAAGAGAGAGGCAGAAAAGAGAGAGGAAAAGAGGGGAAAAAGAGAGTAGAGAAGAAAAAGAGAAAGAGAACCACTGCCTAACGAATTATCACTGCCCCCATTTCTCAAGTATGTAGTTGCCACTCCTGCTTGCCTTACACCACCTCAGGTGGGTAGGTCACGTACTTCGCCGTAGCGTAAGAAGTGTAGGTGCTTAGTACTAGGTACCTAGGTGCCTTGGGTACCCACTTCAGCCCACCCGCCGGCCCCATTCTGCCGCGTCTCTTTCTTCCAGATACCCTACCATTTTTCCACTCAGGTAATTTGTAAAAGAGTATCTACCAATGCTTCTTGTTCTGCCACCCGACGATTGTAGGCTACGCTGCTCGGCCAATCCTTTCTAGATATCCAGGTAGGAAGTCAGGTCTTGCATGGCATTCGTCCAGTCGAGACGAGCGTCTGGAGGTTCAGCCAGTCGTGCCGTGTAAGACCAGCAGCAAACCAAAGAAGCGAGAGCTCTCTCTTCGTTCAGTTAAAGCCGCAAAGAGGGACCGTACCATGGACACTTCACGCGGTGCGCTGGCTGCCCATGCTCGACCGGCCGGCCCATCACATCGACGCCAGTCTCACTGGTCCATGTTATCGCGACACGCGAGAGACCTTGCTATGTATCCGTACGCGCGCTGTGTGTGTGTCTCTCTCTGTCTTTCTCTATACTTCGTACCGTTTACTGCCATTGCTTTCGGCCCCGCCCTTCCCTGCTGGCTTCATCTTTTCTTCTCGTCTGCCCGGCCAGGATATTTTTACTTTCTTGTGTCATGGTGTAGGCAAGGTTGTAAGGCAGCTGAAAGGCAGGAGCAGTACTTATTATGGCGGTGTTCGTATACCTACCTACCTTACCGGGTTACCTACCTTACTTTACCTAGGTCCTTACCTACCTTCCTACGCCTTATTTATTGCACTGTACTTTGCCGTCTGGACTTCCTGCTCCTGTCGTCTAATCCGTAGCAGGCGTGAGGCAGAAGGTACCTGCTGCACCGCCCAAAGCTCACCGGTACCTTACTTGTCTCTTCGACCCTGGTGCGCTTCGTTGTCCACTGCCTGGACAGGTACCGACCATGTACCGTATCTCCATTCTTTTTGTTAGTATCACGCCCCCACCCCATTCTAAGCCGTCCAATCCCGTCGCTGCTACCTCCCAGAGCCCCCCTTTGCCTGCCACGCCCTACCCCTCCACCGTGCATCTCGCCGCCCTGCAGGCCCCATCCTCTCTTCTCTCGCAGTCTTGCTACTGCTAGGCCTCTGCTCCCCGTTACTCTCTCTCTCCCACTTCCACGTCCATCCACACGCACTCACCTCACCTACTCATTCACTCCTCTTCCTCCACGTCTTCCGCCTCCCTATCTTCCTCTCTGTCTACTTGAATTCGCGAACACTTTTCTTCCCTCCCACTCTGGTGTTTTTGTGACGGTGTAGACTGTGGAAGAGCCTGCTTTTTCTTTTTCTTGCACGGTTAAGCAGAGTCAAGCTGTTTTTCTGGTCGACATCGCCAACATTTTTTTGCATCTCATCTTCGCATGTTGCCCATCTCTCGTTTCAGCCACCCCAGTCGACCGCAGGCAAAAATAGGCTCCACGCTTAAAAAGCGTCAATCCTGAGCCCACAAGAACCTAAATCAACTGGCACTGATCCAGCAAAGTCCATCTCCAGCAGGGCCCACCACGCCCAACGATCCCGTCCTCTGCCGTACCCGTCCACTCCCACTCCTACAGTCCTCTCTCTCAGTCAGGGACGACTAGTACGTGTGTGTACATAGTGAGGTACCTTGCTTGCGCACTGGGCACTAAGACTGGGGTCCTTGACGGTCGCAGTGGTGGTGTGTGTGTGTGCTGTGCTGTGCTGCTCACCTCACCCTGCCTGCACCTACCAGGTACTACCTACACTACTCTCCCGCACCTCTTTCCTTCCGCCTCTTTCCTCCTCCTTCATCATCATCACCACCACACTCCCATGCCCACGCCCACGACGCTTCTGTCGTTCGTGTTTGTCTCCACCTCTTCCCGACTGTTCAAACGGCAAACAGTCGACGCCCGAGGCTATTCTACACAGCATAATTTATTGCGCTGTACATCACGTTGTTTTTCAAGCCCTCCCCGACTGGCTTTGATTCGATTTGCGGCTACCAGCACCCACCGTCCGTCCATCCACTCTCTGGAATTTCCGCCGCTGCTGGACCGACATAAACCCCAAAACCACAACAATCCGCCGCCGACACTCACGCCTCGTCACCTCGGCCTTCTGCCTCTTTCTGCCGTCCATCTTTTTTTCCAGTCGATTTCGACTGGCATCGCAAGTATACGGCCACCAGTCCTGCTGAAGGTCCGTATTGAGAGGCTCTCGGATCCCTCCATCGACTCCACGTAATCCCGGCAACAAAAAACACGAGACGACGAGCACCACCGAACCACGCTTCGCCACGCTGCTTCCCCACCACCAAAGACGTCGCAGCTGATTCACTGCACCTTCGACACCGCTGAGATATCTTGCAGCTTTGAGAGACGGCGGTCTCCAACTCGACAACCGCTCGAAGGTCAACGAACACCATCGATCGAGCGTGACGGCATAGGAGGAACTCAGTGTAGGGGACTTGCTTAAACCCCGTGGAAAGCGGCCATGGCCGCGAACATGCAGCACATGGCGGGAGCCGGGGGCATGATGCCGCAGCAGCATCGTCCCCGTCTCTCCCAGGTCCAGTTGAACCAGTACCTCTATCAAACCATGCTCGCCCAGCAACAGCCACACTCGGGCTGGCAAGCCGGCGTTACGATCCAGGAGCGGATGATCAAGTGCCACAACCTGTATGTTGAGTCCCGCTTTTTACGCTTTCGCTCCGTGAGTAACCGCTAACACGACTGCGTCATCCTAAATAGCATTACCAACATTGCTCTCGCTATTAACAGCGTAGACTTTATGAAGGCAGCAGAAGTGGGCGTAAATTTCGAGCGCGAGGCGTTCAACAAGGCGCCAGATAAGGTACAGTTCCGCACCAAGATTTTTCTTTTTCTCTCTTCTCCCTCCCCTCCCACCTCATTCACCTCATTTCAGTTGGACCGACCGACTAACCCATGCCGCGCAGGCCACTTACGAAGCGCAAATCAGCAACAAAACCAATGATTTCTTCAGGCGACGACAAGCGAACGAGCAAAATTTGACCAACAACAACCTTCAGGCTCAAGCGGCGGCTCAGGCTCAGCAGCAGCTCATGATGAACCAGAACTCAGCCATGCAGAACCAGATGGGCCGGGGAATAGGGCAAAACCCGCAGCAGGGGTTTCAGCACCTTCAA
Organism: Colletotrichum sojae; assembly: GCA_014235955.1. Lineage (NCBI taxonomy): Eukaryota > Fungi > Ascomycota > Sordariomycetes > Glomerellales > Glomerellaceae > Colletotrichum > Colletotrichum sojae. The sequence continues at coordinate 309,319 of WIGN01000003.1, read as the reverse complement.
CACCAGATGCAAGCGTCACAGATTCCTCAGCAGGCCCAGATGGGTGTCAACATGGGCAACCAGGGCGGCCAACCGATTGGACCTAATCAGCAGATGTTCCAGATGGGAGGCGGACAGGCCAGGCCGCAGAACGTGCCGATCGACTTTGCGAGTCTGACGCCTGCCGACCAGCAAAAGGTCATGGAGCTCGCCCAGAAGATGGCCGCCAACACTCACGAGCAACAAAAAAGCCAGCTCCGCGCCATGGTGCAAACCCGCCAAGCGCAAAAAGCTCAGGAATTTACGGCTCAGGGCAAGGATCCGGTCCTGGTTTGGTTTCAGCACCAGGCCCTTCAAGGCCTTCAGCGAAACATGACGGCGCGCCAGCGCATGCAGCAGGCTGGTATGCCTCCCAACATGAATCCAGCCCAGGCCCAGGCCATGATGCAGGCTGGACGCGGTCAGATGAACCCTGCCATGCAAAACACTGCGGGTATACAGGGTGGCAACGGCGACTTTGGCCAGTTCAACGCCATGGAGAGCATCATGAATCAACAGAAGGCCGGGATACTCGCTCAAGAGCAAGGCCAGATGGTCGTTCCTGCCAGTAACGGACCTGCCCGCAACGCTACCCCCCAACCGATGACGGCGGGACAGGGCCAGGGCATGCCGAACCCAGGCGGGCCAAACCAGACCCCGCGACCGCCCCAAGCTCAGCAACAACTGAGCATGCAGGCCGCGCAGTTGAAGATGGAGCAGCAGCAATCTCAGCATGCGGCGCAGATGCGGGCTCAGCAACAGGCCAGGCAGTTGCAAGGCCAGCCCAACGGCCTTGGAGGCGCGCCTCCATCCCAAAGCCCCGGGATGAACACTCTTAACACCCCCATGCGGCGGCCCCCGAGCGCCATGAACCCCATGGAAGGGCAGAGTGGCGGGCAAGCAAATGGTTCCTTCGCCGGCACCCTCGACCCGCGGTTCAACCAAGGCAACCAACGACCGATGTCAACCCCTGGCAATATGAACTTGAGCAACAACCCTATCTACCACACCATGATGGCGTCATTTACCGATTCACAGCGACAGGCCGTTCAAGCCTTACCTCCGGATAAGGTCCACGATATAATGGCTAAATGGCAAGAGCAGCGCAAGATGCAGCTTCAGGCTGCCAACAACATGCAGGGCCGACAGTTCAACATGCCCAATGGTGGAAACCCGCTCATGCCCAATGGTATGATGCCTCACCAGGTGCAACCGGGCGCTGTGAATCAGCAGATCGTGAACAACCAGCAACAAATGTTGGCTCGCCTGAGGAACCCAACAGCCCCGGTGCAACCAGGACACCAGGCCATGATGGACAGTATGGATATGCCCCCGCCTGTTCTCGCGCAGATCGGCAGTACCCTTCGCGCCCCTCCTGAGATAAGGAAGTGGAAGGATCTTCGGCAGTGGCTGTCCCAAAATCCCGTTAACCCGCAGATTCAGGCCCAGCTTGAGAAGGTCCAACGGCAGCAATTTATTCAGTACATGCAGAAGTCGATGGAAAAGCGGAACCAGATTCAAGCCCAGCAGCAAGCAGCGGCACAGTTGCACCAGGCCCAGCAAACGCAACAGGCTCAGCCGCAACAACAGATGCCACACCCTCAGCAACCGCACCAGCAGCAGCCTCAGCCGCCCCAGCAGCAGCAAGCTCAGCCTCAGGCACAACCCCTCATTCAAAACGGCATGCAGGCAGGTCACGCTGGTCCAAATCAACCGCCGTCTGGCATGGTGCAAGGAATGCCTCCCAACATGCCCCCGAACGTACCTCAGCATCTGCTTCAGGTGACGCAGCACGAGATTCTGAGTGCCCGCAAGGCGAACCCGAAAGTTGCGAGCCTCACGGACGATCAGCTCAGACAGTTCATCATCCAAATCAAGCAACGGCAGATGGCGACCGCTATGCAGAAAGAAATGTCAATGCGCCAGGCGCAAGGCGGCCAGAATATGCAAGGACAAGGCTCACAAAATGGTCCGGTGTCCGCACCACAACAGCAGCAGCCTTCGATGGGACAGCCTGGCGGTTCTCAGCTGAACGCTAACGTCCCTACTCCGGCGCAAGCATCGCAGCCGGCTCAGCCGAAGCAGCCAAGCGCCACACCGGATCCGAAGGCCGCGGCCCCGCCGAGGAACAACAACCGACCGGCACCCAACAACCAGCAACAGCCTCCCAAACCGTCACCGGCAACTGCACAAAAGAACCTCAAGCGACCAAGCACCGACGACGCCATCGACGTTCCGCAGACTGCGCCCCAGCAGCAGCCTCCCAGGCAGATTCCAAATTTGACTGCTGAGCAGATCAAGAATTTGACGCCCGCTCAGAAGGCCGGGTATGAGCAATTGAAGAGCCGGCAACAACAGGCAATGGCAGCAGCCAATGCAGGCGGTGCGGCACCTGGTGCCGACTTTGAAAAGCTGAGAAGGATGGGCATGGAGGAGCAGAAGTTGATGGCATCCGAGCCCATGCCGGATATTCAAATGACTCCGGAGCAGCGGCAGGAAACTGCGCAGAAGCTCATTCAAATAGTTGTCGATATGGGCAAGATTGGAAAGGCGCTGGGTCGTTGGTATGCGTTCACTCATGATGATGCACGCGCCAAGAGCTACTTCCGAGCTGTAAGCTTCATCTCTCCTTCGCGATTGTGCTTGCTGTACTAACAAAATTGCAGCGACTCCGGATGATTCGACAGTTCGCCGACGGAGAAAATATGGCAAACCCTAAGCCCGTCTTCAGTATCCGACCAGCTGAGATCGATGAGGCCCGCCGACTACTGGAAACCATGGCTCGAGACTGTGCAATGCTGAGGGAGAAGGCCGCTGCCGCCGCTCCGCCCCAGCAGGGCGGCCAGGCTCCCACGCCGACTCAGTCTGGGGCTATCCCTGCGCAAGGCGGGCAGCCAGCTCCGTTGAGCGCCGCAAACCTGGAGAAGCAGACGCAAGCGCTCAACAAGATGCATGGTCGTTCTAACAGCAAGAGCGGCGGTCCTCCCGCGGCGCCAACTACCAGTCAACCTCCATTCTCCTTCGGCGCGACGTCTCCTCACGGCCAGCCCGCCTACATTGGAAAACCGAAGGTCAACCGAGAGAACCTGACGCTGCCGCCGCGCAAGAAGACTAAGACCGACAACACTCCGCCACAGCCGAGCCAGGCGACACCTTCACCCCAGATCAGCAAGTCCGGGTCGCCCGAGTTGAAGAGACAGGAGCCACCAAAGCCGATGTTTCTGTGCCCAGAGGCGGACTGCGAGACGTCAAGAAGTGGCTTCCCGTCGGAGCAAGCTCTCCATGCGCACATTCAGGAAGACCACGTCAAACCACGAGAGGATCCGGTGAAGTTTGCCCAAGAGAACCTGGCACTCGCACTGGGTTTGGACACGGATGGCCAAGTCAAGATGGAACCTCAGGTGATGGCTCAACCAATGGCGCCGAACGCCTCCAAGCAAGGCCGAACGCCGGCGAGCAATGCGGCAGCGACGCCCATGTCCAGAGATGCTTCGATGCAACGCACGGGAAGCAAGATTGGGGGAAAGCCACAAGACAACAAGGTCAGCGCTGGTAAAATGGAGGACACGCCAAAGTTGGAAGACAAGCAACCCGATATCGCCGCTGTCGCACCTGCTGCGACGATAGATCCTTGGGCCAACACGGTCGACCCGGCCAGCCTGTTCACTAAAATGGGTGGCTTTGAATTCGGCCTGGACGGCACCGTAAGCAACATGGCGGTTTACCGGTCTTTGACGCCGAACGACACGCCGGAGTCGAGCAAGGACAGCGGATCCTCGGAGCCAAATAGCGACATTTCTGAGGGCGCCAACCTTGACATCGACATGAACTGGCAGCCGATCGACGTTGACTTGCTCCTCGACATGAACAACATCAATATGGATGTGGCTGACGCCACGACTGGCTCAGCTGAGGCATTCATGCTCGAGGATGACATGCAGATGGAGCAATTCACGAATTGGGACGAGGTTTCGGTCGACTTCACCAAGCCATACCAGTTTGACAACAGCCTCTACTCTCTAGACGTGTCTTAGTCGAAGAGAAAGGACAGAGGGAAGGGCAGGAGAAGAGAGGGAGAGAACGGGGGAGGGGAGCTGTGGTTTGGATACCCCAGGTCACTTCCACGAATAATGACCAACCGGTTCTTGGACGGATGGACAAGGTTAGCATCAGGAAAAGCAAGGCTTCGGCGTTCCTTTGGTGGGCGACGGGCTCGATAGGCTCATGGCCTGGGTGGAATTTTTCATTCCGAGCGACGCTTGTTTTTTTCTTGATTTCTTTTATATGGACTTACAACGATTGCGTCAGCGGATGGAAGGCGGTACCGAACTGTGTCTGAGCAGGATATCTTCGTACTTCGGTGATTGGGCCGCGTTGTATCTATTTATTGGTTGGCGGACAAAAAGCGTCGCTGGTTTCTTTGGCAGCAACGGGAGTGTAGGCGCGATTCTCGTTAGGGCGAGAAGGAATGATACCCAAATTCCATGGCGGCTTATCCGTATTGTGCAAAGATATCTTCCTAAGCATGCCGTGTCGTGAAATGCGCTTGTTTGCGGCTCACGTCAACTGACAACGGTTCGTGGTTCGGTCTGCCCGTTGCTCGCGGCCGAGACGTGGACGCGTGTCTGGAGGGGTTGGGGCTCATCTAATTAAGTCGCTGATGGAAAGGGATGGGGGGCAGCCGTCACGTCGATCCCAGCCATGTGGACCCTGACCCCGTACCTGCATTTCACTTTCTTCAGCGCTAGGCCGGATCCGCGCAGAGGTGGCTAGCGCATCCCTGCAGCGACAGACGCGCCTCTGGGGACATGCATGGATTAGATAAGCCGCGTTCTGGAACAGAGTTCCCTCCAAGAACGCTGGAACGCACTGTGACATGGGCCGTTCAGTGGGCGCCCAGCAGGGGTACGCGACTACTGCCAGCCACCATGACAAGGGGGAGGGCACCCGCCCGGCCCATGCTGCAAAGGCTCGTGCAGTGGTGCCCGTTGGTGGGTGGTGGTAGCAGTGATAGCACCCAAACACTGGTAGAGAGTGCGGGAAACCTCGCTGAAGACGCACTACACGCTCTGTCCGGCAGCGCGTCAGGCCACCTAATCTCCAGCGGCTTGGAGCCCCAGAAGCCCGTCCAGCTAGGTACCTAATACCTACTACTACTAGTGCTGGATTTCGACAACGCGTTTCCTGCAACGCCCTTCCGAGCCCTGTCAACAACACGCTCCGTCTCGCTCTTTTTTTTTTTTTCTTTTCTAAGCCTTCCTCACATACCTACCTATCCATCCTCTCCCTTTCCCTGCTCATCGAGAATTTGGAGGGAATATCTTCCAGTTCTCCCTCGACGACTCTCGCTTTTCAAGAGACCAGACGAGGTCACGGACCATCGCAAGGAACATCGACCTTCGCTGTAACTTATTGTTTGTTTGTTTGGAGAAGGCAGTGGATTCCTTCTGTTGTCTTGTTGCTACAGCTGCACGCGGGCGAGTCGTCGATCATTCGTTCGGGCCCAGCCACGAAAGCGCTCTCTTTCCGAAAGTCGCTCAGGTCTCAATTGGGAGAGAATAGCACCTCCACGCAAGCTACACACCCGCACCTCCACCTCTCCCAATCCTCCCCAAGTCCTCCCCTTTATCACGACTTCCTGTCCTTCTCTTTTGTTTCCTTTGCTCCCTTTTTCAATTTCATAAACAAGAAAGAAAGTCCCGGATCACGCGGCCCAGCCCCAGAGCAGGAACAGAAAAAAAAAAGGCCCATCATCACCATGGACCCCTCATCGCCAACCAAGAGACGCGCGCTCGCGCCCCTGGACGCGAATGTGAACGCGATGTCCCCAGGACGAAAGCTACACAACAAATCAGCAATGCTCGGATCTCCTCGCAAGAGTCCGATGAAGTCGCCCTCGGGACTGAAGAGGTCTCTCGACGTCGCCATCTTTGACGAGAACAGCGTCGTCGCGAAGAAGCAATGCCAGGAGCCTGTCACCACCGCACCAGCGCTTGTGCCCGTTCCCAAGCTTCAGCCTGCCGCTGCATCTGCACCTGCGCCTACACCTGCACCCGCACAGACTAGGAGGGAATCCATCACGAAGGAGGTAAGGCACAGTCAATACTCTCTCATGAGGAGAAGTGCATCGTTCTTGAAAAAGACGTAAAGCTAACGTTTGCGTGGTCTCGGCAGACCCCAAACGACCAGCCGCAGCAGCCCAAGACAGACGAGCAACCAGAGTCTGAGGTGCGCGATGACGAACAGCAAGAAAAGACGCCGCGAAACCGCTCCGCCTCCCCCGACACCTCGTCCGTGTTCGATAACTCCGCCATGGACACGTCGCAGAACACGACCATGCTCACCGAGCCCGATCTGGAGCAGGCCAGGACGCTGCCGCCGCCAAGGCCGAGACGGGTATTGACGCGTGAGGAGCAACGACAGGTACGATGTGCCCCGCACGCAAATGATGGAAAGGCTTTCCGGTAAATTGGTGGAACATTGATGCTGACCGTCGTCATGGAATACAGAGGGTTCGGATTCTGCGATTGAAGCTAGGACTTGCAAACTACAAGCTCCAGACGGGACAGGAAAACGTGCCGCTCGACCGGCTGGAGATGAAGCCGCTGCCTGGCCGCGAGGGGCACAGGAGGGCATTGCCAAGGGTCACCGTTCAGCCGCCTTCAAGCCGCGACGGCCCACCTGAGGAGAGCGAAGAGACGACGGAGCCCGAGAGGCGGCCGTCGGTGGCCAAGGCAGGGGACCAAGAGCAGGAACAGCTGCCAGCCGACGAGGCTGCCACGCCAAGTGCACCGGAGGCCGAGTCCGAGACCGAATCGACAGTTGAAGACGACGCGACGACCGCCGCTTGCGGTGGGGTGGCTAGCAGCCTCCTGAGCTTGGCGAGAGCTTCGTCGTCCGTCTCGACATCCTCATGAACAATCACACGCCCCATTACTGCAGGGAGCGTTTTTCTTTTATTTCATCTGTTGACGATGTTCATCGTCTTGGGCCATTATTTCAGGGCCGGGCTACTTTTAGCATCGGGTTGCCAGACGACGTGAGAGTATACGGGTTGGGACATACCCCCAGGGATTAGGAGGATAGCCCGCACAGGATGGTGGGATGTCCTGTGGGGTTCATGCCAATCTACGGTGGTCGAGGGAGGAGGGCGGCTCATCTGATTTAATTTTTCGCTTTTCCTCCGGCCATCTTATGAACAGAGATGCCTGGGGAAACGGCAGACACATTTCACGCTATAGCATGAAGGGCGGCGTTTCGAGGAGCATGGGAGCTATAAAGCCGGCTGGCAGGTGTTTAATTGATTCCGTCTTCGGACATCCATGCGGTGTGCTTGTTGGCTGCGTTGCATTGCGTTGGCGCTGGGCAGCCAATTGTGATATTACCTACGTATCTACCTAGGTGAGGGCGTTAGCGTGAGCGCGACGAGAGTTTGTTAGTGTTGGAAGTCCTTTCGACGGCGTGTCCAGCGGGATGGGACGGCGGGAAGGAACGGTGCGGGGAAGAGGCGTTGATCCAGGGCCAAGCGGGGCCCGCCGGGGCCGGGGTGTGGTTTTACGGACACGGCGCCGTGGGGGTGTCGTGGTCCGATCGGCGGCCGGATCCACTTCCGAGTGTCGACGCTCTGGGTACCTCTAGTTTGCGTCAGAGGTGTAAGTGAGGTGTCGCGGCTGTATCTTTAGAGCATTTTCAGCCGGAAATTATCGTTGCGACAAAGTGGTTGTCTGGTCTGCTCGCTTCTCGATCTTACGCTGCCAGCTGGCCCTCATGGTCTTCAGGCCCGCAGACGGCGCATTCGCCTGGTGTCTTGTTATTGGCCTGGCTCTTTGGTGTGTGCATCTTTCGTTTCTCTTTAAGGATATGGGCGAATTTGAATCATCGGAAGAGCGAGGAAGGAGGCATGGGGCGTGGCTTCCACCTACGAGGACCGTAACTTTTGCGGAAGAAAAGGCAGAGCGGCCGATTGGCCTTAAACATGGAATCTCAGCCAACTTAGAACTATTTCTTCGCGCACTTGAGGGTTCCAGCTGCGTCAAAAATCCGGAAGGTCGTCGCATACACAACTGACACCTTCGTTGTCCCATACAACATCGGACTATTGTTGAGGATCTCATCGGCAGTCTGAATTCAGAAGGAGTCATCCCCGGCACTTGCTCCCCTTGCGGCTCTTTCTCGTCTGATTGCTCGGCCTACAGGACCATAAGATAGACTCCTGCATAACATCGCCACCACGATCCGTTCTCAATTCAGAACAACTACAAGTCCACAACCCAAGGAGGGACTTCCGCCAACAGCTTGGCATTTTCTCTCAGACGCAAAAAAAGGCACCATCAGCACCTCCTGCCTTAAGATCTTCGGACCTTCCAACAACAACTTTGGCTCCAGAGGCAAGGAGCAACTCAAGCGCGTACTTGCCTACCCTGCCGTTCAAGGATCTAGGAACAGAAGCACTTGCCAACTTGCCACTTCTATTCGTCGCCATCACTACCTTACCTACCCTACACCCTCCTTCGACAACTTTTAACCTTGTCGACATATTCCCTCTTTCCGACAACCTTGAGCCCCGAGAAAGAGTCAACAACAAGCAGCACCGCCATGCAGCCTGCGGCGTTGTAGGCGAAACTTACACAAAGGTATGATACTATTTTCATTAAAGCCTTTTCTACCTTATTCTTTTAGCACAGGTCTCTGGCTCCCAGAATAGCCTTGCCCGCGCCCAGTTGTTCTTCCCCAAAGTCATGCCTGCTCTTTTGAGCAAAAGTCTTAAGCGCCACTCACAACTTCCTGACATTGAGCTCAACACCCACTTCAACCCTTCGCGCCTTCCTAACCTTACACCACTAGCGCAGTTAGTGTTTACAGCAGTGCAAACCCCCTTTGCGCTCTGAGCATTCCCTCTACACAGGCAACACGATCCCATCTCACTTCTACACACACACATACATCTCTTTCATACGAACTCCTGCAATTTCATCCAAAATATCTGACCGTTTCCATAGTCTGGTTTGCCTGGGACAGATCTCATCACTTCTTTAATTGGTAGGTTGTTGTTTCCTCCCTCACTTTCTATGCTCTACCCCTTCTCTGGCCTATCGGCCTAGTTTGGTAGTTCAACTTCCCACCAGGACTTCACTTTTCTTTCAATTCTCTGTTGTCCGCCGAAACTAATCAGATATGGATCAGCAGGACCAAATGGGTGCGAGTGAGCACTAGCATCACCCCCTTCGCGCATCAGTTTCCTCACAGATCAGTGCATCTTCTGCATCTTCACCCACCAGGCAGAAGGAACATCAGCCCCTTCGCGCCTTCTCTTTGGGGTTTTTCGCAACCCAGCTTGCAGTTGGAGCCCAACTCACTTGCCTCCCTCCCTCCAATCCTGCATGTGGAATTGGACATCTTGGTCTCGAGTCAACTTTCGTCTTACAAACCAGCGATAAGGGAGCCTTCGCTTCACTGAAGCAGCCCTTTTTTTCCTAAGAACGACTTTCCTATACAACTTCAACCTATTCGGAGGGCTGGCTGTTCACCAGCTAGTTACTCGCCCCCCCGACCATCGCACTCAGCTAGGAGTAGCAGCACAAGGCCTCCGGATCAGGTATTACAAAGTTCTGCTACCCTGGATTCTTTCCACACCGACAATTCTCTAAGATCTTTGAAGCCTTACAGACCGACAAGGTATCATCTCACCAACATATCATAACATTTACCCCAAAGATCAGGGATTACAGTAATCTGTAAGGCAAACCCCAGCCCCTTGGTACCAGTTACAAAAGCTGACAAGCTCTTTAGTCACCAAGGCAATAATCAAGATGTGCCACAAAGTCTACTACATTTACGCGTGCAACCATGAGGAGATGGTCATATACCGCTGCCCCAAGTCCAAGTGCCGGTCCCCCGGGGAATTCTACTGCCGCCACCGCCCGGACCCAGTCTATACTCGTCTCGAGGATGACTGCTTCGACTGCGATGAGCTGAGACGCGAGATGGAAGAGCATTACCATCGTACTGAGGCCCGTCGAATCCAGCAGCAGCAGTCGCAGTCTGGCACCCAATCCCAGACGCAGGACTCGGGCTCTCAGGGCCAGGACGACGAGTATGAAGACCCTGGTATTGAATTTTCCGGCAAGGGCAAGGAAGAGGCTCTTCGTCCTTTGGAGACCAACAAGCTTTCCAACATGGACTGCAGCTTTGAGGGCGGTTTCGGCCTGACCCCCAGCGACATCCACGACTTCTATTTTCAGCCCCGATAAGGAAGCTCGGGGTTTGCCGCACTAGGAGTTGCGCCATTGAGATTCAGTCCCCTTGACCAGCTGGAGTATATCAGAAAGGCGGAATCTATGATATAAATGCGATATGCCAGTGATGGTAAGGGGCGTTATGACACAGCGAAAAGAGCATTCTCACCAGCAAGCGTGATTTAGCAGGCGTTTTTCAAAGCGGGAGGGAACCGCACATAGATAGCGTCGTTAGCAAAGAACTGTTTTTTCAGAATGCTGCATTGTATGATTTTGAGTGTGTGAAAGCTTCTTTGTGGCTGGCTGTATTGGTGGCTCCATGGTTTCATCACTTTTCTCTTGTCTTGGCGACTCCAAGATACTGGTTCATGGGGAAGAGGAGGGTGGGGGCCGAGGATAAATACGGGATCCACGAACCCCCCAGCTGAGCTCTGACAGCTCTGCTTGCCCCGTGCTCCAGCTCAACCACACGTGGAGCAGTGCCTTGCCCGATTTGGTACCTAGGTAACTGACGTGAGCCCCCCTGGCGCCTCAAGGCCAGATGGCCAACTCTTTTTTTTTCCCCCAAGCCCCAACGTCATCAACCTCATTTCTGCTCCTCATTCCAGTTGCGCAGCCCGATTGCTGCACCTTTTGTTCCAGAGCTGGGTTTTCAAGCGCATGATTTAGCCGAAACAGTCGTCTTTTGCTTCGCGAGATTGTTCCCCATTCAATTGCACGAATAACCCTCTCCAAGACCCCTGCGTGTCGTCAGCATGGCTCCCCCATTCGACACCGCGAAGCTCACCCTTGACTACCTCCCGTACGCCTGCGAGTTCGACCCTCAAGATGCGAACAGACTTCTCGTGGGAGGAGGCGGCGGCGCCAATAGGAGCGGCGTCGCCAACAAGATCGTACGCGCGCATGCACCCCTCCTACCACCTGGGTAACGAATGCGACTGACACCTCGCAAAGACAGTGATCGACACCTCGACGAAGGATGAGCTGCGTATCAGCGGCGAGGCCGACCTCAGCCGTAACGAAGACAGCGTCATGACGCTCGCCCCCGGCCCCAAGAAGGGGCGCCTCAGCTACATCTACGCCGGTATCAACTCGAGCCCCCCCGACGTCGAGAAGGGAAAGAACGAGCACTTCCGCGTCTTCGGCGCCGAGCAGAGCAAGGCCCGCGCCTCCGTCGGTGCTAACACCCCGAGCGTGAGCCTGGCCGAGCTCTCGCGCACCTCGCTCTTCTCCCATTCCGAGATCGACAAGGACGCCTACCAGCGCATCCTCCGCATATCCCACCCCTTCGGCGAGCGGCACCAGCTGGGCGCCGTCGCCACCGGCCTGGCCAAGGAGTCGCAGATCGCGCTGTTCGAAGTCTCTTCGGCCTCTGGCGCCGCGGTCAAGCCGAGGGGCAAGCTGGGGATCTCGAGAGAGGCGACGGATGTGGACGTCATCCAGACCGGCGAGGACCAGTACCAGGTTGCGTTCTGCGACGAGCGCGAGCTCTTCGTCATCAACGTCAACAAGAGCGAAATTGACGGCCCGCATCTTGTATACACGATCAAGGAGGACGGCGCTGGTCTGAAGCCCATCTTCCGGTCGATCCGATACCTGTCTTCCGGCTTCATCATGGCGGCCGGTAACCTTCCCAAGCGGACGGGAGCTGTCCTCTTGGGAATCCGCCTTCCGGCGAAGGAGGGCGAGGTCGGCCGTCTGGCCGCGTCGGCGAAGCTCCCCCGCGCCGTCACACAGGCGACCACCATCGCCGTGCGCAATCTCAGCCCGCCTTCCGCCCCCGATGCAAAGATTGGCAACGCGCAATTTGTCATTGCCGTTGCCGGCCAGGACCGCTCGATATCTCTCTACACGCTCGAGCACAAGTCGCATTCGACGATCGAGCTGCTCGTGGATCTCGAACCTCTTACGACGTTAAAGGAGGCCCACCCTCTGCAGATCACCAACCTCGCCCTGTCCTACTTCACCCCGCCCAAGACCACCGCTCGTGCGCAGTACCTCAAGCTCGCCAGCATTTCGATGAAGAACACCGTCGTCGTGCACTCGATCCTCCTCAAGCGCTTCACCGACAGGGACGTCCCACTCCGCAAGGGCGGCCCGCCTCGCCCCCAGCGCTACGCCGTCGCCCTGCAGCCTCGCAGGTACACCAACAAGGCGACCATCACTTTAGCCACGTTCATCGTTCTCATCCTCGCCGTCCTCGCCCAGCTCGGCCTCGAGTCCGCCGGCGTCGTGCGCCCGCGCATCCTGCCCCACTCGGCCGTCGCCCCCAGCGCCAACGTGCCCAACGAGTTCCTCTCCACGCTCATCGGCGAGGTCCACGCGCTCCAGGGCGACCCCATCGTCATCCGCGAGGACGCCGTCAGCCCCACCCGCCCGGAGGACAACCCCGTGCCCAGGTTCCAGGCGGCGGTGCACGACGAGGCCGTGTACGGGCCTGCGGTCAGCTGGGAGGACCTGTCGGACAAGCAGAAGAAGCTGTGGAAGGAGAAGCTGTCCAAGGCGGGCCACTGGACGCAGAACATGGGCGAGAGCGTCTTCAAGGGCATCCTGTTCGGCGAGCTGGCCGGCGCGGTCAGGCAGGCGGTCGCCGGTTGATTTGGCTGTGAAGGGGGGAGCGGGCTGTGGAAGCATCAATATAGACGGCATCTTCACGCACTTGTATTTTTGTTGGGCCTTTGGCCGATCACGGGTAACTACGATTTTAATCATGAACTTGTACGATTTTCTGGTGGAAACGCTTGATCCTTTGAATGTGCTGTGACCGATGTCCAGTCACCAATACCAAGCCGAGCCCGAAGTGTTTGCATCGCCCGGAGATTTCTCGATCATTGATCGTTACTGGGAGGGTGTGATCCTCTCTAAGTCAGTTATCCAGGACGTCGTCGACAAAATCTGAGGAGCCGCAGGTGTAAAAGGCAGGTGGGCAGGAAGTACGGACCCCGGGCGTAGGAAGTAAAAGGTATAAATAGACAAGTTATGGCCTCTTCAACGCTCAAACACACAGCGAGCACACCGGTTCGTTGGTGGGATTTCACGTTGTGCAGAGGTCAGGTTACGTTGGATGATACAGAGGCGTTTTCCCGCAGGTGGTTCGGTCTGATTCAGGGACATACGTTGTGCACCATCAGGCTGGGGGTATTGTTCCGTGAATACGGGGCTGCGATGAGGGACGACGGCGGAAACTGAAATTGTGCGTTCTGACGAGGGCGCTTCGAATGTGTTGCAGGCAGTCAAGACGACCAAAACAACAACCAACCAACCAACTAACTGGGGCAGAAAAGCGAGCAAACTATCTCGTTCGGTCCCAGAGACCGCACGCCATAGCCATACTGGAAAGGATTTAAGCGGCCCGTTGCTTTCTCGATATATATACGGGATCGACAGCTTCATGGGTGGAATACTCCAGAGAAATGAGGACCCGGCGCGCTATTGCCTTACCAGTCAGTCATTCTCTGGTGCGTCTGAAGAAGGCCTTCGGATGATGGACAATGGAAACGCAAGTAAATGGGCGGGCTGGCTCATACGAGCAGGGATCAGGAGCGGCGCGGTTATATAAGTAAAGTAAGGCACAAGAGTTTGTATCTAGTTGCAAAATAGTGTTGATGCATTCATTGCTTTGCGAATCGTTCCGGTCCATCTCGACTTTTGAAATTCGACGGGAGAAACGATGTACTTCCCAGCACCCTTCCAAGCCAATGTGCTGCAGGACCCTTGCAAGTCACGAACTCTACTCGATGACTCCATCTAGATCCGTGACATTGAAAGTTCATCCAAGTGATGTGATGTTGCGTGATATTGCAAGGCGTCTACGGATTACCGACAGTTTGAAACTCGCGACATTCGCCGGCGACTTCCCCAGGCAAACCAGAAAGTGTCAACAGCATGTTATCGGCCCCAAAAAGCAAGCATCGCAGGGGGAACACGATCAAAAAGAGTGGGGTTGCTCCCGGCGAGGCTTGAACTCGCGATCTCCGCATATCTCACAAGGATGGTGTAAGTATAAGAGCGGAATCCTAACCAACTAGAACACGGGGGCATTAGGAAATTTTGGGAATTTGGGGCCTTAAGTTTGGCTGAGACGGGTACGTACTCCGGGCCAGCAAGTTGCCTGACATGCAACTACAGCGTAAAACCGGTTATAAGAAAGCCTCGCTTTTGTGCTTAGAGATTAGAGAGTACGAGCCTCGAATCTCCAGGCAAGGGTCCCTTGGAGACTGTTCAGTCGCCAGTTTAAGCTTTCTGGATACTACGACAGGGCTCGGATGTTACGGGATCGCAAAATCGTCACGGGTCTGTGACATAGAAAGTCGTTTTCCCCTCTTCCTACATGCTTGGGATGCCCTCGAGTCCAAGGCAATTCTGAACCCTCGGATCTCTGCAGAATCCCATTTTCTGTGGTCGAAAAAACCACGATCATGATTTGTACGAGGACAAGCGGACAGAAGAAGTGCAGCCGAATGAACCCTGAATGAACCCTGTCGACCCATGACGTCTTTTTGCCCTCCCCCGTGAACAAACTCTGATTGACGTGAGAGCTTGAGCTTATGCACAGCGAGAGGCAGAATTTGGGGGGAGGGAACGGGAGGCCCAGGCTACCTACAGCGGTCGACAGAACCTATTGCTAGCGTGCCTACTGAGTTCTGTCAGCCACTTTTAAGCTTATCGTTAGTTATTCTTTCAACTTTCGAAAAAAAGATTGAGAGTTTGCCCAACGTCCCTGAGGAAATGGGAGGTGAGAAAGACCGCGACATCACAGATAGAAGCATTCAACTTCCATGATGAATATGAATGCAACTAGAGTCGACAGGGCAGAAACAAACCCAGCGACACAGTAAAACAGTGAAACGCTTTTCCAATCGCGAAAGCGAGCATGCGTGATGGGGGGAGGGTCGGCAAATCGGAAAACCCATTGCCACCAACCATGATGACAGAGGCTCCAAGAGCAAAAAAGAAACTTGACCAGCCTGGGGGTCGAACCCAGAATCTCCTGATTCGTAGTCAGACGCCTTGCCATTGGGCCAACCGGCCATTCTCAGTTAGGAACTGAAGATGGGGACCTGGATCCTTGGTGGAGGAGGTTGCAAAATCTGCTCAAGAAGCCCTTGGAGAGAGTCGGTGGGCGACGAGGAAATTCTTGTCTGTGTGGGGTGGGGAAAAAGAGAAAAGAGAATGGGAGTGAGTAAACACCAAGGTGATCGAGAGTGGGTTAGGTGGATACCGCACACCTAGTTACCATGTGGTGGTGGACGAGGGAGGCGCTCAGATCCATGGGCCTCTTTCTTACGTAGCAAGTTCCGGGTGGCCGGGTTAGATCGGCCGGAGCGGCCGTGTTGGTTGCCCCTCCCAGGGTACAGCGTCGTTGCGAGATCCGGACGGACCAATCGACGGGAACATTGCCCCAAAAGGCCATCATGTCGGTGGTGTACGAGATGGCTACCCGTTGAGAAAGATCATACGTCAGTTCAATTTTTTCATTTCTCACCAGAGGGAAGAACAGTTGACAACGATAATTCAACTCATACTATAGACGGTAATTCTCGCCCACCTCCGGTGTCGATCTCACCCCGGCGAGGCAGGACCCGTCAATTACGCTTTCCTTGGTATCGTGGCGTTGGTTCTCTCGCTCGGAACAACAGACTGAAAAAAAAAAAAAAAAAAGAAGTTGAGACGGAGGAAGAAGCGCAGCGCACAGAATATGTCGCGCATGCTGACTGCACTGACCAACACACGAAACATGTTTTCCGTGGCAAGGCCAACCCATGAAACGTACAGAACCCCTATCCCTGAGCATCATAGCGCCAAGGCAGCAACAACTCGCATCACGAATTCGCATCGAAGGACGCACACAATTCTCATGTCTTCCGAGACGCGGACCTCTGATCACGAATCACTCGCGAGGCAAAGCCAAGGCACCACTGGGTGTGCCGCACGGTTGAAGAAAAATCGTCTGACGCTTGACATTTGCTCGTCGTGGCTATGTATCTACATCCGCACTCCGGTCTCAAAAAAGAAATCCCCCCCCCTAAAACGAAAACCTCCCCAGGCGCGCGGTGGCAAGCCCGCGGGATGGTTGTTGTTTGAATGGGAAATCGTTCAACTTTTCCCGTACAGAAAAGAGATCTGACGTTTGCGTTGAATTAACCTTTCAGTATTTGTCCCCGTATCATACCACGTATGACATGCAGACCAAAACCCCTTGACACTGGGAGGACCATGGTGTCCGTCCCCTAGCCCTCGTAGATCCAAGTAAATCAAGCGACCGGCACCAGTGCCGGTGACCTTTTCCGCTAACCTCTGCAACAAGACCACGCGTGACGCGCAGCTTAGTTGTTGGGTTTGGCCACGGGGAGAGCGGGTGCGACGGGAGCCGGTGCGGCAGCGGGAGCAACACCAGCGGGCTTCGCGGCGGCCGGGGGAGCAGCGGCAGGAGGAGCAGCAGCTGGAGGAGCGGCGGCGGGAGGAGCGGCGGCAGGGGGAGCGGCGGCAGGGGGAGCGGCGGCAGGCGGGTTGGTACCCTTGCCCTTAGCAGCGCCTCCAGCAGGAGCGGCGGCGGGGGGGTTGTTTCCCTTGCCCTTCGCACCGCCGGCCGGAGCAGCAGCAGGAGGGGCGGCGCCCTTACCCTTGCCAGCAGCAGGGGCGGCGGGGGCAGCGCCCTTGCCCTTGGCGGCACCGGCGGCGGGAGCGGCCTTGCCCTTGGCCTTCGCGGCGCCGGCCTTGGCCGCCTTCTTCGCCTTCTTGGCCTTCTTAGCCTTCTTGCCCTTCTTCTTTCCCTTCGCCTTCTTCTTCTTCTTGAGCAGCTGGCGGGCGCGGAGAGGCACGTTCTCCTCCTCGTCCTGAACGTCGGCGATCACGCCGCTGGTGGTCTCGACACCGGCGAACGAGGGGACGGAGACGCCGCGAGCCTCGTTGTGCTCATCGCGGTTCTCCAGTTCTTGGTTGTAGTTGGTGTGTCTGGTAGTAGTGTTAGTCAACTGTTCCAGTGAGAGCAAGACTGCGAAACACGTACGTGACAGCCCTGCTATCAACATCGGCGGGAGCACTGCTGACGCTAACGAGTGTCGAGGCGAGGAGAAGAGAAAACGTGAGGAACTTCATTTTGTTGGATTGAAGTGAACCGAAGTTGTTGCGAAGTAGATTATGATATCGAACCCAGTCGATTGGTTGATGTACTGTGTGTTCCAAGGGAATGTATGTATTAAATTTGGTGTTGTGAGGCCTGCCGTCGAGTCGAACCAAGAACGGCCAGATGGACGAACGAGCACCAAGGGTTTATGTACTCGCTCGCATCTCTGTCCCAAGCTTGGCCTCGACCGGCAGAGGCTGTGAGGGATGGTGGCGTGAAGCGGAACATGTCGAGAAGGGCGGCCGAGAGCCTGAAACCAGCCCAGGTACAGACATATGTCAAAGTCCTGGGCGCTGAGCCACCGAGGGAATGCGACAAGAGAGGCGCGCAGGATCTGGCGGCGCGTCCATGTCGTCTGCTTCTTCCTCGCCTGCTGGGCTGTACTTGGTATCCCATCGCATCATTCCAGGATAGTAACACTGGCCGTTGTTGAGTCAGGCCAACCACGCAGTCGTGTTTCGGGACTCGGTCCATCGTCGTCCCAAGTCCCTTACATCCAGGCCCTCAAACGGGCAAGGCGCTCGAGGTAACCGAAACTCTGTTCCTTCGTCCGATGTCTTTTGGGGGTTGCCCACCCCTGGCGCCTTCGTGCTTGTATCATGCTCTGCGAGCAAGAGGATCCCCCCACAGGCCTTGTTCAGGTTGTTCATGCTTGATTCGAATCCGCCGCAATATGTATGGTTCGCCCCTGGCCCCCAGTCTCCAGTCTCAGGAATTAAGCATTGAGGATCTGGAGGAGAGAAATCCACAGCAGCCCACGGTGGCCGCGGGTGATCAGCTCTTCCTGGCTCGTGCCCTCCCTCTACTATGATTCCCCTTGGATCTTCGTCCCTGTTTGAAGCAGTAAGCTTTTATTTTTGCTCCTGGTCCGGATAACGTAGGGACTATCAGCTGCAAAACATAGTACAGGGAGGTGAGGAAAAGTCAAACCGCCTCAAACCAGCTCGCCTCGTCCGATTTCTCATCGTCTTCTTCCCAGCACCATTCGTTGCGCAGTCGTCTGCGATTCGATGCCGCAAGCCAAGGGATTTGATCGGCTGAAGGGGTAAGATGGTCCCGGTCAGGAGGATTACGCACATCATTTGGTCTCTGTAAAGAACCGGTTGTGTTCCAATTGCACAAATGACCAGGGTGTAAGGAATTCAGGTATGCATACGAGTCGACTGCCTAAATCCTTGGAGTCGAATCCAGATCGGATATCTTTGAGGCCGAGTAAGCCCCTCGAACGCCATAACGTGAAGTAGGAGCAGAACCGCTGGCGCGGTGCGGTTGCTGGATGCCGTACTTGGTCGCGAGCTATCCCACGAGGCGTTTTTGACACATCGACGCTAAGATTGTGAGAGAACCGGCAGTCTTTGGGTAGCAGAAAGCTCCACTGACCTGCCGAGATACCGAATTGACGGGCGCCAGCAGGAACAGAGTCGAATGCAACCACCCAAATGGGCCCTTTGGCGCGACCCGCAGATTCCGTCCCCGCGGGGAAGGAAAAGGGGTTCCAGGCCCATGGTGTTCAGACCCTCATTCGTGCTGGTGTCGAAACGTGGTCGTGTGCAGAAAAACCAAGTAGCAGGTTGCTGCATGCAGCCGCGAGGCCCTCGCGGGCAGTAGATGAGAGCCTAGGCCACACCAAGTAAAACGTCGTGCCACAGAAACGGGCTGTGTCGCCACGGGCATCACACGATATCGATGTCCAGTACGCAGTAGCAGTAACGGCGGCCATGACCGAGGCGGCCCAGGGTGATGCCTCGAGCACGGCACCAAGGAGAAAACAAAAGCAGATGTGCTACCGAGAATCTGCAGATCTCTTGTTCCACTTGGTCTCCCACGCCGTTTGTGTCGGTTGCACGTTGGTTACATCTCTTGGCATCCCCATGTTCGGTGGATGTTGTTCATTGGAAGATCAGCTGGGTATTTGGAAACCCGTTTGCGATTCGAGACACGGGCCGCCGGGTGGTCTATTGCGGTAAATAGTTGCAAGTCTTGCCGGAGCCACGAGAGGGTCATCATCCGAGTGTACGTCCAATTCGGTCATGGTTTGCTCCCGCTGGACGAAGACGAGCATTTCGATCACCCTGATGGATACCGGACTGCAACGTCTGCTTCGTCTGTTGATGAGTGGCATACATTCTGACATTGCCGATGACCTCGAGTGCCAGAGGGGATAGCTATCGACGAAGGAACAACTGGGGAACTTCATCCGGAGACGGCGACTTTTTCCTTCCTTCGCCTGCTGCGGCCCCTCAAACGATTCTCAGGCCATCGCAAGCCTTTCCAAACAGGAAAGGCTGATCACCTGACTTGGCTGTTGGAAGCTGGGGAACGGAATAAGTCATCCGTAATATGATCGACCGCTTCGTCTCGTCAAGCCCCATCGGCGTCCCAAATACTCGGTTTGGGCGCGCATAACCGTCGAACCCTGCCTTCTGAGGCGATCGTGAACACCCACTGTTCGGGCGCCTGTTGAGGCCGCAATGCGGACCTGACACAAGAGAGCCCACAGCACTAGCTGAGGGTGAGGTTGATAAAATGAGGTCACACTTGAGCCGCATCGTCAAGTCGCGAGTCGTCAAACCCGCGTGGCTTTGGCGGTAGAGTTGACAGGTGGGAGCCGATTAGACGTTAACCTTGGTTAACGGTTCAGATGGATAAGTGAAGATTTAAAGGCAAAAGAAACTCCCGCTAGCGCGCGATATTGCAGAAAGCATGTTTTGGTAACTTGAGCTAGCGCAGTGGGCGACCGTAGGCCCGGCGCGGTTGCGTGTGGGTTAGTATTCGCAAACCTAGTTGCGAACCAAGGTAGTCAATTAACCTTCCATGGTTTAAGGTGGTGTTTCTCTTCCAAGGACTAGGGGCTAGGGAGTGACTCTGGTGATAA
Organism: Colletotrichum sojae; assembly: GCA_014235955.1. NCBI lineage: Eukaryota > Fungi > Ascomycota > Sordariomycetes > Glomerellales > Glomerellaceae > Colletotrichum > Colletotrichum sojae. The sequence goes on along the minus strand of WIGN01000003.1, from coordinate 289,065 downwards.
TCTTATCTGGCCTTATCTGGTGGAGTGGCCATGTGTCTACCTAGCTAGAGACATATTTCGTTTAGTTTCCTAAGTTAGATACAAAATGGTTTAAACACAGTACGTCTCACGCATATACTTAAACTGGGGTTTCCTCGAAGCCTGACGTTGCCCAACGGTGTGATGCAATGCAGCTACACATCATTCTTCAACAATGTGACACTACTACATAGTACGGCCCAAAGTCCCGACCACCTCCGATCTTTCTTCACCACCACGCCGCGGCGACTCGCACTCACATACGCTCGCGCACATACATACACCACACACACACACACGCACACCACCACCCGAAGACCAATCGAGTGAGATTGCGTGTCCGTGTGCGCGTGCGTCACAATGACCGGAGAAGAAGGAGCCGCAGCCGCAGCCGCATTCTCCTCGACGTCGACAGCCACCACACCGCCGCCCGACGCCAAGATCAACGCCGCCGATGGCCGTTCCTACTGGCAGGGCGTTGACGCCGACGTGAACGGCATGCTGGGCGGTTTCCCCTACATCAGCAAGGTCGACCTGCAGGGCTCGCGCAACTTTCTCGCCAAACTCGGAGTCGGCACGAAGAGCGGTCTGCGGACGGTGAGCCGCGCTCTGGAAGGCGGGGCCGGGTGAGTTTTTTCCTGCATTCTTTTTCTCTCATTCCGTACCTATGTAAGGATACCTTATTCGTACCTTACCTGAGGTATATGTTACACGTCGCCTCTCTTTGCTTGTAGAGGTACCGGTACGATGTACAAGTCATGTCTGTTGTTCCCATCATCACCAACTCTGGATAACACAGACGGATGGACCCCTGGGCCTCTTTTTCACCGCCATCTCACGTCACAGGCTCACCGCCTCGCTCGACTTTTTTTTTCCTCCTTCCTTTCTTCACTCCCCCTTCCTTTTGCCATCCCTCTCCCCTAACCCACCGCGAACAGCAACTCTGCACGAGCGGGCCGAGCTAATGTTTTGCCTCGCCTGACCCATTGTTCTGTTCCTTGTATCCTCTCTTCCCTGTATCTCGTGTCCTCGGGGGACCTCTCACCGGTACCTTCTTACATACGACCCCTGTCCTTGTCTCCCCCGACCCAAGGCTCCGAACCATGTCGTGCCCCTGCTGACCCCCCAACCCTTTCCTAGCATCGGCCGCATCACAGAGGGTCTGCTCCTCGATGTAGCTGAACAAGTCGACATCGTCGAACCCATTGCAAAGTTCACCGCCGCTCTCCAGGAAAAGTCGGGTGTCGGCTCAGTCTTCAACATTGGCCTCGAAGAGTGGAAGCCCCTCGACGGCACCTCATACGACCTTGTTTGGAACCAGTGGTGCCTCGGACATCTCACCGACGACCAGCTCGTCGCCTATCTACGCCGCTGCAAGGAGGTCATTGCCCCTACCGATGGCTTCATCGTCGTCAAGGAGAACCTGAGCACTAATGGAGCCGACCTTTTCGACGATATCGACAGCAGCGTCACGAGGTGAGCCGCCCTTCTCCTAGCCCTGCCCGCCCATCCTTCCCGTGCCATCCTTTCCCCCGACCCCGTCGCCAACCACCGTGGCAAAGGCCCAGGCCTTGTTCCCTCGCTCCCCTTGCCCTTGCCCCCTTCCCACCCCGATGGCCCGTGTGAATGGAGAACTCGACGCATGCAAGACACCTACCTGCATAGGCTGACGCAAAGGCAAACCTGAACGCAATAGGGTGGATGAGAAGTTCCGGTTACTCTTCGAACAAGCGGGTCTCCGCCTAATCAAGACGGAGCTGCAGCGCGGCTTTCCCAATGAGCTGTTCCCCGTGCGCATGTACGCCCTCAAGTAGAAGCCAACGGTGGCGCTCGGCGGGGACGGCGGCGGCGGCGGTAAGCGGCAACCCATGGATCCGGGGCTGGTGGCCGGGAGACCGGGGGGCTGGGGGGCCGGCCGGATAATGGGTCAGACTACGGATACCTTACGAGACCCCCAAAGCCAGGCCCCCCCCGGGCCAAGGCCTAGCTGGATGTGGTGAGACGCGGGATAACACACTTCTGTACGAAGGAACTTAGCCTGACCACTTTTGTTTACTATTATGGGGAGGCAACAGAAATCCCATAATAATAACCCAATTGGTCAAGCTATGTTCCTTCGTTAAGGAGTGTGATATCTCGCGTCGCCTCTCAGCGAGGCCGGACGCGGCATGGAAGCATCGGAGCATGGGGGTGGGATGGGATGACATGGCGGCTCGGGCTCCGATCTACTGCACGATGCGGCAGGCCCCCGGTCGTTCGTTCTGGGAACCACTTTAATTCTCCGATCTGGGAAAAGCCGGGGTTGAGAACGCAGTTCGAGGGAGGGAGCACGGAGCCAGAGCAGGGTGAGAGGAGAAGAGAACAGGAAGGACACACAAAAGCAATTTTTTTTATGGGCGCGGTACGGGGCCGCAGACGCCTGTCATGTACTCATACATCTAACATGCACACACCCGCGCGATGGGAGAGAGAAAACGGAGAGAGCCCACCTCCCCCCCCTCCTCATCCCCATGCCACGTCGACGGTGCAGATGCAAGCAGATTGGCGACGACGGGCGGGTGGGCGTAGCCATATGCGTGTGCTTGAGCGCCGCCATGTGTGTGGATGGGCGTGTGCGGGAGGTTGGGTTCGCCTGCCTCGCTGCTCTGGTTTGCTTCGCTACGCTTTGCTTGCTTGCTCTGGCTCGCTACCACTGCCATGCGATGTCGGACGTCACTAGCTGCGTCTCTGGTAGCCCACGTACGTCCGCTGCTGTCATCCCCGGCCCGCGATGGGTCACTACCGGGGGGAGAGGGAAAGGCAAACACAGACGTGCAGTAGTGGTAATAGCAACAACGCAGAGAAAGCAAAGGGGTGTGCCTTCAAAAAGTGAGGAAAACATCAGAAGACGCTACGTGGAGAGATGGAGGAAGAGGCGTTGGTGCCCAAGGGCGTTCGTCCGTCGACCTGCAACATCTCACCTAGAGAAGAAAGTGAGGCGAACCTCCTGCATGCTGCAGTAGTCTCCCGGGTTCCTCTCTGCTGCTTGTATGTAACCTGCTACGCTGCCTTGCATTTCGCCAATTGGAGTCGCCAATTGGGTCCAAAAGGAGGGACATCGGCGAGGGGCGCGGCGGCCCCCAAATCCCCTCCCTCGTCGGTCCGCAGTGAGTCAAAGGTCCAACGTTGCTGCTACGTGACAAACTTCTTCACGACCACGAAGGCAAATATCGTGTGAGCCGCAGGAAGCGCACACGAAGCAGGGCCCCCGTCGTAAGGGCCTCGTTCTCGTCATTCAAGACGTGGATGGGGTCCCTGAGATGGCAAGCTCACACACACACACACACACACACACACACATACACACGCCTCGATGTCTCTGATACCTCGACGACTAGCCCGGGGTGCGAGTCGTGGACCGCCACCACCACGCCCTTTCACGATCAGCAAAGTCGCGGCAAACGCGACGAGGAAAGAGCGGTGTCATATGCTTCATTGCCGTCATGGACACGTCTGCGTACATACATGCCCACCCCTTCCTGGTCCAACACGGAGAGAGACGCAAAGAGGTAGGGAGGGAATCGCCGTCCTCGTCTAATCCCATCGACGTTCCTACCCCTTGGCCAGCTCACCAAGAAACCCCGTCTGCGGCTAATGCAAATCGTCCAACGGAGACAAAGGACAGCTCAGAGCTTGAACTCGAAAAAGTCCAGGCCCCTGGCGCCGACGTCGACGCGGAACAGCGCGCCGCCGTTCTCCCTCTGCGCGGCGTCCCCGTCGCCCTCCTCGAGCGAGGCCGTCGTGACGAAGAGCTCGGTGCCGACGAACTGCGTGCAGGTGATGTTCTTGGTGGGCAGGAGCACCTCGCCGACGAGCTCGCCCGCGGGGGAGATCTTGAGCACGCGGCCCTCGCCGTACACGGCGTGCCACAGGTTGCCGTTCGTGTCGACGCGGAAGCCGTCGGGCTCGCCGGGGCCGTCGTGCGAGTAGAAGACGCGCTTGTTGGAGAGCGCGCCGTCCTCCGCCGAGTAGTCCCACGCGTACACCTTGCGGTCGGTGGAGTGCGTGAAGTACATGGTCTTGCTGTCGGGGGACCACCCAACGGAGTTGGGGATCAGGAGGTCCTTGAGGACCTCCTCCTTGCCCGACTTGCCGTCAAAGCGGTGCAGCGCGCCTGTTGCATCGGGGAAAATTAGCTGGGCTTGCATGGTTTGCTCGCGCGGGTTCACGATGTGCGGTGAAGTGCGTTGCCGTGACGACGAGGCGACGAGGTGAAGTGTAAGTCGGAGGCGCAGCGGACAAGGATGGTCGCAAACGCGGCGCTGCAGACCGCCCAAGTACATACCTTCCTCTTGGAAATCGCCCAACCCAAAATCCGTCATCGTGCCGAGCCAGAAGCGGCCGTGGGGATCGACGGCGCCGTCGTTGGCCCTGATTCTCTCGTTGTCCTGCTCGTACAGCTTGGCAACGTACTCGTACTCGCCCGACTTGACGTCCAGCACGGCGACGCCGTACTTCAGCCCGACCAGAATCTTGTCCTTCGGGTCGACGCCATCAATGTCAGCCGTGACGCTGGCGCGAGAGTCGAGCTGCAGCGTCCGCAGCGATCCGGGCCCCTGGGCGAGGTCGACGAAGTGGACCTGCTTCTTCTTGATGTCCACGAAGCGCAGCACGTTGTTGGCCTTGTCGTAGTACGGTCCCTCGCCTAACCCACAATGAATGTTGAGGTAAGGCTGCTCGACCTTCCACTGCTGAAGAGACGACATATTGCTATTCTGTAGCGGGTTCGATACTTTTTTTCTTTTTTCCCGTCTCTCGAAAAACTCCGTGCGAACACGCTTTCGTGCTTCTCCTGCAGACAACACAAAGACTGAGCGATTTCGTGATGTTGAGGAATGGAGTTGGGCTTGCAGAGTTGCCCGCCCTCTATAATCTGTCCACTGCAATGCAATGCTGTCACTGGACAATTGTCCGAAGGAAACCCGACCGACGGAACTCGTTGCGGTCCCGCTTCTTCTCCTAGTTAGCAGCCGATTCGCAGGGTGGAAAATCGTTCTCGACGATAGAAAACGCGTCAATCGTGCATGCAAGACCGCCAAATCGACGGCGGATAAGAAGGACCATCCTGGCTTTAATGGAGCCGAGCCGAGCCGTAATCCACCGCACCCTATCTGTCCTCTTCGAAGCATCTCGCCCCGAAACCTCGGAGCCATTGCATCGCGTCCCAAATTGTCGATTGATGCCGACGGAACGCGGGCCGCATAGCCCCGATGCTGCTTCGCTGTCGGCCCCAAAATACAGCATCGACAAGTAGGACGATAGGCACGTCGTCATTGAGGTGCACTCCCATCAACATCAACGTTGATACGGCAAGGGAACAATAATAAGCCGTCGCACGGTCTCTTGATCACCGTCCGGGGAAAAGGGGAAAGTAGAAAAAAAGCAAAGTGACTACAGGTAGCTCTAGGTAAATCAGCACCACCAGATCTCGCACGAGAATCTCCTGATGGCAAGTTGCCAAGCGTGAAGCAAACCAGGCGCTCGTCGTCGTCGTCGGCCTTGGGCGTGGGAAGGAAAAAAAAAAAAAAAAACATGGCAGCCCCGGGGCCATCGCTGGGTCAGATGCAGGACATATGTGTCATGACGAACCTGAAGCCCGGTCGAAGTGGCTGAATGTTTGGTTCGCCAGTGCCAGTTCCGGAGCCGGGGAACGTTGGGCGCATGTTCCGGCACGGCGATGTGTGGACTGAGATCGCTCCGAGCAAACGCCTGCCGCCGGGTTGTGAATGTGACTGTGCGACACGAGAAAACACGGTGGGAACTTTGGGGGCGAAGAACCCAGAGCCCTTAACCCTTGTTCCGACTGGCTCGTCAGGTCCCCCCAGCTTGCTCAAATTTAACGGTTCCGTTCGCGAACCCTCCGTTTCACGTGCCGAAGCCTTGCTGCGAGTGATGATGTGCTTCTCTTCGGGGCATATGGGCACTGACTGGCCTTCAACACAAGCGTCCGTTGCGAGAGCGGTCAAAGCTGCGCCAATGCCAATGTCAATGTCGTGAGCCGAGCGAACAATGGGCGTTGGCCGACATTGTCCCCTTTGATTCGACTGGAAACAAAGCCCGTAAAGCCCTTACGTGGGAACAGAAGGTGGATAAGCCAGCCTCGGTGTACTTGGCGCTGGGTTTATGGGCCAGTCCAGCCAGGTTATGCAATCCCGATCGAGCCGTTCCAACATCAAGGGGGGAGATCAGACACATGATCGCCCACAAGCCGTGGAGGAAGGTCTGCAAATTTCCCGAACGAGAGGCTGCAGCGAGGCGGCTCGTATGAATCGTGTACATGCTATGTAGTATGTCGTGTCGTTCAGGTGCCGATGCGGGTCAAGCAAGCACCGTCAGGTTGCCTGTGACTCTATCCTGTCCGAATGGCGCGTCCAGTGATGAACGACGCGTGAAGGGAGGAGGGTCGCTGCCTGCACTGCACAGCACACCCGACCTGGGCCGGAGCGTCGCAGTAGTCGGAAGCTCTGCTCGCCCGGTCGTAACCTTTTACCAGTGAGTCCTGCGAAGCTGTCGGAAGCGTGCGTACATTGACTACAGCCGCTCTATCACTATTGTGTCGACGGCGAGCTGCATGGCATCTGCACGGGTCACCCGCTGGCAACGGGCTGATCACCAGGCTCTCACTGCCTCTCCGTGCCGTTCCTATCACGCACTCTCGTTTCCGAGGTCTGTCCAGGGGGGGGGCGGAGGAGGGGTGTCGGGCGCATGAACCGCGGCCCGTGTGAGCGCCGTTGTTAGTTGCAGCTGCAAATGCATGCCATCCTCACATCACATTTACCTCGCGGCGCTGCGGCGGTAGCCTCTCCCGTCCCTTTTGGGGGTGCTTCCTCTCCCGTCAGGGTAGCATCGCTGTCATTGTTTGGGCAGTCCTCATTTACCAAGTTGCGAAATTGGCGCATCCTTGGAGTGAGCGCCACTCCAAGTTGCAGTGATCGTCGGCGCACGTCGCTCACAGTTCGCGCTCCGGTTTTGCTTATTTCTCATGAACCGGAGCCACTCCGGCAGGGACTGTCGGGGCTGGAAATGAATCGAGTGATACTGATGGCACGGGCAGGTTCAAGTGATGGGCCATGGCCGTGGCCGGTGGGCGGGCGTGTTGCAACCAACTTGGGGCAGCTGGCGAACCAAATTGCTAGGGACGGGCCGGACAGCGAACACGCGCAGGGAACAGGCTTGAAAGACGTGTCTTGGGGGCTGATGTGATCTCTCGTCCGTGTAGTATTAGTTGGTGGCAATGAACTCTGCTAGTGTATTGTAGTAGCACAGTAATAGTACACTAATACTAGTAGTGAACAACCATGACGCTTGGACGACTGACGGACAGTAACGCCGATAGCCAAACTTGTCTTGGCTTTTCACGTCGCAAATGAAGCTGGAGGGCGACATCTGGAAACTCTCCCTCTGCGGACGGCTACCGAGGGCTGCAGCAATCGTGTAATATCTGCCCAGGGCCATAGTGGTCTCGCGCGCGCCCTTGCTCGAGGGGCCTCCACGAGGGAAGAAGAGAGCAATCGCCGCAGCTGATCACCACAATGTTGCGCTCATTTGTCTCCTTGCAGACGTCTCGGCCGTCTCGTCTCGTCGGACCAAGGACTCGGTCATTCAGCGGGGTTCATCTCGCAACTTCACGATGTCATTTGGCGCACATGCGCCATCGTCGCGCCCGGGGGGGGGGGGGGGCTGCCCTTTCTCCTGTGCAACATTTTCGCAAAACTTTAACCCTGCGGCATAGCGCGGACAATGGACGTCTCGACCGCATTCTGGTCGACCCTTTTCTTCTTTTTTCTGCGACAACTGAAGCCTGACCCCGTGACAGCCGCGGCATGCTGGCGATGCATCATAGACGGGGTCATAGTAGTAAACCCCCCCCCCCCCAATCATTGTTAGAGTCCATCGTCGCCTTACCGCAATACTTTTATTAGGTTGCGTCGGCTCCGGAAGTGACGAGCTCAAATGAAAGCTTGGTCTGCGCCTTCCTCCAGAGATGATGGATGTCCTTGTCACTCAACCGACGTTACATTCGCTCTGGTCCCTGTGAGAAGTGCTGCAAGGTCTGATGAGATGAGGGTGCCCGTTCATCTTGAATCCAGCCGGCCAACTTCAGACCCGAAGTTGTTTGCCTCAGCCCCGGGGTCTCTGTTCAGCAGCATCCATGTCGGTTTCGTGGTATCAAATGTAACATTTCGGAACTTGATCAAATTTGAGCCTCGTGGCGGGTATCAAGGTAATTTTGCGCCCTGGTCGTGCCCCGTCTGTTCCGTCTTTTGACCATCAGCTTGTCCGGTAGTACTACTAGTGCCATCCTTTGAGATGCACCGTTTTGCCGTCATCTTCTGGCAGTCGAGGCTGCGTTGATGCACGCCGGAAACCCGGAATCTCGCTTGGAAACGGAGACGGATTCTTCGGGGAGCTCGCAGCCGCCACAGGCGCCTACAGGTGGTGGTAAGACCTGGCTGTGTCCTCGCTCCGTCACCCCGCCCATCAGACAGACAGACGGGCACCAATTGATTTCCCCAGGTCACCGGCAAGGCACCGGACGAATAGAGTTTCTGTCTATCTGACCACGGCCATAAATCTAGCAGGCTAGCTCGCGTGTGCAGAAAGGCACGGATACCGCGTGCCAGAATCTGGTGGCCACGCCCCCGGTCTGGCCGGACGGGGCTGGGCGGGCATGGTTGGTGGACAGGTTGGGGGTGCTCGCGGAAGCACGAAAAGTCCCGGGCAAGCCAAGGTGGAATGATTGCGGCTATCCACTCTCTTGGAACGATTCATTTGGTGAGGCGACGGGTGAATTTGATGGCGGCGGGCAGCCACCTGGTGTCCTGGTCCTTGGGTACGGAGCACCAATGACCGCGTTTTCTTTGCTGCCCGCCCTGGTTGGCGGCCGTGTCGATGTGTCGATTACGCCGGTCTAGCGCGGGTGTCGACTGTCGTCTCGTCTGGAACGACTCCAATGTACCTTGTACTTGGCCTGTCCTGGAACTGGCGACCGACAGAGGTGTCGGGGGGCCGCATGTTGGGCCGCAGATGGCACTTCCTTCCTTCTGGGGCCTTGCATACAGCTCATGCAGGTGGAATGGTGCATGTACAACGACACGTCCCGCGGGTGGTGCTGTGCGTCGGTGACCGGGGGCCATGGGTCAGATATCATCTGTAGCGCCCACGTAGTGTAGACACGGGCGTGATATCATGTTCGACAGCGCCAACCAACAGTGAACGAGCCATCAAACGACCAACAGCAGCACGTTGCCCGCCGCCCCTGGGGCTCTCTCGCTGTCAGATGGTAATGGTTGCTGGTGGTCAACAACAACAGCTGAGAGTGACGCGACGGGCAGGCCTGCCGTCTACCTCAAGAAGCTCTACTGGTGGGTCGAACCAGAAACAGAAAAAGAGAGGACGATGTGAAGAATTCAGTTCCCTTAGGAGGGGAATGTTTGATGATAATACGAAGAAGAAATGAGAAAGTCTGAAAAGGCGCGGGTAGGAGGCCATCGAGTGTGGGGTTGGTGTGAATAGAGGGGAACTGGGAGGGTCTTGGTCTCTTCCTTTCCTACGCTCGACTTGCCCCATCATCCATGTCATGACGAGTGACCGTGTGACGGGCAGCTGGAGCCGGCGGTCGGTCATAGTCGGTGTCGGCTCGCTGGGGCTTGAACCTAGGAGGGTCCCATCGCCTTGGAGGCATGGGTGGTTATTTCAGTTCGTAAGGTTCGCTGCAGGGAATATTACATCGAAATCGATAGTGGTGTGGGGAAAGTCGCAGAGAAAATTAAGAGTCGAGTCTCGTCTGTTGCTCACCCCAGACAGGTGTAGTGTGCCATGTAAGTCGAGTCGAGGACGAGCAAACAAAACGAACCGGTCGGTTGTAGTGGTACGGTCGCAGCGGCAGCAACATGACCACGTCGATGCGGTTCGTCCCCTTGCATGACGAATAATCATGTAGTACCATAGTTTGTGCTTGCTTGCTGGTGTTAGAGCTGCTAAATACTGACGCTCCCTTCCGCCCCTCCCTGGAGATTTGTTAGCGACGGGGCTGCCCTCCGCGACGGGAGGGAGCTACTTCATACATGCCGCAGTCTGTTACATAGCACGGTACTGGCTGTACACTACTACGTACTTTATTAGCCATCCGTGGCCCATGTCCTTGGTTCACGGTGGACTGAAATGCACGCAAGATGTGGCCACAGTCGCCGTGACCCGCCGATGGAGAGTGCTCGCTGCCTTGTCCCAAGGAGGCTTCTGGTCCGGTTTCGATCCAGGAGTGGCGGCCGTGGCTGCGCGTGAATGGTGTTCCAGGAGGCCGGGAAGCAGGGCTTGCATGGCATGGCACGGCATGGTATGGCAAGGCCTAGACGAGGATCTTGAGATGCAGCGGGTGGGATCAGAGGAAGGTGGTGAGCATCCATGGCAAGCCCAGTTATTCCGCCCACCCGCCCGCTTCGATGCGATGCGCTGCGCGCGATAGTGTCCACGGAGTGTGTGCGGCATGCGTGTTAGTGTGGATCTACCAGTCGGTCTGTTAGTCGGGCGGGTTGGGGGTTAAACTTTGCACGACAACTGACCGCCTTATGAAGATGCTATGTCTTGCCCTTATGTCGTGCCAGCGCGTATATGTAAGGCTATTATTCATTTATTTGTTGGAAGACCACGTTTGGGGTACAGGCCAGCGGATCTGGTTCTGCTGACTTCTTAAAACACAGACGGGACTATGGCTAAGCCCCAGTCCGGAAGCCTCCGCTCTCAAGTTCGTGCTGACCAGGGTACGGCAACGTTGAAGGGGCGGATGACGAGGTCGACGCTGCTCAACATGTCAAGTCGGGTATCAAAGTACGGTAAAGAAGACAGGCAAGGCTGCGGAAATACCCAGTACCAGGAGCAAGTAGCGGCTGGTTGGCTGACAGACTTGTCCAGGAAGAAAAGTTGAGAGAAAGAAAGTGCCATCGGTACAGTAATACGGATAGGTTGGAGCCAACTCAAGGCAACGTGTTTGCTTGCGCGAAGTTAAGCGCCAGCTGCACCGGTGTGTTGTCAAGGAGTTTTCGATGCTGCATGGGGGCGGTTTGACTGCTGCAGCGTCCAGCGTCCAGCGTCCAGCGTCCAGCGTCCGGCGCCGAGTGACTGTGGTGCGGGTATATCCAGAGATGTACGGAGGAATATGACGAGTCGAATTTCCGATGGGCATGAAACAGGCTCGTTGTTCGGATCAGGATCGCCGTGGCGGACTGTCCTGTCGCTCACATCAGTATTATGATTAGTATTATGAGGACCTCCTCCTGGAGCGAGGGTTGGAACTCGGGTAGGCTAACGAGTGGGCGAGAGGAGATCGACTTCCATCAGTCTCCTGGTCTGCTTCTCGAAAAGACGGTGACGGTGACGGTGACGGTGACGTTAGAAGGCACCAGGGGTGGTTCCCGTGTTCCGCGAGGGAAGAATGAGGAGCCAAAACGTGTTCAAGGTGCAGCTGGAGCCTGGGACGGGCTAGGGCGGCAGGGATGTGAGGTTCGTTGCGGCGGTGGAGAGGCCGTTTCCCAGTCCCGGCCGCTGCAGCTGGCTCTCAGAGACGGGGTCGAAGTAAGGCCAGTCAACCAGTCTCGAGGTACTCCGTACCTCCGTACCTCGAGTAGTCAGTCTCCTGGGCGGAGGAGGCACTGGAAAGTCTGATGGTGGACCGGAGTCTGGTGGTCTGGTGGTGTACATGGTAGGAGGCGGTTTGCACTTTGTGATGTGTCAGGGACAGGGGCGGCAAAAGGAATGTGGATGTACCATGGATGGATGCCCAATATCCATATCGAATCGCAAGTAACCATGGATGATGCCGTTTGCACGCCGAGCGTATGCCTGTGCCTGTGTCAGTGTCCGTGCCGTGCTGTGCTGTGCAGCGCATGCCGCAGCAACATTGCAGGTGCGGCGCAGAGAGGAGGGGAGACCAGAGTCGGCGACGAGTGCAGTATTCGCAGCTAAATAGGTAAGTAGGCAAGCATCCGTCAGGTGGGAAGCAATTGAGTCCAGTCCGAGTCCGGTTCGGGTATGTGAAGGCTGCATCGCGGCGTGGACGGTTGGACGACGTCGTCGTGCCTCACCGTCACCACCCAGGGTAGCTTTCGCCCATCTACAGCGTAACGCATGGGATGCCTTTTTGGGCCTCGTCAAGGCGTCCGCGAGGTTGGCGGGACATGCAGAAGAGTGGCAGATAACTTGGGATAAAGTGCAGTAGTCGAGGATGGGAAGGTTCATGGCGTCGAAGTGGGACGAAGAAGACTGAGAGCACGGCTTCACGAGAGCGAAGCAGCAGGAGGAAGAAGAGGAGAAGCAGGAGGTTAGAACACATGAAGAGGGCACAAAAAGCCAAAATGAAGAAAGTACGTACTACTGACATTGGCCACGGAGGAGAAGGAGCGACACAGCAGCGGCACTTGTCGTCCGTAAAAAAAATAAAACAAAAACAATTACCTCCATATTACGGAGTACCTGCCTACCTAGTAATGCTATGAAGAGTAGCAAAAAAAAAAAAAAACATAGGTGGTGATGGATGGAACAGATGAAGGCGGCCCGTACGGCACCGCACCGCATCTCACTGCACCCCTCCCCAGCCCCGGAAGGCATTTGCGCCCTGACCCAGCGGTCCCCTTCTAATTCCGTCATCAGTTAGACTCCGTTTTCCCACGGCAGTTTGTTCAGAGGATCTTAAAAACACCTGAATCGTCCTCTTCCGAGCGGAAGTCTAAAAGTACGTGTGGAGGGGGAAGGGGGCCGGAAGGAGGGGAGGGGAAGACGTCACGCGTTTGGCGTACATAGCATAGTGCGGCGTGCCTGCCCAAACATTCGGAAGCTCAGGGTCCTGCTGTCCCAGCTCCATTGACATTGACGCCTTCGTCTTTTGGGTACGGAGTATCCTCATTCTAATCCTCGTACTCGTTCTGCTGCTAGTATTCATAACACCAAGGCCGCCCTGCTTGGTCACCTAGGTAAGCATATTAGAGGTAGGTGTGCAATGAGGTATTATTAGTGTAAGGTAAGTAAGGAAGGTCACGCACGCACGGCACGTATGTTGCTTGCACTACTCGGCCTGTAATACTCCAGTCATGCAAACAATGTAGTGTAGGTCAGCCCAGGTGAGTCTCCGGTGAGGAACCGTACTTGCCCTAGGCCCGTGAGGTACTTTTGGGACCTACCTACCTACCCAGGTACTCACCTACTCACCTCCAGCTAGGAACCTTACCTGGATACCTAGGGTACCTGGGTAGTGTACGGCAGAAGTGCTGCGAGCAATTGATCGCCTGCTGCTGGGTCCATGGAACGGAAGGAGGCACCAAGTCCCCGGCACCGTTTCCGCACCAGCCTACCCTGTAGTGTACCTCACCCTAGCTTCGATACTTATCTCTCTCTTGTTAGAATGTCTTCCTGCCACCTAATACTTGCGCGAAACTACCTCGAAGCCCCCACAGTCGCATGTACTCCATGGTACCCGGACTGCGGTCACCAGTCAGGCTCCGCCATTGTTTCTTCCTTTTGCCTTAGCTCTGGTCCCATATTCTTTCCCCTTCTGGCCAATACCTCGATGAGCAAGGCCACGATGTCGATGCCACGGCTGGCAGGCTGGCAGCTCATTTGTTTCTCGCTCCGGACTGGTTGTTCGCAGTTCGAACTTGCCTTCTTCTGCCTTCCGCCTGCCTTCTATGCCCGCGTATGGCGTGCCACCGGTGGTCCGCACTTTCACCGATTACCAACTTCTGCTAGGCCCGTCTCTTCCCCGGCCGTCGAAGGCTGAAGCTTCGCCGCCTCACCCTCGTCCTCGTCACGCACGACCTTACTTATTATCATGATGCAACCAACGCCCGCCGACTGGTTTAATGAGGCAATCCATTACCATACGTGCCGTACACGTACGCGTACACTTCGAGGACATCGCCCAGAGTTTACATAGCGAACTGCTCCTCCTCCAGGCCGGCCTTGCGAGAGACGTCGAGGTCGTGGACTTGCTGCACCATACTATGTACCCATCCCCATCCCCACCAGACTCGGACGGGCATCCCAAACGTCACCGTTATTCAGATGGAATCGGCGTGGCTGCCGCTGGCTACCGCTTGCTGCGCACATGATTAATGTGGCTCTGCTACCTATAGTACTACACATACACACATAGCAGTACACTCTCCGGCTTTCCGATTCGATGTCTGCCTGACGACTTGCAAATCGACATGGCAAAGGCTAAAGTGCCCTCCTGGGATTCCTGGCCGGCCGTCTGCTTCAGTGTCTCTACAGCTGACGAACCGGCTGGACCCCTGGTAGTAATCATGGAAGCCACTGGTAGCCACTCGGTGCCACGTTCTGCCTGGCCGCCTCTCGCCGAGACACCTGGGTGAATGTGTGCAGCAATGGCGATCTGCTCATTCTCGCCTACCCGCAGCGGCCAGGCGGGCTTTTTGGGACGAAAAAAAAAAAAGTCTTTTGCTGGGACCCGTCTACTTGGACGCTCGAAGCTGGTGTACCAGAGTACTAGGTATGGCACACCACCACGTATACCACCGCCGCGCTTTCTCCCTAAGTCACCTGTACCTTGCCCTGGCCCGTCTCGCGCACCTCGCCTTGCTCGACGAACCACGCTAGCCGGCTAGTCGCCTAGCGCCCAGGTAGCTTCCATGAGCCTGGTCCAAGGACGTCGTCTTCAACCCCATTCGACTTCTCTTTCGCTTCTCCCGGGGACGCGCGCAGGGACCCCCGAATCCCGGCCGATTTGTTTTTTCCCTCCCCTCCCACGCTCCACCGACCGAGATGAGCGAGAATGCCCAACATCCCACGTTTACTGTTCGACCTGCCCCGGAGTCGGTCAGAAAGAGCGGTGTTTGGCCAACCTCCCCGACTCTTGCGACCTGCAGAGGGTGTCGTCTTAGTAGAGTGATATACTACTACACACATGGCGTATGTACTACCACTGTTGCTAGGTACTCCCACGTCTCCATTTAGACATATCTGACTGCTGCTGACCGTACCTAGTGTAAGGTAGCTCACAGATCGCACACCCATACGGGAGGAAGTAAGGCACGCAATGAGCATCGTGGAGCGCCCGATGTGCCCCCATCCTTGCTGTCGACGGAGCTCCCCTAACGTAATAACGGTTGCGGAGCGTATCGTCATCTCGCTGTGCCTGTGGTAATAACAAGCTGCCGGCTGGGTCTCGGCCGAGCAGCCTTACCGCAGTCATATGCATACGCCTTGGGCTGTGCCATGTTGTACGGAAGGGAGTGCTCGCCGCCGAAGCGTTGCTCGAGACTGTTCTCGCCGGGTGGACCAGGTTACTGACTTTGCAGGTATATCCCGGACTTCTTACTGCCTCTGCGGACTGGCTCATCGGTCAGAACCTTTTGTCTCTGTGCGGCAAGCATGGGTAGCCTAACTGGAAGCCCGTCTCTGCATGGCACGTCACGAAGAAAAGGAAAGAAAATAAAAAGGCAAACTTCCCAAGGTCAAGGTCCCAGCCAAAGCCAAGGCACGCAGGCAAGACTACGGACACTCGGTGCCGTCGTGTCAACATGGCACTTGTACAGCTACTTCCTCCTGGTCCCGAACCGGTCGACTAAGCCCTGTCAATGTCTGAGCACCTTATGGCGCCGAGACTGGGGCGACCCCCCGGTGTCGACTTGCTCCCATGCACCCCGGCCAGCAGCACACTTCCACCGCAACCCAACAACTTCAACATGTATCCGTATCCCAGTCGCCGTTCATCCTCCTCCACCACCACCACACACCCCATGCACCTTAAGCTCCCCGGCAGAGTTGCCAGGGCTCGATAAGAAACGCTATGCCGCCATAGGAGAACTACGCTAGGGCTGGACAGCAACAGGAGAAAAAAAATCAAATAGACCTGGTTCCTCCCGACCTCCATCTGTTAGTCCTTGTCGTGTGATGAATAACCGTTACATTGAGCAATAGAACCGCGAGATTCCTCCCGGCTCTCCTTCGATCTTGCTTTCTTCTTCTCGTCGACGCCTCCGCTCAAATCGTCCCCAAGGTTTTGAGTCAACTGTCTCTCGGAGAAGAAACTCAACTCGTCTACTCAACATACGAGCCCGACAACCAGACGCCTCATCATCTCAACCGTCGGCCGTCCATCTCTTCTGCATCACGAAATCCCCGTTGTCCAAGGACTAGCAACTCCTCGCCGGGGTTGACGAAACGACATCATCTGTATTACTCGGTCATAGAACCGGTCATTATCCAGTGCGTAATATCCTCCCGGGCCATTCATCGTCCAGGGTTCGCATCCAGAGTCATGAGTGGTCCGCTCGGCTGCATCTCATCCCACCTGTCACCGCATCTAATCCTGACCCATCAGCACTGCCAGGCTCCGCAGATTCCCAGCCTATATTCTCGTGGCCATCGCCTTCTGTTCTTCGTCAACGCCACTCGCAGAAGTTCGCTTCCAACACATCGAGCTTTCCGGTCAGCCTTTCATTGGCCCAAGGCCCAGCTCAAAGCCATCTCAAGTTTGCTCCTGCAGTTGTCGTAGACTCCGTGTCTGCTAGCCCGTACCGGCATTGCCACCCAACAGTCTTTAGCTTGTCGAGATCTTGAGCTTCTATCACTAAACGACTGGTCTCCGTCGTTGCCGATAGCCTCCTGATCTTTCCCTTCAAACGACCGAAAAACAGCATTTTCTGGGACTGTTGGCTTCGACCCAGTTAGTCCCACCCACAGACGGCAACCTGGCGGTCTCAGTAGTTGCCCGTTCTTCCGGACAACACCCCCATCGTAGCCGTGAGGCTAAAGAGGGCGACAACGCACAGACGAATCCATCACAAGCATTCCGACACTCTGGTCTCGAGAACGGGCAAGCATCCGAGCAGTCGGCTCTCCCGGACCCGGATCGCACGTCGGCTTCGACTACTGGGCAGGACGGTCAATGTCCGGGCCCTCAAGGCCAGGAGTGTGAAGGGGATCAGGTCTCGATGTCACAGAGGGGGACTGCACCTACATCGCGGCCTCCATCTCAGTCACCCTCTCGTGCTCCTCTCACCTCCCAGCAGAGCCCTCAAGCGCGAGACAATGTGCCGGCACAAGCCCAACAAGAACCCTACCCCCAGCGTTCGCTGGGAATACGAGGCCTGATCAACCCGTCAGAGGCACAGCCGGAGGGCTTCAGCGAGATACCACAACCTCGGCCGATTGATCCCCAGACATCGCCCTACGGTCTGCCCCCAAGGCATTTTGGTACCCCTGGAGATCGCCCGTACGCATATCAGGGTCTCCCGGGATCCCAGCCTGCCACGCCAGCTGGTCATCCGCCCACGACACCGATGGGTCTTACGCCATCGGACCAACATTCTCCCAGGGGAGGTTTCCCCTTCCCATCGATGGGCAGGCAGATGCTCAGTCCTAGGGAAACAAGAGCAGCCAGCGTAGGGCAGGCCAGCATGAGGGCACCCGAGCCGCAGTCGGCCCCTTTCCTGCCTCCTGCGCCTCCTCGGGCAAAGCGGCCATATCCAGGCGAAGAGATGGTAGAGCCCATCCGCCCGCCACCGGGTCTACCCTTCTCTGGCCCGCCGCCCCTTGGTCCTCCTACATCAACCATGGGCCCACTGACAACACCACCACGAGCCATGTCCCAGCCCATGATCGGGCAGGTGCCACCTCCTGACCGGCCCCAGCTTCCTCCAATGCCGCGCGATCCCAGAGCACCAGACTACCAGGGCCAGCCGCATCCGTCTATGATGTATCCCGGTGCCAACTATCCCCCGCAAGCACCTTCCCCAGGGCCTATCTGGCCGGCGCCAGGCGTTGGGACGCCCCTATACCAGAGCCTGCGATCCGAATCTGCGAAAGCAGCAGCAGAAGGGATGATTGTTAGGCTCGGACAAGATGATGGGATAATAGTGCCTGTGGATGTGCATCAAGCATCGAAGCAAGCCGACGAGAAACGGCAACGGAACGCCGGAGCATCCGCTCGCTTTCGACAGAGAAAGAAGGAAAAGGACCAGGAGCAGGCGGCGACTATGCAGAAATTGGAACAAAGGAACCGTGATTTGGAGCAGAGAAGCCGGGACTTGGAAGCTCGGATGCGCGACATGACGCAAGAGAGGGACTTCTACAGGGAGGAGCGAAACCGGTTACGGGACGTCGTTCTGCGAACGCCCCTTAGCGACCTGGCCAACGGGCCTCCGAGCCCGACATCGTCCCGGAGCGGGGGTTCCATAACGGGAACCAGCCCCCTGACGCAAGCGCCCATGCTACCGCACCAGCCGCAGCAACAACAGCAGGGATACGCCTCGAGCGACGCGTCTTCAGTTGAGCGGCCGACGCGACGCAGAAGAACCGATTCGGCGCCGACTCCGGAGTTCTCGATGCCCTCGTACGGCACTCCTGTTCCCCAGCCGGGACATCTGCCTCCCATGCAGGCTGCGGCATACGGCATGATGCAGCAACGTCCACCCTCGACGACTCCCGGTGGTGAAAGACTGCCATCTCTTCGCGCCATGGAGGGACCGTACGGAGTCCCGGGTTCGGATATGGGACACGGTCCGGCTCCCGGGGGTCCCGGAGGTCCAATGTACCCCAGCTACACTCGGGTCCCCCACGAGACGGGATTCGCAAGCAGGACCCCTGGTCCGCCGCCCGGCCACCACGGACACCACGGGCACGACGCGGGCCAGCGGTGAGATATCACGACAGATCAAGGCACATGTTAACCTGAGGTTTTCTCATTTCTTGACACTTTGGCACTCGTCATCTCTTTGCACCCACTTCACTTCGCCACTTCGACTCGTTCGCATCACTTGACTACAGACTTATAATGGGAAAGGAGTGGGAGTGGATTTCAAAACGGACTTTTGGGTTTACGGTATTTCCAAAAGACTCGCATAGTTGGGCGACCGACGCGGACGTTTATTCGTGGGCTATCTATCACTGGGAGTTGGGCCAACTGCATGGGAATTTTGATAAGGACAGAAGAAGCCGAAAAGGCGCATCTGATTGCGTGGCGCGGACCCAGTCCAAAAAGAAATCGATTTGTTTCCCACCCGTCTTGGATTTTGCAATAAACCTGCGATGGAGAGGGGCAAGGAGGCTGGACGTCTTCCTCCATTTTGTGTGGTGTTTTCTTTTCATTCATTGTCTTGTTCTCCCCCTTGTGAGTAGGAAAGGCGGTTGGGGTGCTCAAGACGGCTAAACCCGAGCATTGGCAGTCATGGTTTCTGTTTCCTGGCACATTTCCAGCATGATCTGCTGTCATCTCGGCAGCGTTGCCCGATGTGTATTACTTGATACTTCCTTGGCAGTTGGTTGGGGCATTCGATAGTGTGTACGTTCTGCATCTGCTTTGTATTGGCCGAGGCCGAGGCTCAGACGAGAGAGCTTTTTGGAGGCGACAGTCCCCAAAGGGGTTGGTCGTACCTATGCTAGGTTCAAACAGTACTAGACAAGTTGGCGAAGTAGATAGAGAGGGGAAGAAAGAAAAAAAAAATTTATGAAAACAAATGACAGATTTTTAGGCGATTTGAGTTGACAGGGACACACACACTCACTCACCCCTGCGACCGCGATTTTCTAGGGTGACTATTATCCCACACCCGCAAGCTGAATATCCCACCTCCCACAAGCAGCAGTAACAATGACGGACGACGACGACGACGACGATGACGATGATAACGGACAATAGTGACAATGACAGACAACAGCAAGAGTAACGAATAATAGTAAAGTAGCGGGCCGGAATGGCTAGAGGGGATGTGGAATACTCAATTTAGGGGGTGTAGAATAAAAGTCACCCTTTCTAAGTGTTGGAAAGAAAGCCGATGACGAGAAACAAGGCGCAGCGAAGAGCGCTGTGGCATGGGGTTTGCTGCTGGTTTTTTTTTTGGAGAGAGGGTGGGCGGGAAAGGGTGAGGCGGAGAAGATGGAGGAGTGTGTTGATAAGTCGACCACAGAGACTGGACGATGTTGGTGAGCGCCGAGCGCCGCCACAACATAGGTAGCAAATGTGACAGGAGGAGGAGGAGGACGGATGGGGCGGACCGTTGGAAGTCTGTGGTTTCTGGTTGTATGTACATGGTACCTTGGGAAAAGTAGGTAGAGTAAGCCTTGCCTCGGGCAAGTCAGCTTATGCCACAGATGCAAGTCATCCATCCACCCATCGGCGCTGGTCATGATCGACCGCTCGGTCGTACCAACCCTTTTTTTTCTGCTCTCTTCCCACTTACTGGGGAGGAGGGATGAGGGGGGCAAAGGTAAGGTGATGGAAGGGCAAGGGGGGGGGGGGGGGGGGTGACATTGGGCTTTTTGCCAAGGGCACACATATCGACGTGTTCCCAACGTTACCCTACTAAAACGGACGGGGCGAGACCTTGTGGAAGTGGGATAATGCCCGCAATGTCTTAGGATGGAAAATCGGTTGGTAGACGAGAAAATCAGAGAAAGTATTATTATGATTAAACAGAGTAAAAGGATAAAAATCCCGAGAAAGAGGCTAACCGGCGACGTCAAACCACACTTTTTTTTTTTTCGAACCGTCATCCCTTTCTCGCCGCCCATTGCCTTTTCGCTTTCTCCTCAGTTTCCCTTTTGGGAAGGGGAGCGAGGAGTAAGATCTTTTTTTCTTTCCCTTGACGGCCCGAGGCATTACCGTCGGGGTGGTTGGCGGGAGCGAAGCCGAGAAAGTGAAATATGGGCGAGCCATTCTCCTTTCTATCTCTCTCGCTCTCTTGGCGGGGGAGGAGTTAGGAGCTAGCTGGTCAACTAAACTATCTGGGCAGATATTTACGCGGGTTTCTGACCATGCAACGCTTGTATCGTAATGGACTATAGGGGAATTGGAGAGGGAGGGGATGCGGGAGGGGCGTGGGTGTATTGCAGACTTACTTGAAATGCTCACGTTCTGTAAAGGCATCCAAGAATGTCTGCTCGTACCCCCGACATACATGTATGTCTGATTTGCAACCGAGAAACTAGCTGGCGTTTGTTTCGATTTACTGCTGCGAACCTCGCAGTATTAGCGGCTTGACTCGGCTCTTTTTTTCTTTCTTTTTTGGGGAGGTGCTTTCTTAGGTAGGGTGCGGCAGCAGCTGCTGCTGCTTCAAAGTGTGGCGCCGCCCGGCGGGTGAGATTGGATAGCTCGATCCAATCAGATTTAATGACCTCACCGGTTCGGTACGTACCGGGCGCGCGGCTCACAGGTTGACGGGCCGAGGTGGGCGATCCGGTACCCGGGGGGGGGCTGGGCTCCATGCATCTCGGGGGGAGGGGGGATGCTAGCATAGGAACCAGGTCCTACGAATCATGATGTTTCTTTCAGACGCATTAGCCCTATTACTGACAGATTCTGCGGAAACGGACGGCCGTTTGGGAGTGCGAAGATGACGGAGGAGAGTTAGGTGGTGGTTGTGGTTCGCTGTGGTGGTGGTGGTGGTGGTGGTAGGAGGAAAAAAGATGGGGAGACGGGAGACGGGAGACGGGAAACGGGAAACGGGGACGCGGCAGCAGGGCGGGCCCCCACTTTCCCAGAACGTCCACGTCCACGTCCCTCCACGTCCCTCCACCCCCCTCCCCGTCCGAGCCAGCAGCTGCAAGTCAAGTCACAGTCCAGTCCTGCAGCACGTCACGGCGACCTGACCTGCGGGCTCCATCTGTCACCCACTTATAGGTGTGCATTACAATGGCCGGTATGATAATGGCCGGCCGAATCTCCCATTCACATCGCCGGACGGTGCGAACCAGGGTCTGGGCGGCGTTTTGTTTTAGCTATGCGGTCGATCACTCAATCGGTGTGTCTGTCGTGCGTCCCCGGCGACGTTGACAAGTTTTGTTTTTTGTCGAAAGGGTTGTCGTTTCTTTTTTTTTCTTTTCGTCCCAGAGTTGCGCCTTCTCCAACATACCCCCTCCTCCCCCGCTCGGCCGGCCGGCACCCTGCGTGCTTGCGTGCCTTGTCTATAGGTCGTGCTCTATCTCCCTCCAAGGCGCAACGGCAGTTTCTGGAAGTTTTTTCTGCCCAACGTCAATGTCACGGGGACGCGAGTTAGGTAGGCGAGGTTGTACGGCAGGCAGACCGAATGTACGCGACGGGGAGGAGCTGCAGCCACCTTGCGTCCAGTCTTTCGACCAACCACAGGACGGTCGGGCTCGTGGGCCGACGGGGAGAGAAGAGAGAGGGAGAGCATAGCCACCTTGCGTGCCTCTCTGGTGATTTGCATTTAATTGAGTTTTCTGCCCACGATGCTATTCTTGGCGTTGGTGCCGTCCGGCATGTCGGTAGGCAAGTACGTATAGTATGGCGTCTTCCCCATATACTTTCTTGGCCAGGAAGAGAGCAAATGAAGGCTTGACAGCAGAGGAGGGGCAAGGCAGACGAAAAGAGGAAGAGACAACTGCTAGCATTGAGATGCAGACATGTGTGAGGCCTTTTCGTCTGTCTCTCTCTGTCTCCGTCTCTCACTGTCTCTGTCTTCTCGTCCCGATTACCTTCGTTGACAGGTCGGTATGGGGAAATGCGATTGGGGCAAGAGAACTAAGATGGGGCGAAGAGGCATATTATCGGCAAGACCGAGGCATTCGAACCAGTAACGAGACAGACTAGGCGAGGCATACTAATCTAGTACGCAGTCGTCGTCGTCACCTTTGAATTAAGCAAACAGAAAAAAGCAAGGAGCGAGAGAGAGAGAGAGAGAGAGGCGGAAAAAAAGACCTCGATGAGGAGACATCCAGCCTCAAGTCTTGGCGTCCGGCACTCGCGCCTTCCCAATGGTTGCAATCCTCCTTCGGCCCGTTCTGGCAGGCGATAGCGCCAAAATTTAAGCGTACACTAATATTACCTTACACAGGTACATTACCTCGCCTCATAATACAGCTAGCTACCTAGTTGCCTTAGTTGCGTCAGTAGCTTTCCTTAACTCCCCGTACTTTTGGCAATAGCAACGAGAGAGGTTGCATCAATCACTGGTAGGTGATCTTTGTTTTTCTCCCCCCTCCCCTCCTGCTCCGGGTGCGCCTGCTCGGACGAGAACAAGAGTCACGGACCCGGTCGGCTGTCGCGCTGGCTGACTGGTGCTGTCGTCCTTGGTCTTTTTTTAAGCTGTTTTCTCGGCTCGGTGTCTTCTTTTGCTCGAAATTAAAAATAAAACAGAAGTCTATACATACACCCGTTGAGGGTCCGCGAGGTAGTGGTACATCGTCCAGACTACAGCACGTCCCTCGCCATGTACCTGTTCAGTCTATCCTTTTCGGAGCCAACACACATTGTTTTCTTGCTTTTTGGGAAGGAGAGGCCTAGTGTCACAGACCAACCGTCCCGCATCCACACGCCCCCCCCCCCCCCTCCTTCCCCTCCACGACGCCCCCAGATAAGGTACGGGGAAGCCACCTTACCTAAAGAACACCAGAACTAGGTAAAGCACAGGCACCTAGGTACCTAGGTAGTGCAAGGTGCCTGCCTCAACGGAGCCATGCTTGCTTGCCTTGCTTCCCCGATAAACCGGTACGGTCGGTCGTACCTGATCTGACGCCCACGAGCATGGAGAGAGCTGGATGCAGGCCATCGGATCGTAATCCCGCGATCGCAAGCCGACCAAACCCCGGAGCCGCGGCGGGGGCTCCAGGTCTAATTTTCAGGGACCGGCAGTTACGCACGATCGGCCGCTAGCTGCCTTATTTTTCCTCTCCTCCAAACAACACCTTTCGACGACACCGCGTGCCGCTGCGTCGCTGCATCGCTGCATCTCCCTCTCCGCATCATCTGCCAAATTCGGGAAGCGCACGGCAGCCAGGGCATGATCTCACACACCCATCCTGCACCCGAGGCAAGGCAAGCAAGGCAAGACCACGCACCAGCTAGCCAGCTGGACAGCCAAGCTGTCACCCCTCTCGCTCTCGCGAACCATGTCCACTTTCACTCGCTCCGTGGCATCCGACTTGGCCCGCCGTCTGGCCTCGTCAACCTTGCCCGGGATATCCCACGTACCGAGCCGCATCCGCTGCCGCCGGCCGGCTGCCGCTCTCTGCGCACCGTCGCCGTCACCCCTGCGCCGTGGCTTTGCGACCTCTATTGCGTCACCGGTCAGGACGAACCCGGCCGCCCACGCCGCGGACCTGACTGCCCCGAACGGCAGGTCCTGGTCTCAGCCCCTCGGCCTCTTCATCGATAACGAGTTCGTCCAGAGCTCCAATGGCGAGACGCTGACCACCGTCAATCCCTTGTGAGTCGCCGCCACCCTGTCCCTTCCCCCCTCCATCCAACCGGTTGCTTCGGTCCTGACCCACGATAGTAACGAGCAAGACATTTGCTCGGTCTACGCCGCCTCAGCCGAGGATGTCGACAAGGCCGTCGCTGCCGCCCGCGCGGCCTTTCACCATCCCTCGTGGAAGCGCATCTCCGGTACCGAGCGCGGCTACCTGATGATGAAACTGGCCGACCTCGTCGACGCTCATTTGGAGACTTTGGCTACCATCGAGACCCTCGACAACGGCAAGCCGTACGCCGTGTCTCGCGACTTCGACGTCCCGCACTTTTCCGAGGTCATCCGTTACTACGCCGGCTGGGCCGACAAGCTGCACGGCCAGACGATGGACGTCGGGCCGGACAAGCTGGCATACACCATCAAGGAACCCCTCGGTGTGTGCGGGCAGATCATCCCGTGGAACTATCCCTTGGACATGGCCGCGTGGAAGCTTGGGCCGGCTCTCGCTTGTGGAAACACTGTGGTGTTGAAGCTGGCGGAGCAGACGCCCTTGTCGATGCTTTATGTTGCGAAGCTCATAAAGGAGGCCGGCTTTCCCCCGGGCGTGGTCAATATCATCAACGGCCACGGCCGGGACACGGGTGCCGCGCTCGCCAGCCATCCCGGCGTTGACAAGGTTGCCTTCACCGGTAGCACTGCCACAGGCCGAGAAATTATGAAGCTTGCCGCCGGCAACCTCAAGAACATAACCCTTGAAACCGGTGGCAAGTCGCCATTGATTGTCTTTGAGGACGCTGACCTCGACCAGGCCGCTCGATGGTCCCACGAAGGTATCATGAGCAACCAGGGGCAAGTTTGTACCGCTACCTCCCGCATTCTCGTCCACGACTCGGTCCACGACGCCTTTGTTGAGAAGTTTTCCGCCGCCGTCCGCGACATCTCCGTTGTGGGTGACCCCTTTGACGAGGCCACCTACCAAGGCCCGCAGATCTCGCGCCCGCAATACGACCGCGTGCTGGAGTTTATCCAGTCCGCCCGTGAAGAGGGCGCGACGATCGCCATGGGTGGCGCGCCGGCGCCGCAAGCCGGTGGGAAGGGCTTCTTCGTACAGCCGACGGTCTTCACCGACGTGAAGACGTCCATGAAGGTCTACCGCGAGGAGATATTCGGGCCGTGCGCCTCGATCGTGAGGTTCAAGACCGAGGAGGAGGCTCTACACTTGGCCAACGACACGACGTACGGGCTCGGTGCCGCGCTGTTCACGAAGGACCTGGCAAGGGCACACCGCGTCGCGAGGGACATCGAGGCCGGCATGGTTTGGGTCAACAGCAGCAACGACTCGGACTTCCGGGTGCCTTTCGGAGGAGTGAAGCAGAGCGGGATCGGAAGAGAGCTTGGCGAGGCCGGCTTGCAGCCGTACTGCAATAGTAAGGCTGTTCACGTCAACTTGACAAGCAAATAGCGGAGGGACAGAAGATAGGAAGATGGGTGGTTGTACATTGGTTTCAATAGAGCACCACGGAGATATTCAGGGGCTGGTGCTGACGGCGAGGCAAAATGTTTTTATGCGATCAATTGAAGACTTTCGTTGCCTAAACATGTATCTGGTAGCTACGAAGTCCTTCTACGTCCTGACGTGTTTGGACAAAATACAAATCTCATCTGATTCACCACTTTACTTGATCTTATTCTGCCTGGCCACACCGAGGAGACGTGATTACACGCCGGAATAAACACAAATTCTTAGAAAACCAGGAGCCTCGAGTTTCCCTCGCCAAAAATCTCTTCCCTCTCCCACTTCTTCCTCCTCCCACTTCTTCCTCCTCCCACTTCTTCCTCCTCCCACTTCTTCCTCCTCCCACTTCTTCCTCCTCCCACCGATTCTCTCTCACTCATGTTCACTTTTGCCATTGACATTCCTCAGACGTTCCCCACAGAAACACCAGCAGACGCCGAAAAACTCTTAGGAAAAGGAAATCTCGAGATCGCTCCTTCCTCCCGAGCCGTCTGCTCTCGTCACCTCTCCTCCAGACCGCCCACCCCGTGGTATAAAACCCTTTCCTCTCTCCCCCCACCCTCCTCGATCTCAATCCTTCCATCAACAACAACACTATCCACCCGCACCTCCTCTCCAGATCTCGCGAGTTTGGTAGCAAATACCCTTCATCCCTCCTCTTCCTTGGTTGATCTCAACTCTTCCATCAACAACAACAACACTACTCATCCGCACCTCCGCGCCTGTGGTAGCAAACATTCTTCATCCTTTCTCTTCCTTGGTTGATCTTAACTCTTCCATCGACAACAACACTACTTGCGCGACTTCCCTCCGGATTGGATCGCCCGATGCCAGTACTCCTACCCTCCTTCAACCCACTTGGTCTCGACTCTTCGACTTCCACCTCGCTTCTCGGCCTCGAATCTTCCGTCAACAACAAGACTTCTTGACTCGGACCCGGTCTTCGCCTCACTTGGCCTCAAGTCTTGCACCAAACAACAACAACACTCTTCACCTCAACTCCGGACCACCCCGTTGCCGTTGGTAACTTTACCACGCATACTTCGATTTGCTCGCTTTGCTTGGTCTCAACCTTTTCGTCAACAGCATCGCTTTTCACTTCATCTCTACACCACCCAACCGGAATCACCAGTATTCGCCCCTTCCTAGTTGATTTTACCTCTTCCGTCAACGGCAACTTTCCCTCCACACCTACCAGATCACCCGGTTGTGCCACAACCACAACCACCCCCATCCCCCACCTCATTCTCAACTCTCCGTCAACAACACTCTTCAACCTCTCATTCAGACCGTCCGGCCGTTCCACCCGGTCTTACCACAAATACCCACACCACGGTTGATCTTGACTCATCCGTCAACAACATCCCTCAATTTGCTTGATCTTGACACTTCCGTCAGCGACACTCCCCCCCGAATCGCCCGACGACACGAGCACGTCCGATCCATCTTGCTTCGCATCCTCTACCCACGACCACACATCATCAACAACCGAATCATCGCGACATTCATCACAATGGCTCCCGCTAAGTCTCCCGAGCTGGCGAAGTACCAGGCTACCCTCATCAACCGGATCCCGACCATTGTCTCGGCCGCCTATCGCCAGGCCGTCATTGAGACCATCGAGCGTCTGGTTGACAACGTCAATCCAGAGGAGTGTAGCCTCCGCTGGCGCATCCAGGCTGCTTTCCACTCGGACACCGAACCGGCCTCCCATGAAGTCATCGCGTTGGCCCTTACTTTCGAATCGGGTATGTTCGAAGGCCCCCTTCTCGCCGTTCAGAAAGCCTTCTATAAGAACCATATGAAGATCAGAAAGCATCGCAAGGAATGGTCTATTCCAGGCCTCACCGGCGCCATCAACTGTGCTGAGTCTGACGACGATGACATCGACAACACGATCGACAATGGAGAGGGACCCTCTACCCAGGGCGTGAAGCGCAAGATCAACGAGGTTATTGACCTCACTGACGACGATGACACCAGAGGAAAAAAGCCGACTACCAACCCTGCCAGCTCTCATGTTGAGAGTGAGAACACTCCCCGCCTCAACCAGCTCGCCAAAGGCCCCCCTCCCATCGCTGAAAGAACTCCTCCCCCTGCCAGGACTGTCAAGGTCCCTTCTTTCGCCCTCGCCCGCCTTCCAGCTCCAGCTTCTATGTCCCCTGCCACTCCGCGCGCCAACCCCGACAACATCCAGAACCAGCCGGCCCCTAGTCCCCCCGTCGGCGTTATTACCATGTACAATAAACACAAGGAGCTGACAACCAGGATCAACACCTTTCACACCCAGGCTGTTGAGCTCAACTCCCACGCGGAGACCCTGCGCAAGGAGCTAGTCGCCACCTCCGAGCGCCGCGCGGCCGACGACGACGAGTCCCTCAAGGGTCTTGATGGCTACCTCAGTACCTACAACGGCCTGTCGATGCGTATTCTCAAATGCCATGAGGATACGATCAGTGTTATCAACAAAGCCGCTGATCTTCAGGCTGAGCACAACAAGATGTGGGAGGAAGTTAACGACCGCCTGAAGAAGCTTGAGAAGGCCGTGACTGAGCTTGTTGCTGCTGCCAGCCGTGAGGCTGACCTCCGTGGCAACGAGTGCAAGCAGGAGCGTAACTAAGCAAGAAGGAGAGACCAGCCCCTGCCCTATCAGAAGGGACAAAGACTAGGCGCACTAGGTAGAGATAGAAAATACAGAAAATCCCCCATTTTGATGACAGTAACCAGTGATACAAAGCAAGAAAGACATTGCGTAACAAGGGGGGAGACAGTACAGGACAGGGAAGGGTAGTACAGGACAGAGACAACGCCGGGCGCGGACACCACCAGACATAGTGACGGACATGGAAATGGCTGGGCATAGAATAGAGCCAACAGGACAGACAAGACCATCAGGATAGGCCAACAGCAGGAAGATCAAAATAGGTAGACCAGAAAAGAAAATGGCATTAGTTCTATCAATTTCCCTCCCCATTGAGCGCCCAGCTAACCAAGGCTATGTGTATCTGCCATTGCCACTCTAGTGTTGATGTATGTGTGATACAATGCCTTCGATGCTCCAAGTTCCCCGAAATGAAAAGTGACACTTGGTAACCAAACAATGTTTGAGGTAAAAAAGAAAGAATATTACAATGTAGATTACATAAATTAGACGATGTGTAGTTTTAATGACATGGTGCCGTATTTTGACCTCGACTTGTTCTCCATTCTCCACCTCTCCCACAGCCAGCCCCCCCCCCCCCCCCCCTTTCCAGAAACGCTTCATTTAAATGTCGTAAGAATGTCTGTCAGCTTAAATTTTTCGAAATCGCTTTTCTTTAAAACCAGAAAAAAATTAAAAAAAAAATTACAGGCAGTTACCCCAGGCCGGCTTACAACCGTTGAACGCGTAGCAGTTGCCGTTGGTGAAGAGCCAGACCTTGGTCTCCGCGCAGACGCCCCGGGAGGTGCAGCAGAGACCCGTACCGCACTTCTGTCTCGACGCATCACCGCAGCTGTCACCGGCCTTGTTGACCGTCTTGATCGGCTTGGCGGTCTGCCCGGGGGGGGCAGCCGCCGTAGACGAACGAGACGTTGTGGTTGTCAACTTGGCGGTGGTGGATATCGTGGTGCTGCTTGCCTTAGAGCTGCCGCTGCTGGAAAGACGAACGCTGCTGGTGGCAGTAGTAGTGGTAGAAGTACTACTGCTAGAGCCGCGGACGGAGTTCCCGACAGGGCTGCTGCTAGGGGTGAACGGTCGGGACAGAGACGTACTCGACTTAGTTGCCTGGGAGAGCGTGTTAGCAGGAGATAGGACAGAAGAGGTCGGCTGACTGGTAGTAGACCCAGCGCCGTTGACCTCGGTTGACATACCACAAGTGCCAAAACCAGATTGGCAGCCAGTGCCACAGTGAACAGTAGAGCTGCCACAGAAGCCCCACTGGGAGCAGCAGTTTCCAAAGACGGAGCCGGAGCAGGTCTCGGCGCCGTTATTGGAACCGCACTTGCCGTCCAGCGAGACGTTCAAGTTGACAGTCGTGCTCGAGCACCGGCCGAAAGATCCTTGGCAGCCCGAATCGCAGTGATCCGTGGTGTTGCCGCAGAAGCCCCACGTAGAACAGCAGTCTCCGTAGCCGGTCCCCTGGCAGTTATACCTGTTGGTACCACCGCAGGAGCCGTCTCGCGAAGGGTTGCTGTTGCTTGCCGCGGGCGGGTTCGAGGCCGTGGTAGGCGTGTTGCCGCCGGCGGTGCCGGACGGCGAGACGGAAGGGGCGACGACACCCCCAGAGGAGGCGGCCGCAGCGACGGAACTGGAGCCCGAACTGGTGCAGTTGCCGAAGCCAGGCTGGCAGCCAACGCCGCAGTGCTGGGGGGTGACGCCGCAGTAGTTGTACTGAGAGCAGCAGCTGCCGCCGGAGTAGCCGATGCAAGTCCTGCCGTTGGCGCCGCACTCTCCGTTGAGCGAGGTAAGAGAAGAGCTCGGTGCCGCGGCAGTAGCGGCAGTGCTAGTGCCGGCGCCAGGGGCGGATGCCGAGGCGGGGATAGAAGTGGATGCCGAGGCCGGGACAGAGGCGGATGCGGATCCGGCTGCAGAAACGGGCACGGATCTGACACTGGTAGCCGTACCAGATCCAGCGGGCACAGAGCTGCTTCCAGAAGCACTGGAGCTGCTAGAGGTGCAGTTGCCGAAAAGAGGCTGGCAACCAGTGCCGCAGTGATCAACGCTCACGCCGCAGAAGTTATATTGGGAGCAGCAGTTGCCACCGACGTAACCAATGCAAGTCCTGCCGTTCGTTCCGCCGCACTCGCCGTTCAACGAGGTCAGCAGGGTCGATGAGGCAGAAGCAGCAGCGCTGGTACCGGTGGCAGTACCCAGGCGAGAGGTGCCCGAGAGACCAACCGAAGTGCCGGAGGCTGCGGTGACACTGCCAGAAGTCGACGGGCGAGAAGTTGATCCAGAGGCCGAAGCAGGACGTGAAGTGCCGGTGCTGCTGCGGGAGCTCGAGCCGGATGTCGAGACGGGACGAGAGGTGCTGGCGCTGCTGCCCGTGGCACGAGTCGACGACGAGCTGGTGCGCGCCGAGCTGGAGGAACCGCTGCTGCGGCTCGACGATCCCGTAGATGAGGACGACGTGCTACCGCGGGCAGTGGCGCCGGATACGCTTGACGAGGACAGCCCCTGGCTTCCACAGGTTCCGAACTGGGACTGACAACCGCTTCCGCAATAGTTCGTGCCGGTACCGCACCACCCGTTGACGGAACAGCAGTTACCAAATGTAGAGCCGGCACAGGTCTGGCGGGTGGTGCCGCCGCACCTGGCATCCAGGGAGATGATGATGCCGGTGGATGTGGCGCTGGCCGAGGTAGAAGTCGATGTACCCGACGAGCTCGCCGTCGAGGTGGGCGTGCTGGAGCAGACGGGAGGAGTGACGGCGGTGATGTTGAAGTTGTAGGCGTAGTTGGAGCGGCGGTACCAGTTTTCGGGAGGGTCTCCGAGGCACTCGCCGACCGTTACGGCCCTCCAGCCGTTGGCGACGATGGAGTCGAGCATGTGGTTGGTAAAGGTGGTGGCGACCTGCTCGTGGATATCGTGCTCGATGTGGAGGTAGCTTGCGTTGCAAGGAGAGCGAGCCAACATAGCGGCGTCCCAAAGATCCAGACTGACCTGGATCCTGCTGGGTTCTGTGTGTAGATATCCCTGAGTATCGAGGTCAAAGTAGGTAATGTGATAGCCCAAGTCAGCCATCTGGCCCTGACATTCCGCTCCACAAATGGAGAAGGGCGGGCGCATGTAAGTGGGATAGAAACCGAGAATGTCGGTAAATGCAATCTCGTTGTAGACCATTTGATTCTTGCGCTGGGACAGGGTCATCTGATCCAAGTTCTCGTGGGACCACGTGTGGCTGGCGATTTGATGGCCTTCGGCGACCATGCGCTGAATCACGTCGCGGTACGCGACATTAATCTGGCCCTTGCCGATGTTGTTTCCCGTGATATACCACGTCGCAACAGCGCCGTGTGCCTTGAAGGCGTCCAGCATGGCATTGGTGTAGATGTAGGGGCCGTCGTCGTAGGTAACGGCAACATCGCCGTCATTATTGCATGCATAGATGCCAAGGCCACCGTACGGCACACTTCCGCGTTTCGGCCTCGCATCGTTCGAGGTGTCCGGGCCATTGGGCCTCTGGTTTCCATCGCACCCAGGGCCGTAGCTGATTTGACAGTCGGGCGCTCTGCAGTAGTCGGTGCCTTTACCGCACCACCTATATTGGCAAATATTAGAAGGTTCTCCGACATTTACACGTCCACAAACAGACACTCACCCAGCAGACGAGCAACAGAATCCGGCAGCACACGCCCCGAAACCTGGCCCGCAGTTCACGTTATCCCCGAGTGCAATCCCGGACGGAAGGGCCTGTGTGAGTCCAGTCTGTCTTGCCTCGAGAGGATGCGACTCGTCGGCGCGAGGCTTCAGCGGTACCGAGGGCGGGTTGAAAACCTCGTAGGCAGCCCGTTTCTTGCGCAACTCCTCGGGGCCTCGACGCCCGAGAACGATGTTCACGTGCGGCCCTTCATGGGCAACGACTGTCTCCAACCCAGCAAGGGTGGTAAGTAGAAGTGGAGACCAACGCATCGTGGCTCTGTAAGTGACAGTAGGCACCAAGCACTGGGGACGTTGAGATGGAGGATAGTGAGCGGCTTCAAGGAAACAATCAAAACGTTGCAGGAGATAAAAGAGAGACTCCCTGACTTCTGTCGAATAACACTAGAAGACGTTGGTGGATGATGCCGAGCTATCAACTCTTGAGGAGCCGTGCAGATGGGAGAGTTATATATAGTTGAAGGGGCGTCGAAGTTGACATTGCCGCATCAGAAAACGGCTTGATGCTCTCCACACCAAGAATGGCGACGACCGCAAAGAGTTACACCCCGCTTGGAGGGCTCGAGCAGTCATCGATGGAAATTGGAGGGTCAAGAGACTAGCCGAGCAAGTAGGCCGGTTCGGGAGAGCTAGCGTGGCGTCGACCGTCCAGATCGGCTTCCCGAGGATCAACCCAAGAGTCACGGATCCGATTGGCTATGATTTGAATGGCCATACGTAGCATTCCCGGAGCAAATCTCGTTCGTAGTGTACGTTCGGACGACTCCGTTGCATCTTTTCCCAAAATAATTGGAATCCGGTAGGTACAATGGCACGCTGGAGATGAGACCATACCGAAGACAGCGGCATCGAGTGGACGGGAAGAGGTCATGATAGACCGATGGAGACGGAGAGGCAAACACGAGAGCAACGCGGTCAGAGCGAGCTTGGCAAGGAAGCCACCGGATGCGACTCTGACGGCCTGGCGACTGGGCACCACCGCCATGGCAGCCGGTGCACGCCGGTGGCTGGCAGAGGGTGCACCGACGGGTTCGACGAGGTTCGAGGAGTGAAGAATGCCATGCCGTGGGCAAATCGTTGGGCCCTTCTAGACAGGGGGCGAGCCGAAGGAGGGATTAGGAAGTTGGCCAAGGAACAAGAAACGAGGCCGATCCTCGAAGTGGCTGGAGGCGGCGCGCCACAGACAGCACCCGTCCCAAGTCCATCCCGCGAGCCTATTTCCTGTTGTTGTTTCTTAGTCTACACCATACTACCACTGCCGCAGCGGGATTGTCATGCTAAAGGAGACACGGAGACACCATGTCATATTACGTTGCCTGGTCAAAGAGACGAGAACGCGGAAGGACTAGGTCTGAGCCGACCATGACTTACATGCCTTAGCGAGCCCGTCTGGTTGGGCCGCAGTAGGCAAGACCGGAGAAAAA
The DNA here is from genome assembly GCA_014235955.1 of Colletotrichum sojae. Taxonomy (NCBI): domain Eukaryota; kingdom Fungi; phylum Ascomycota; class Sordariomycetes; order Glomerellales; family Glomerellaceae; genus Colletotrichum; species Colletotrichum sojae. The sequence goes on along the minus strand of WIGN01000003.1, from coordinate 255,549 downwards.
ATAGAAGTAGGATGAACGCTTCCGGGTTGCAAGTCGATCTCCCAAGAGCCACCGCACAACACACCCCTGCTGGTTCGCATTCCTTCACTCCTTTCTCGTCTCTCTTGGGCTTGAGCCCTCCCCTGCCCGTGCCGCGCCTGTGCCTGTGCCTGGGCTTTCTATCGTGGGGAACCCTGGGAGTCTTGGCAGGACCGCACCGTCCAGGTGAGGACGGTCCCCTGACACTTGGTCTGTTTCTTCAGCAGACTACAACTCGCGTGGCTTACTAGCATCACGATTCGACGCCCTTGGGGGAACAATTTGTTACCGGCACTGACACTACCCGATCCCGCCCGCCAGCCGCAGTCTTACTTGCTGCGGATGATGAGATGAAGGATTTTTGACTTCAGGTCAGATCAAATGAGAGCCCGACTGTCTGGGCCCGCTTGCCAACTTGCGTCTGTCTGATGTCCCAGCTCCGCCTGGACCACAAGCATCGGATGAGCGATACACAATCACGGACAAACAAATAAACAAAGCAGCGTTGTGTCATTCGGTAGATCCGCAGACAATCCGAGCTGCCATCTCATCATCCATCATGCGCAAATCTCTCGCATACCCGCGTTGCCGCGCTCGGCTGTACGGGTGAACTGAGCTGGCGCTCGAGAAATCCACGCTCTCGGAAACACCCTGACCGACATGGCATCTCTGCTTTGCCACTGCGTATCATTACGATTCTTCTTGGACCATATGATGAATTGGTTGCAACCAGAATCAACTTCTTCCGATTCGTAATTTAACATTTGTGCTTTTCGACGCTTTCCACTGCGTCGTCCCGATCTGTTCCCAAAGATGCCGATATTCCGGTGTCAACTTTTGGTGGATGAGAGGGTGATGCATCACTCCATGATGCCCGACGCCACTCCCTTCGCCGGATCTGGTACATCCATTATCGGACCATTCGTCGCCTTGCCTGAGCGACAGTGCTCCCAGTTAGTTTGAAAACCCTCCGCTATATGCCGGTTGCGGCCGGCTCGGACCACGCGGCACGTTAGCATCCATACCTACTCCCAAGGTCATCGGCAGTGCCAAAAAAAAAAAGTGCCCTTCGTCGAAATCTTCGTCGCCACGACGATTGAATATCGTCACTCCGGCCGTTCGGTATCGTACACTTTTTCGCACCTTGACCTTCCGGGTCCTCATTTTGGGCAACTCAGATCCGAGACTGGCAGTTGTGTAGATTTATCGGCCTGCCGCGCATGCCGGTAAAGAACACGGCACAGCTTTCTCTTTAGACCGATGACGCCTCATCAGCCCATCAAATGGGGTGGACGGCGGTCCTGGCCACAGCAGCCTTGTCGGCAGCTTTCGCCTTCGCTTCGGCGGCCATTTCCTTGGCCTTGGCGTCGGCATCATCGATATGTTCCGAGGGCGAGGCGGAATCACCGCCGCCAAGACCATAATCGAGTTTAAGCATGTCGTCGAGGTCGTCAAGGTCTTCCAGCCCAATCGACGGGGAGCTATCCTTGTGGTTCTTGAGATACTCTTCGGCCTGCTTCTTCCGAGCCTCTTCTTCCGATTTCTTCTTTTCCGTGTCCTCGGCCTGCTTCTTCTTATCGTCCTCCTGTTTGTTTTTCTTCTCTTCTTCCTCCTTCTTGCGGCGCTCCTCTTCCTCTGCTGCGGATTTAGCGGCTTCTTCTGCCTTGGCTTTGGCTTCCTCCTCCGCCTTCTTCTTGGCTTCTTCTTCGGCCTTCTCTTTCTCTGCGTCTGTGGGTCCGATGCCGCCCTCTTTGTTGTCTCCATCACAGCGTTCCCGCTCTAGCTTCATGTCCATGATCATGCTTAGCTCTGGGCAGTAGTCAAAGATCTTCTTACGCTGTGTGGCATTCTTCCAAACATTGTCGGAAAGTGTATTGCCGCCATCGCGGACATGGTAGCCCATCGCCTTTTCGATGTAGACGTCTTCGACCGCCAAGACACCCTTTGTGCCGTGCGCGACTTTCTCCCCTTGCATTACCCACAGGCGTTTTCCATACCATTCGTCCTCGGCATCAGTGTCGTTGTACCTCTCTTGGAACTGCAAGACTCTTTTGATAGAGGAAACTCGTCGAAGGGACAAACCACCATTGCCAGAGAAACGGTCATCGGGTGTCCTGTCATTGGTGTTAGCCATGGACATTGTTCACATACTTTAACAATCTGTTCACATGTTTGGGCTTTGACTTACCTTGGAGCACCAGCCCAGCTCCAATCAAGCCAGTCGTTCAGACTTCTGTTGGAGTTGGAGCAGAGAATGCTGTCCGATTCGAACTTGAGAATCCACTCAACACCGGGCAAGAACTCTTCGTAGAATCGAATGTCGGTCAGCAGTCGATGTACGTATTCCTTGGAGTCGATCTGCCAAGGATCGGGTAAAACCATCAAGTCCAGCTTTCCAATGATTTGCTGGTGCTTGATTCCATAGCTCCGAGATACGCTGACTACACTCTTGTTCGAACCAATGAAGAGAAATCTCCAGTCCGGAGGTACGACGGATGTCATGTGCAGCATCTGAGGCACAAGGTGAGGCAGAGGCCGTGGCTCGATGATGAGTGCCAGCTTGGAGGCATTGTACTTGGCTCTGGGGTCGTCGGTAGGGTTCCAGTCGACCTTGATCTTAGGGATCTTCTGGCGGGCCTCATCCAATCTCGACTTGAATTGAGCCTTGATCATAGGCTTGTAGTTCGGAAGCAAGTGGGCAAACCACCACCTACAGGGAATGTTAGCGAGAGTGTCAAGCATTCCCAGACAAGGGACGCGCAGTTGGGCAGGACGAACGTGATGACTAGCGACGTGAGAATCATCAACCGGCCTTTCGTGATGGCAAACATGCCCGCAGAACCGTTCATAGCAGCCATGGCGAAGGTGCGTCTTCGTCAAAAGACGGCGCGAAGGAGCCGCAGCACAAGCGAGAGAAACGACAGACCCGACCGGCTGTGGTAGACGGAATGGATATCGAGGATGAAAGATTGTCGAGGGGAAAAAATATCGAGGCAATGTGGTGTACAGGGAATAAGACGCTCGGGGTCGACGGAAAGTCAGAAGCGCGTCATGTCGAGGCTGAGAAACCGCCGAGAAAGAGTGCCAGTATAGTTTTGGTTTCGCGTTGTGGACAGCTTTACCGTCTCTTGGAAGGGGGGTTCCAAAAGCTTCGATCCGGACGCGCAGGAATTCCCAGGTTCTTGTTGGTGAGTGTCGGCCGGGGTCGGCGTGCCGAGATGATCCAGAGACAAGCTCAAGTGAGGGAGAGGAAACGAAATACAAGGGGTTCAAGGCAAATCTGAGATAGAAAGGGCCGGGCTACCAGATGATGAGTCGCTGCAGCAGCGTCGCAGATATTGAATGTCACCGCAGTGCCAGGTATTGTGTGCAGATACAGCAGGGTTGTTGCAAAAGGAAGGCACTCGGAAGGGAGGGGGGAAATGTGGGAGGTGAGTGGGGGGCGGACGCACAGCCGGTTGAGATGGATCAGAGTCGTGGTTGACGTCGCAGCCGAGCTCCTCCTCCCCAGCGCTGGAACGGCACTCAACCCATGGCACACCACCTTCAGCACATGGTCGCAGGGAGGGGGATGATGGGGCAAGTACCTGCAAGTGCCCGAAAGTACTGCCATGTATCCGTATTGCACTACGGGATGCGGTGCAGGGGAGGACTTCCTCCCGTAATGCCCCACCTTCCCGGATTGCTCCTCCTCCCTGCGCAACTCAACCTCATCGCCGGCGACGTTGTCTCTCCGTCCAGTGTCTCCTGCAGCCAGTATGATGATTTGCATCAGGCCCTCGACGTTGAAGTATGGTATCCCAGCACTGGTGCGACAGGCAATGGTTCGTTCAATTCTCTTTTTCCCATCGCCCCAACTTCCGAGCTTACGAACCACCTATCATGACACGATTGCAGCAGCACGGCTTCGCGACGACTCCGGATGATAGACACTAGACAATCAGATGTACGGCTTATCGTTTGCTATGCATTAGTCCAACCGGTCTGCTGACGGAGCTGCCTCTGCTGGCAGTAGCCACCTTCTAGGAAAGGCAGAGGCAATGTGGCGTCTGCATGGTTGACGCAGACAGATTACGCAGGGCTGCACCCGCACTGCTGAGAAAAGGAACCAGACTGCGGAACTGAAGACACCGTTTTATTTACCCGTCGAGAGCTGAGCTATCTGATGAACTGTGATGAGAGTCTGAGACAGACCTCCCTGCGCCCGTTTCGCCGACCGCATTCGATGGGCCATGGGCGCGACATAGGTGACAGAAATGCTCCTGGCCCAGCCAGCCGTGGACATGCGGACCTTCCAAAGAGCCACGGTCAAGACGTCGTCTTACCCCTGGCGGGTTGCTGGTGGACGAACAAGGCTCTGTCTCCATGTGCAGCAAAAACCACGGATTGAACCCTGCAAAAGGGTCGCTGCAGATATCCTCGATGCGCTGCTGTAAGTACGGAGTACAGATTCTATGGTGCGTAGTACATGTACGCGTGCGGCACAGCAGCGCGACAGCCAGCCGTGCCAAGGACAAGACACAAGTCGAATCGAATTCGAAGTCTTGGTCCCACGGTCGCCCGATCAGACTGTGGCTCCATGCATACAATAGTTTCTCTGATACGCTTTCTACCTCGGAAAAGTCAAAGTAAGGGCCATGGTAAAGTCTCGCGAGATGTGAGACATGCCCACACGGTCTCCCTTGTGTGCCCTCGCATGCTGATTTGTCTTCCCCTAGCTAGGTAAATGATAGGGAATCTCGAGGCTTGCAATTCAGAGTCTGACAGGCTGTCCGGGCTTTGGAGGCAGCGGTAACCACGAAAACTGCGAGTCCGTGTGATATTGCGCGCCGCGCTACTGGGCGCCGAAGCGACGACCCCTGAGCTTTAATGCGGCCCGGTTAATGGGTGACACAGCCGGGGATACCGAGAATCCGGCACGAGGATCGTTGGTTCTAATTTGGGGCAGCAATCGAAGGGTGAGGTACCCCTACTGTTTGCCGCGACTGGGGAAGAATATTGGACGGCACTGGTGCTCGACTCGCATCGCCGGCGGGGATCATAGGACGAATCGAATGGAATCAGCGTATCCGCTACTCGCCGGCGCCGCACTCTCCGTAAAATGCTATCTGGTGACTCGGCGTGGCGCTTCGTATCGACTTCGAGCGTCCCGTACAGCCAGGCGGCGAATGGGAACGCCAAACATGGCGTGACGTCCTGTAGCCGCTCGCCTGGTTTCTTGCCTGGCCATCCACACCGACAGATTGGGGGAACCGCAAAAGGATGATAAGGGACACGGCGGGATCTTGAACCAGTCCCAGCATGGCGTTGGCATACTTGTCACCATCAGCGGGATACTTAGCGGTACACAGTCGGTACTAATGCATCGAGATGAGATACATATGGTGTACATTCACTAGTCTCTGCGGACCCAATTTAGACCATGGATTGTTACTCCCTCCAGTCACAGTGGCTGCAGCATTGCGTGGTTTGACAGGGGACTGAGCGAGCGTCGAGCAGCAGCAAGGGGGGGAAAAGGACGGACGGGCTCCGACTTCATGTCCAGGTTCCGGTCCAGAAAAGAAATCATCGGCTCGACGACCTGGTGCCACTAAAACATCCCATTGGGTTCCCTTTGGTTGAAACTTCGACGACCCGGGGCCAGGCCTGTTGACTGGCATCTTCTGCCGCAACTCTGTCCGGCTCTGGCTGGCGTGGACAGGTGCCAAGCCCAAGGGGGAGAAGTGTGTAAGGGCACGTCTTATCGCCAAATGCCCAGGTATCCAAGTATCGTACCTTACCTTAGCTTTTGGTAGCTTCCGTAGTAGCTACCTAAGGTACTTGCCTACCTAACATTTTACCAAGTGCCCCGAGGCTTTAGCACCCCTTAAGGTCCCGTAGGTGCCCAGTCGACTGGAGGGATGAAGGGAGAGGCAAGAGCTGTCCGTTGGGAAGGTGTGCTGCTGGTGTTCGTTCCTGCCGCAAGTGTAAGGCGCTCCGTGTTGCTGATCCAGCCTGCGTCGTGCCTGCCTTCCTCTTACCCTTCCTTTCCCTCTTCTCTCCTACCTACACACGGTCTGTCCCTCTTTCTCTTTTTGACTTTACTCTATCCTTCGCTAACTTCCTTCCTTTAGACCTTGTTCCCACCTTCACCACCTCTCATCTGCCGCAACAGCCCCACGGCGATGAGCAGTTGCGCGCCCAAATAACCCGCCTATTCGCAACCCGCTGTTGGCGTCGTCATCATCGACCGCAGGCCTGGGCATGCCTGAGTTCCCCCTGCAACGCTACCGACCCATCCGCGCAATTGACCTTGCGTAATTGCTGTGGACCAGACGGCTCTGCCAATCGCCAACACGCCCGCTGCTCTCAGATCCCGTCTGGCCTGGAACCCTCCCACTGCAGGAAATTTCCGAGAGAGACGGAGGAAGGCAGCGTGCGGTTCGCTTAACCTGCCGCCCGAGCCCCGGAGCCCCTACTTCGATATCTATCTGCCGGCCATCTTGGCTTTCCCGTCAAGATGGCTTCTCCCGTCCAAGGCGAGACCACCATGGCCGACGTATGGCAACAACTGAAGGTCCTGCTTCTGTCCATCTGGGCCTTGACGAGCCGTCGCATGAGAGTCGCAGGCGCGTTCGTCCTCTTTCTGTAAGTGTGCTGATTGAGATCCCCGATGGCGAAGCCCAACAACACGCCTTGTACTGACTTGGCGGTGACAGCGGTGTCTCAATATGGCTCTCATTACCAACCATTCAGACCTTGACTGTTCCCAAAGTCTCTCTCGAGTACGCGCACTCGCCGTATAATCATTCCAAGGTCGCGCTCTTGGTCGAGAACCGGCCCAATCCCATCCTTGCGCCCTTGATGCTGCATTTCATCTCCGTCGTGCCTCCCGACTGGCGCTTCCGTTTCATGGGCTCGGTCGCATCCGTCCGATCCATCAACGAGTCTGTTGCCATCCGCGAGCAAGTCGCTGCCGGCAAGCTGGACCTGACCTACATCCCCTCCAACATGAGCACCGCTGGCCAGGAGATGATTAGTAGATTCTTGACGAATTTGTGGCTTTACGAAACGGTCCTACAGCCTGCTGAGTGGCTTCTCGTGTTCCAGACCGACAGCATCCTGTGTGCCAACAGTCGGCAGAATATCAACGACTACCTCGAGTATGACTGGATTGGCGCTCCGTGGAATCCCGGTGGTCGCTGGGGCGGAAACGGAGGGCTTTCCATCCGTCGCGTCAGCGCCATGATCGACATTCTCCGTCACCAGAAGCGTGTTGATGGATCGGAACCTGAGGATGTATGGCTTGCCGAACGCCTGGCTCATCGTCCGGGAAGCAAGGTCGCCAATGGAACGGTCTCTTTGATGTTCAGCGGCGAGATGCACTCGGGCCCGGGCACTGTGATCAACAAGGAAGGACAAAACGCGACTCTCGAGGCAGCTGCCGACGGCGAGCTCATCGAAGGAATTGACGATTACCGCGAAGGCTTCTACGAACCCATGGGCTACCACACGGGTGGTAGTGGTATATGGTTACATAGTGGTATCTGGGGCACGCCAGCCTTGCGCAAGCACATTTGGGACTACTGCCCTGAGGTCAAGTTGACTCTGGCTATGGATGCAGCCAAGTACGTCCCTGGCAATTGCAAAGCGAACTGGAAGAGAAGCCTCGAAACGCTGGAGGGCGGGGAGGGGATTGAGTATGAGGACGTCGATGCGGAGGAAGCCTTTTCACAGTACCCGTTCGGGACGGAAGTCATTGATGGGCAAGAGTACCCCAAATTACCACCCAACTTGATGGCATGGTGATGCGACGCAACGCACACTACTGATTTGTGGACAGGAGTATGAAGCTTCAGTGTTTGTTAGCATATGGTTGGCTTGGCGTTTGGGAACATCTCGGCCAAGAAAGAAAATCGAAGAAGATAGCTCACCGAATTGAGTCATGCATAACACATTTGCCAGACCACATTGACTTCTGTGCCCGATTTTTGAGGGTAAGCACCAGCAGCTGCTCAGAGCGAGGCCTTCGGGATGCGGAATAGACTTGGTCGCCGCCACTGCCGTTGAGGTTGAGCCCAGCAAGGGACTCCCCCGTTAATCAGAGTTCAGCACAGATGCTGGTTCTTTGGGGTGCAACCTAGGCCGATTGACCTCAGGAGCACCACCGTCCGGAGAGATTTTTCTTCTCATGTAATATTTTTCTAGAACGGGACACCCTTGCATGACTTCTCTCTGCCGCAATGCTGCAGGAAACCTTAATATAAAGCAGGGCCGCAGACAAAGGGGAGCAGAACAGAGGTTTGTGCTCTGCAGCAACCCAACTTCTCACTGTAGAACAGCACAGAAACCGGGAAACCAGCGGAAAACCGGAAACCTTAGTCAGTGTCCTTTTCTGTGACAGATTTCCACGAGTTTCCGCCCACAGGAACAAAAAGTTATATTGGATGCCTTGGCAAAGCGCAAGTTGAGATGAGGCCATGTTGGTATCGATCTACCAGCATGTCCAGAGAACCACAGTATCGCCCTTGAGATCGGAAAGCCAGAGCTAAGTCTCCTGAGTCGGGCAGGAGGCTATGCAAGGCACGGCATAGGATGACACTGCGGCCCGTGAGGGAAAAAAGGTCGGGTGGTAGGTTGCAGAGTGCATGACGGGCCGTCAGTAGCATCGAACCATCATGCTGCCCATCTCGATCCACGTCTCCCAACCACGTAGAAACCTTCATTTCAAACCCAAACTCGAGTTCCCACTTTAGTTGGGATATCAACGGGTGAATCGGATATCGAATTCTACTACAAGAACAACGGCTGCCAGTCTACTGGCAAGCCTGTACTGGAGATCGTATTTCAACAACACAGGTCTAAAGGGGGAACGAGAAGAAGCAAAGACCAGGCGCCGTGCGACAACCACGGACGAATTACAAGAGGAATTAGAGGACGTAGCCTCCGCTTCCGAGACACTGCCACTCTCGCACGCCTGTGCCTTCCTCGAGCTCGACGCACCACCAGAGCACCTCCTTCGCCTTCTCGATCTGTCCGCTCTCCTCGTGCGCCCGGGCCAGCGCGAACCACGCCTCCGCGTTGTTCCAGGCGGTCCCCAGCTTCGTCAGCGCCGACAGCAGGCCGTAGGCGCGGTCGCGCGCGGCAAGGCGGTCGATGATCGGCACGGAAGTCGCTTTGTACGGCGCGGGAAGCTTCTCGTCGGCATCTGGGTTATCTACTGACTTGACTGAAGAAGCAGTCGTTGCGGACTGATGGGCGCTAGACTTGCTGAAGCCCGAGCCCGACGCGTGGGAGCCCAACCCCAGGGGCTCTGATGGGAGGCCTTGCTGGGGAAGCGAAATCTTTGGCAGATTTGGAGCCGGCAGTGACAGGCTGGAGGTGTTTTCCGGCACGTTCAGTGGGGGAACGGCTGGCGGTGGAAGAATTTTCTCGCTATAGATGTCGAGTAGAATATTAGACAGGCCGATGATGGCTGTAGGATGATCTGGGAAATGGGTGAGAGCCATTTCGAAATCCGAACGGGCAAGGTACGGGGATCCTTTTGCCAGTGAAAGGTGACCCAACTACAATATGTCAGCCGTGTACCAGTAAATCAAAGAGGGTAGAACTCACCTCTGCCCAGACGTCTCCCAACAGTTCGTCGACGCCTTTTTGTTCCGCCCAACTGCCGCCTTTCGTCGACAGAGAGCCGGTGGGGTCCTTCGAGACTTCAGCCTCAAGTATACCGACGAGCTTCTGCGCCTCCGAGATGGCTCCCTTGCTGTCCTCAAACATGTTGGCGCGGCGGTAGAATCCCGCGATCATCAACCAAACCTTCACCAGAAGCGCTGCCCTCTGCCTCTTTTCGAGTTCCCGTGGGAAGTGGATCAGAGGCAAGGGGTTCGAAATAGTGTAAGTGGCGCTGGCAGAAATTTCCGAAAAGTTGGTTGATCTTGACTTCTGCGACGTGTAGGATTCCAGATGATGGAGCGACCGTCCTCGGGAAACAGTTGATGCCGTCGAGGCCTGGCGGTTGCCAAGGGGGAAGAACTCGGCTTGTTGCAGTTCGTCTGCAGGGGTGAAGTAAACCTCACCGTCGACAACAGTTGGACCGTGAGGGTTTGTGCTTGCACTACTCACACTGGCAGCTCTCTTGCGACCGCCACTACTGTCCCGCTTGCGAAGACTGTGCCTCTTGCCAGACTCGCTTCTCCCCCGTCTTGTCACGCTCGAAAGCCTTCGAGACCGTTTCTCCGTCGGCGACCCGTTCTCCTGGGTGACCTGGATGGTCGGCGCAATGCTCGTAGCGGTCTGTGTAGTTTGGGGGCGAGATGGAGTAGTCGTCTTCTCAGTGTCGGCCATGCTTGCTCGTCTCGTCCGCGTAGACCCGAAAAAGCTGCCCTTAATACTCCGTAGCGTGCCTGCTGAGCTCTTGGGAACCATCGTGTCAACTGTCTTGGGGGGCTGCATGGTCGGCTTGCTCTCAAGATTCCCAAACAACCTTGTAAAGAGCGACAGAAGCTCGGAGCTTGCGTTAACGGCGACATCTGGACCCTCGAGAAGTTCGAGAAGCGCGAGTTGAGTCATTTTCACCTCGAGAATGCTCTCTCGCTCGGCATCATCCATGTCGTCCACGACGCCCTTTCGTTCATTGGCGATCTTTTCATCCTGAGCTTCGGCCTCGTTAAGGTGCTCGCTCTTGAAGTGAAGATCTTGGCGGCCAAACAAGACAGAGGGGTCCCTAAACTGCTCGAACGCACCCTCGCAAGCCTTGGCCGCCATGTTGAAGTCCTGTTTCGCGCTCAGCAGTAGTGCCAAGAGATGCCAAAGAGGAATTAGCGATCGCTCCTGCCAGTAAGGGCCGTGGTAGAGGCCGTAGTCCTCCTCCGCAGACTTGTTGGAAATCAAAGCCGTTTTCACGATCTCAATCGCTGGCGACAGCTCTCGCCGTTCAGCCAAAAGCATGCCGAGAGCGAACAGACTTCGAACGTCTCTCGTGCGGCCCAGCTCTGGAGACAACGACTTTCTCAAGCACCGGATTGCCTTCGTTTGGATTTCAATTCGCGAGGCCGCATCGTACGTAATTTTCGACCAGTGGGCCTGAGACAGGCCAATTGCCTGCCACGACAGCGCGATCAGATGAGGCTTGATCTTGGGGTGGAGAGGAGTCGTGTCGTCTTCTTCCGGGACGGTGTGCTCGTTTTCGATTCCGTTCTTCAACTGCGGCAGCCTCGCCAACCAATCTTCAAGCTCGCCACCGATATCGCGGGCTTTCTCAACGGCTTCCCTACCACCAAAGCGGCATAGAGCCAAAATGCACTGGGACATGGTCTCGAGGACAGTACCATCATCGTCGAGACTGGCTTCAAGGTGCCCCGTCTTGTCAACTCTTGCCTTGCCGTGTTTTACCAAGTCGAGATACGAGTCGAAAGCCTTGAAGGCCAGGTCGAACTCGGCCACGGCCAAGTGAACCGTAAAGAGGCAGCGGAGAATGGCGGTGGAATGGTAGGTTTTGGTGGCAGCAGCATAAAGGGTGTCGAGGACGCCCCTGCTGAGACTTTCTCGCCCGCCTTGACCGAGGTCCTGTTCTTTCCAGCCGCGACCACAAAGTATGGACCAGTTTTTAACAACAGCTCTGACGAAAGACTCGACCTCCTCTCTCGTTTCGTCTGCCTTGGGGAACGTGGTTTCGCTGATTAGCAACGCCTCGTAGGCAGCCTCGGTCTTCTTGAGTTCGATTCGCAGCTGATTCCTTGCAGATTCGTTCGTAGTCTTCCCAAGGAAGCCCGTCGGATACGGCAGATCTAGCTCAAGAATGGTTGTGAGCGCCAAGTAGTACTCCAACCAAACCTGCCGCCTGGGCACAGAACCCCTATAACCGAACCCTCCGACCACGGGCCCCGACATCGATTCCCAGTACTTGGCCCACGAACGGAAGCAGGCGAGCGAGTTAGAATCCTCCAGCGACCTCTCGTTGGCCCGCAGAGCCTGGCTGTGCAGGATGCAGTATTCCGTCAGGAATAGTTCGGACCACACTTTGAACTGCTTGTAGCCGCTGCGGGCCGTTGAAGGCATGGAAACTGACGGCAGGGCAGAGTCGAACACCACGAGGGCCTCGGCGGTCTCATTGTTCCGGGACAGGCAGTTAGCCTTGATGAAGGCAGCCTTCAGCGCGCTGATGTTGGTCCACTCGGAGAGCTTGTCGGTCGACTCGAGCTCCTGCTCGAGGTTTGCGGGCAGCTGGGCAGCTGCCTTGTCGAACTCGCCCACCACCCAGTGAAGCAAGCCGGCGCAGACCTGAGCCTGGAATTTGTCCTCGGGAAACCTCGTCTCTCCATCAATGGCGGCCTGAAGCTTGGCAATCACGTTCGCAGCATCGAGGTCACTCGCGGTGACGGTGGTCGAGGGCCGGCCAGCACCGGAGGGATCGGTGGCTTTCGCGATGGCGCATTCGGTCTCGGCGGCCAGAGTCAAGCCTAGGAGGACTCGGGGTCAGAGTCGAGGGATCAATGGCGTTTCCGTGGTTCGAGGGAACTCACAGGTTCGATCGGAGGCATGTTTCCTGATTTTTCGAACGAACTCGGGAACAGCGCTCCAGTTGCTATCGCATCTCGCCTCGTCGAGGGCCTTGATGTAGTGGGCGGCTTTGTTCGGGTCGGGCTGCAACCAACAAACGAAAAAACAATGTGGTCAGTCCAGCTCTGTTCAGTGAAGCCCGACGTCATGGGACAGGGCCGCGCGCAGTCAGTCTGCCGGCAGCGCCTGGAAAATGCATACTTACAGCCATGTCGCGATACCGAGGCCGGTGCCAATATTTGAAGATGAATGCAAACCAGTTCTACTTCCAGGGCATCTGGATCCGCGGCATGTTTTTTGCTGGAGATAACAGGGGGGTGGGAGGGAGGTTGGCGATGTTCGGGACCCGAGAATGGCTTAATTAGGAGAAAGCACGTTGCACAAGCGATTGGAGTGAACGCGATAGACACGCTGATTTGGCGGTGCAGTTGCTGCTAATCCAACTAATTGGTACATGGGTACTTGGTGCAGTGCGGTGAGCGAGCGAGCTGGACCTGGCCATGCTGGCATGTATTATGACCAGGGGAGGGAATTCAGGGCCAGCACAAGCTTGGGGAACAGCCTAGCAGGTCCCCTTGGAAGCACAGGTCATCCTATGGCTAATGCTTGTGACATCGATCTTGTGAAAGTGCTCGTATTAATACCGTTATGCCCGGGCTTGTTCATAGTAGTGATCCCCTCGCTGCAAAGCACCTTACATAACGGGGAAGGTGGGTCTCAAGCCATCCAATCAGACAGGCGAATCATTCTGCAGGGAGTACATCTGAAAAGTATCTTTCACTTACAGAAAAAAGTTTCATTTGGCTTCAACACGACTCCTGTGAAGACTCTCGCTGCAATTTGAGATATCGCCAGTCTGCTCACTTCATAGGTCCTCGATCGCGTAAGAGACTCAATTGGACTACAGTCTCGGCTTTATTCTCAAAAACTTGATCGAAATGTCCCTTCCACCCGACCTGAAGGTACTTTGCCGCCGGCTCACCACAACACCGACCATCCAGCTGCCTCACTCGATCCCAGCACTTGTCAATCATGTGCTGCGGTGCAAGGACGTCTTGTCGGCACCTCAGGATGCAAAGGCCAAGGACGGCTCTGCTGCTGAGGCTGCGACTCTCGTTCGTAATTTGAAAGCCATTCTTACAACTTTTTTGAACGGCAAGAGCGCCATTGGCCGGTTCATTGGTGCGACTCTCATCAAGGCTGTCATCGATGTCGGTGGGTGGGAATGCCTCAAGGAGTCCCGCCCTTGGGTCAACGGTCTGCTTTCCATCATTAAGGTCAGTCAAACATTTGTATTGGAAGAGGCTGCATACTGACTCCCCTCAGAAAAACGACCCTTTCCCTGTTAAGGAGATTGCCGTTATTACCCTCGTCAGGATATACACTCTTCTGCATGACTACCAGACGCTCACCAGAGAGATTGCGACGCCTACAATTCCGGAATTCTTCAACGCATGCCTGCAGTTGATCAAGCTCCCCCCCGCCGGCCAGCGTCTCAAGACACCCCTCGCTGTTGTCGAGACGATCCTGGACGCGTTTGCTGCACTCATCCCCTTCTACCCGGCGACATGTCGTCCATTCAATGGTCAGATCAGAACTGCCATCCGGCCTTATCTCGCACCGACTTCTTCTGATCGGACTGCCCCGCAGTCTCTCCGTCGTGCCAGCAGACATCTCGCCATTTCGCTGCACTTTACCACGGCTGGTAAAACTGGACCAACTGAGGACTGGAACAAGCTGATCGAGGAGCTGAGGAAAAGCTTTCACTTGACCGCTGACCAGGTTTTCCGCGCTGTTCAGGAGTCTTGGGAGGCCAGTGCACCGTACACACGCTCCAAAATTGACTTCGATTCGCCTCCCCAAGAAGCTGAGGCGGACAAACTGCCCCCTTGGACCGGAATTTCGGCTGGCCGCGACAGACTTGTCGGTCTGCTCCACTACATTACCGATGCCCTCCGTTACTCTACCAAAACCCCCGTTACCGTTCCTGTGGGTAGTCTACTGGACGTCGTTTCCAGAGTCTCGTTGATCAGCCGGAACTCAAAGTCTCAGTCCTGGGATCAGGCGCTCGAGACGCACGCGGCTGTTGGAAGAGAGGAGAAGGAAGAGCTATGGGCCGCGATGCCCGATATCCACGTCGCCGCACTGGATCTGCTTTTCGTTCTGGTTCAAAGACTGGATCACAACTCCCTGTCTCTGGCCCCTGAAGTCTACGACAACCTGCTCCTCGTCTTCCGCTCCGGCATCAACATTCCCTCGGTGCGCGCCGCCGCCTACAAGCTTCTGAACGAGACCTTGCCCATCTACGGACCAGGTCTTCAGAAGCTGACCGTTGAGACTCTTGGCGTCGTCATCCTCGCCTGTTGCCGCGACATCCAGCAGGAGACAGGCTACGTCCAGAGCACGAAGCCGAGCAACAACAAGACCGGGACCGACACTAAGAAGAACGGCATGGTGGCAAACGCAGACCTCTTTCTCCCCTCGCAGACGTCGGAAACCCAGTCGTCGTCGCGGTCTAGCATCCCCGAGGACCATCTGGCCGCCGCCGGCGCTCTCCTGGCCAGCCTGCTCTCCCACCTGCCCCAGCGGCACCTCAAGCCGGGCCTGCGCGGCCTCCTGGACCAGACCGCTATCCTCTCGCGCAACAAGGAGGCCATGCTCGCCAGCGTGCTGAACCCCTACGTCAACCAGGCCGGCGGCATGTACCCCAGCATCCTGCCCCACCTCACGCAGCAGTACCCCAACGACAAGGGCGTCGAGATCCTGCGCTCCAACATCCGCACCTCGACGACGCAAGCGTCTTCCCAGGGCGAGGAATTCGGCGCAGCTGCCGCCGCCACCCTCGAGGAGCTGGAGGCGGAGGAGACCGCCAAGGACGGCGAGGATGAGATCGTCGCCGAGATCCAGGTCGCGTCTGAGCCGCAGGATGAGGAAATGGAGGAGGAGGCTGAGGAGACTATTGTTGTCGCCAACGACGACGACGATAGCAACCCGTTCCGCCCTTCCAAGAGCGCCGACGAGAGCTCGATAGAGGTCGCGAACCCCTTCGCCGTCACGTCCGCGCAGAAGCGCAAGCACGACAATGGCGACGCGAGCCCGCCCAAGAGACAAAGCGTCGAGAGGAAATCCCAGCGTACCGCGGTTGTCCCGGAGCCAGTCGCCAAGCCTGCCGAGCCAGTCGGCGGCGACGACGACGACGACAGTGACGATGAGAGCGTTCACCTGAACATGGACCTGGATGATGACGAGGAAGAGGACGACGAGTAGGACATTGTCGTGTCACATGGGTGCAGACGGAACTGGATACCCCCTGAGATAGACTGTTGTCAAGCTTAGCTAAGCCTGAATATAGTGTAAAGATTTGCAAGCTCTTGACTTCCGTCGTCTAGGCTGTCTGTATTCTGTACATGATACTGGTGAAATTGCAGTATCCAGGGCCACGCACGCGGCCGTGAACTATTGTAGTGTCGATGTATGTAACCGGTATTCCGCGCGGGGAACGGGGAGGTTTTGTACCGCGTAATTCCCAGACCATCCCACCGATGATAGTAATAACAAAAACTCTCGCAACGCCGCCGAGTGAAGGTTTCCTCCTCACCGCCCAATCCAAGTAAGCCAAGTAAAAATTTTGTAGTTCGAAAAGCAAGTTCGCATAAAGAAAAAAAACGAGCCGACGGAGGCACGTAGGCCAGGGGGTTTCTCCACTCCTGTCTCAGTCCCTGAGCCAAGCCCTGCGCTTCTCCTCCTTCCTCGCGCGTCGCTTCTCCTTGAAGTGCTTCAGCTCCGACTTGCTGGGCTTCTTGCCGCTCCGTTCGGCCTTGAGACTGCGCCCGTCGTGGGAGTTAGCTGCAGCATCGACGTCGAAGAAGGCGTTCATCTGCCGCTTGCTCTTTGCCTCGTCCGAGTGGCGCTCAGGACCCTCCCCCACAGCCTGGAACTGGCCAGTAAAGCGATTGAACTGGGCCATGGTGCCGTAGCCCTGCTCTACCAACGCGGTCGCCGATTGCGTCTCGTCTTGCTCGGTCTTGTCTCCCTGCGCGTACCACGCGTTCGGGTCGTAATCGCCGTGGATCGCCGGGTTGTAGCCGCCCGCGGCGGGTCGGTCGTTCGATGGGAGAGGAGGAGGGCCCGCGGGTACGGGGGCAGATGTCGAGGTGGTACCGGGCGCGCTTTCCGGGGCAGCGCTCGTGGATGCCGCGGCTGAGGGAACCCGCGGGTTGTCCCACTGTGTCTTGCCGGTGAAGCGGTTGTAGAAGAAGTAGGCCTGCGACGTGGGGTCCCATTGGAAGTCCCAGCCATCATCTTCCGTCGCGGGAGGGGGGCCTGAAGGCAGCGGAGGGGCTTCGTTGGGGAGGGGCGGTGCATCGGCAGAGGAAGCAGTATTCTCTTCGGCAGGCTCGGGAGACGCGCTTGAACTGGCCTCGCCG
The DNA here is from genome assembly GCA_014235955.1 of Colletotrichum sojae. Classification (NCBI taxonomy): domain Eukaryota; kingdom Fungi; phylum Ascomycota; class Sordariomycetes; order Glomerellales; family Glomerellaceae; genus Colletotrichum; species Colletotrichum sojae. The sequence continues at coordinate 238,567 of WIGN01000003.1, read as the reverse complement.
GACTCAGGAGAGCTCGACGCGGCTCTCGAGTCCTCGGCAACTTCTTCTGTCGGGCGAGGGTCGCGTTCTTGAGGCTGCTTATCGTTCTCCGGAGCGTCGGCAGGCTTGCTCTGCTCAGGCTCGGCCTCGCGCGGGGATGCGGGCCGTGGGGATTCTGACGGCATGGTTTCAAAGGTGTGGTGATGGAATGCAGTGTTAATGAGATGGTGCGTCGCGAAATAAGTCGAGTTGCTCGTCACCGGGTAAGAATTGTCTGTCGGCCTGGCTGGACCTTCATTGCATGGAATGAAGTTGGGCGGACTCGGAGACGCGCTTTGGCAATGGCTGCTGCAGCGCAGAAGGCAAGTCGCAAAAAGTGAGGAAGGTATCCGTAGTGGTCGGATAATCAGAGTGCATCACCTGAAATTTAGAAGGCGGTCCAGGGCAAGGAAGACGCCTCCAAGGTTGCAAAATGACGGCGGTTGACAGGGGAGGTGCGCGGAACACTGTTCAGTGTAGGGGGCTGAGCCCCACAGTCTGTGGTACACAGTGTAATTATCGCGCCAAAAGAAACTCTTATCTGGGCCGGCACAGTGTGGGGCTGGAGCATTTGCTGCCCAGCAGCCCGGTACTGAGTTGGTACCCTGACCAGATAATGACGCCCGATGGTACCTGGCTGTACCATGGTAATTCAGCTGCACTGATGCACGTACCACCTCGCCGCGGACAAAGGACAAGCACTCGTTCTCCAGCTCTCTCTTTTGCCCCGGAGCCTCGGGCATTGGAATAACGGGACATGGGACGCGGAAAATGGGGTGTGGTGGCATGGGAAAGGAGAGAAATGGGACGCTGAGCTGAGCAACTGAGGGGCTAGCCCCGGCCTCTCAAGGACTTCACTGGTCGGAACCTGATGGAAAGCAACGGAGGCAGGTCCGGTTTCGATGGCTCGATCTCCCCCGATTCCATTTTCCCATTGCCCTTTGCCTTTGCTCTCCCTCTCTGGGATCTGGGTACCTAACCTCCATACTCTGCAGCTCCAGCTGTTTTCTGCCTTTTCGTACCAAGGTTAAACGCTCCTTGCCTGCCTCCTCTTGGTGGCAGCAGCAAAATATTGCATTACCCGTGCCGTTGGTCGTCGTTGTCTTTGATCTGTTTGTCCATCTCGTCTGGATCGTTTCATCTCTCGCAATAGTTTTTCTTTTCGACTTGAAGGACACACTGGGAGCAACAACCATAGAACTACTGCCACCCATTTCTCTCATCCACACATTTCATATTTCACCGTTCTTTCCTCCTTGGTAGATCCTTTGCCCGCTTCCTCCTCCACCTACCGCAGCGTCGCATCGCATCGCATCGCATCGCATCGCATCGCATCGCATCCCGCAGCGTCCGCACTGCTGATGACATCTTGCTGCGAGCCGCAACCTCCTGCTTCCGTTGGGATTTCCCAACCAATGTCTCCTGTGCTTCGTGGAGCACCTCTCACGTCGACGTCCGGGAGGGATCAGGGTCGTTTTCTGCCCTCTCTTGCTACGCAGCCACTCGGTTATTATGCTGCCTTCTTGGATGCCAAATACCCCTCTTTTTCAATCCTCCGCGACGACTGAAGCTCGTTCTTGGACACTGGACGAAACGGCCACATCGTGACCTTCTTCTGGTTGTTCAACCGACACAACGTCAGCAGGAGCACTCACCGATAACTACTGGCACCACATGCGACTCCTCTTGCAAGCATGCCTGATTCATATCTGCGGCGGTTGCTTCCCGCTCCGCAAGCTTCTCAGCCAGCTCGATCTCGCCCACCGCCGCCTCCCACCAAGAAGCGTCCAACCATCACCAAAGTGGCCTGCAATGCTTGCAGAACCAAGAAAAAGGCCGTAAGCACACGATGGTTCCCCGGGTCTGCATTTGAAGCAATCCCTTTCTTGGCTAACTCGTCCTCTTCCAGTGCGATGGCAAGAGGCCAGCCTGTTCGTCCTGCGTTGAGCTCAACTCGCCATGTATCTACATCAGTGCCGACGAAAAAGAAACGACGGCAATGGCTCTGAAACGCGAGAATCAGTCTTACAAGGAACTCGTCAGTCGCTTGGCCTCGATGACCCAGGAAGAGTTCATAAAAGCCGTGAAAGAGCTCAAATTCGCGAGCGATCCGAATGCTGCTCTTCGTTCCATCACACCCCCATCGCCACAGCCTCGGGACTACCTGCCTCAGCTTCATTCCAACGTCGAGTTCGAGCTTATGAGGAACCACCCCACAGCCTACCCTCTCGTGCGGAAAGTGGCGCGGTTGACGACCCCTGACAGCGCAGACTTCAGACCGTCCAAGATGGCGCGCATATCCGAGTTATCCGATTCGGCGTCTTCGTCTCCAGAACCTAGTGTTATACCCAGCAACATTTTCAAAACTGGTGGCTCGGCAGAGACCTCCTTTGGCGAGTCTACCCCCTTTCAGTCGCCTACCGCCAGCAAGTTTGGCGTACCAATCGGGCCTACCTTACCGCCAGTATGTCCAGATCCACGTCTAAATAATCTCGATATTGGCTTCTGGACTGCAGTGCCCATACCAAACGACGTCGCCGCAAATGTCATCTCACTCTATCTGGAGACGGACCATGCTATTCTGGGCTTGTTTGACGCCGACTTATTCATACATGATCTAACTCACTACGAATTCCGATATTGCTCTCCCTTACTTGTTAGCGCACTTCTCTCATTTACCTGCGTTAGTTTAACCTCTTCCCCGCACATGGAAGTTCTCATACTGACAAAGAACCAGCAATCATATGCAGCACATCTCCCCGCCGCATCTGGCTGGAGTCAAGACCTGCAGGAGGAGGCAAATACGCTTTGGCGTGTCGAGAAACAAGACTCGCTGACCACTGTTGCTGCCCTGGCCTTCATGGTACAATCCGTTGGCTGTAACGGTGATGGCGAGCTCGATGTGCAGTACATAAAGGATGCAGGTGCCATGGCCAGGCGTTTGAAGCTTTTTGGCTGTCCAGATGCATACACAGCGACAGAACTTGGCCATATGTCCGAAACAGATGCAAGAGCAACGGCTCAGGCTGCATGGGGAGTCTTTGGCACTCTGAGGTGAGTCTCGGAGATGACAAGCTCGGGCAGACCTTCCGATGAGACCGTGTCCCTGACGGGGACAATAGCCTAACGGCACAATTCTATCTACCAGCGACCACTGAGCATCCACCGGCTCTGCCCGTGCCCGGCAGAGAATCTAGTTCTACAACGCCCGATCAAAATGTCGTCGGTCGCCTCCGCAGAAAAAGAGGCGAGACAGCATCGGCTACCCAAACTTTCGCCGCTCTGTGCGGACTGTGGTTCATCTCATCCCAGATTACATGGTTCTATCATCAGACGGCATCCGGACGGATCTCTATGGCCTTTGCTTTGTCAAAATACAACCTGTTAATGGCATGGGCGGCGACCCTGTCCGAGGGCATGACCCGCGGCGAGCACAGCCCCGCCCATGTGCTCGTGTGCCAGTATGTTACCTACCTCATAGCCTGCAAGCCAAAGTTGCCCTTATTCACAGCTTCTATAGCATGTTTCTTCATGGCACCGTTCTGTACCTCTGCCGGCCGTTCATCCCTACTGAAGAACAACACGGCATCAGGGCATGGTCGCCATCTGCCCCGCGCATACCAGCAATTTTCGCCGCTTCCCTTGAGCAGCTGAAGGACCTGGTCGAAGTCTACATGTCATATCCGTCCGTGACAAACTCAATTTTCTGGCACACGGCACTTATGCACGTGGCTAACGCCGCAGCCAACGACACGAGCGACCCGCAATGGCGCTACTACTTCCTTAAATGCATTTACGCCTACCTAGGTTTGTATCGCTCGTTTGCCGTTGCTGGAGTGATTGCGAAAGGACTGCTAGCCATGGCTGTCCGGAAGGGTGCGCTCGGAACCACCGAGGGTTACGCGCTGTTGCAGGAGTTCAAAGCCATTAAGAGTCGCAAAAGGTTAGAGGCTGCGACTGGCTTGTTCGTAACGGACCTCGACCTCGCCGTTACTGACCGGGAGGCGGCGAGAGTCGATCGCCTGATTCAAAAGTTCGAGGAGCTGACGGTGCTAGAGGAGTTTACCGTTGGAATCACCTAAGGTGGAGAAGGCGTAGCAACAAGCAAACAAAACAGTTTCAATTGGTTTGACCTGCTCCCTACCGCCAGGCCCTCTTGCCTCATTTGACTACAGCTCTGGTGCCTCACACGTTATGCCCGAGTTGAGGTGAACTCTGGCCACGCCTTTGATCACGTAAGTTGTCTGTTGTAGAGATTGATCAGAATTGAAAACCAGAAAGATCTTCAACAGCAATTTCAACAGTGAGTGCATTTTGAATGGATACTAGGGCGCACAGCTCTCTCTACCCCCCCCCTAGGTAGGTAGGTAGTCAAGTAGTGCAGGTAGTACCTACCTAGGTACTTTACAAGTTGTTCAGCTCAGCTGGCAGGGGTGGAATAACCCGCTCAATATGATTTGTTCAATGGGATCTCCACCAAGGATGCTGGTGGGGCTTATGTAATTCTTCTCGCACACTGCGGTGTGACTGGTGCACTGGGCCACGCCTCCCCGTTGAAGAATCTCGTCACCTGCATCACCCAGGACGACGCAACATCGGCCCTTCAAGATAGGTAGCGTCGCAGTCCACGGTCCTTCCAGGAGGTCGGCATGTACCGTCTCGTAGGGCAGTCGAAGGCCTCCCAGGGCATCCCCAAATAGCTCGGGGCGCCTCGAGTCGCCAGTGGCCGTAGCCGCTGCCTAGAAGTCTAGAGCAAAACCTCGAGACGACGCTAACACGGACCGAGCGAACGCCCACCGGATGCGGGCACTCGGTCTGCATTCACATACCACATCGCCGTCACGCCGTTCCTCTAGGGCCCTAGGCATACTATGCTCTCTTTCTAACATCTGTCGTAGCCATCCGCCCGGTTCGTGGATCGGCTTCTCCAGGCTGCGCTGAGATGCAACCTCGAACTCTGCCTGCGTTTTCAAATCGTGAGGGTCTAGTGGCCGCTAATACCAAGCAGCTACTAAGCAGCAACCAAGGCCGCTTTCGTTAGGATCCTACCCGCAATCTCGAATTCTCTATCCGCCCTGCATGTTCGGACGGAAGCGAGGGTCTGGCCATTCGCTGGCTCGATGTCATCCGGAAAGGCAAGAAAACACTAAGACAGACGGGCACCTTGCGCACGATCGCGTCTCACGTTCCCGTGCGCCGTAGCTCCCGAAAAGGCCCCAGATCAACGTTTCATTGGATCACATATCTCATTTCGGATGGATTGTGTTCGTTCTTAAACCGCCCTTGCCGCTCTCCTTTTCGTCTCGTTTCTGACAGAGCCGCATCGCCAACGCCAAGACCATACAGACGGACAAAACAGACATCATGTCTCTTACGCGGTCATCACTGTTGGGCCTCGCCCTTACCTTTCTGCCTCTGGCTGCGGCCGATGATCACCCTGTGGTCAGCGAATCGGTTTGCAACTGTTTCCTGACAAACACTTCGGAGAATTATTTCACCAACCACATGTTCTGGGATTTCCGCAATCTCGGCCAATACGCTGGCGTCCCGGTTATCATCGATGACTACAACAAAAGCATCACAGCTCCCCCGACGTCGGCATATTTTACGTCCGACGCCTGGACATCGATATGGGGCGTGCAGAACTGGAACAACAGCGGACGAATCGGCAAGGAGGGTAACGACGCCACGGTTCAAATGGTCAACTCCAACAACAATGTCTACATTGAGAAAAACACCGACGAGAACGCAGCGTCGGATACCTTTCTGAGCTTCAGGACCGCCCGTCTCAAGAACTTTCAGACCTCTGCCGAGATGGAGACACATTCGAGCGGTTTCCATTTCGTTTCTGTGCGGATGCTGTCCCGCACTCTGGGTGACCCAGGTGCCTGCACGGCTCTGTTTACCTACCGCGAAGCCGACAAGTATGCGGACGTGCAGGAGGCCGACATCGAGGTTCTGACCAAGGACCCCGACAACAAGATCCAGTACACGAACCAGCCATCATTTGACGGGAGCGGCAACACCATCGATCAATCGACGCAAAACGGGACGATGCCCAAAGGCACTTCCTGGCGCGAGTGGGCTGTGCACCGCCTCGACTGGGACGCGAAGCAGAGCACCTGGCTGGTCGACGGCCACAAGGTCTCTGACATTCAGTTCCAGGTCCCTCGTGACCCTAGCCGCGTCATGGTAAACTCATGGAGTGACGGTGGTTCGTGGTCCGGCGTCATGGAAGTCGGCGGCTCTGCGGTCCTCCAGATTCAGTGGATCGAGATGGTCTTCAACACCACGGATTCTGTCACTACCACGGACTCGAAGCGTGACATTTCCAACCACCGCCACGGCCTTGGACCGCAGGGCAAGTTGGCACGTCGCGACGGCGATGAAAAGTGCCAAGTGGTCTGCAGTATCGACTCGGCCAGCAACATCGGTGAGGTTGTCATGCTTCACAACGGAAGTGCACCGGGCTTGTTGCTTGCGGAGGCACGCATGACAGCATTCTGGGTGCCAGTGCTGGTCATGTCGGCCATGTTCCTTCGCATCTTGTACTAGCTACGGCGTTTGTTTTTCGGGCATAGCAAGGGGTTTAAAATGCATCACATGTAACTTTAAGGATGATAATGAAGCATACGAAATGATGGAATTCAAATCGGCTCAATATCTGTCCCAGGAGTTCATCCGTAAAGTGCCTTACAGCAGTGAGCAGGCCAAGGACACAGCCAGTAAAGTCGTCTGCAGGTGCTCTGGCGCACTGTGGCATATTACCTTGTACAGTGGGCCTCCCTGCAGCACGGGAGCCTCGGCCCTGATCGAGGGAGTGGGACGGCGACAAATGGGAGGAGCTACCGCAAGATGTGTTAAACCACAACCCTTGCTGCAGCTCAACCTCCCTCAACAAACTTCCCCAATCCCCGTTGGAAATCCCAGATATCCAACACCGAACCCTTTACGAACACCACGACCTTCTAACACCCCGCAACACACACACTTCTCCCGTGAGCGGTATCCTAGAAACTTCAACAATGGCCGACACAGCAAGCGCCCCGACCAAGCCGCAGCGGCGCTCGTCGCCGGTCAAGACCGCCTACCTGGTCCTCTACAACTTCGTGTCCGCCTGCGCCTGGTCGGTCGTCCTCGGCCGCACCATCGGGCTGTACACCCTCCGCGGGCCGCAGTTCGTCCACCTGGGCGTCGGCGAGTGGACGCGATGGACGCAGACTCTGGCCGCCATGGAGGTCCTGCACGCTTTGCTCGGTGCGTAGACCCCCCGTAGAAGTTGGATGGCACAAGGGAGGCGTTGTTGAGCTAACCATAATCAAACCCGCCAGGCGTCGTCCGCGCTCCCGTCTTCACCACCGTCATGCAGGTCCTTAGCCGTTTCGTCCTCGTCTGGGGCGTCGTCTACCCTTTCCCCTTCCTCGCGCGCAGCACCTGGTACTCGTCCATGCTGCTCGCCTGGAGCGTCACCGAGGTCATCCGATACACGTACTTTGCCCTCAACCTGAGCGGCGTCCAGCCCAAGCCGCTGGTGTGGCTGCGATACAACACCTTCTTCGTCCTGTACCCCATCGGCATCACGAGCGAGGTCGCCCTCGTCTACTACTCCGCGGAGCCCGCCAAGCAGTTCGGCGAGCTCTTCCCGTACATTGCGTACGGCATCCTGGCCGTCTATGTTCCTGGTAAGTCGAGTACCTCTCCTCTGCGGCGGTGTGCTGAAGCTGACCGATGCAGGCTCGTACATTCTGTACACGTACATGATGAAGCAGAGGAAGAAGGTCATGCGCAGCATGAAGGCCGAGGCCGAGGCACGCAAGGCCCAGTAAACTGCCATTCAGAATCGGGAGGTTCAAAAAATATATAATGTGGGTATTGGGGGGCTAATGGTCATGGAATTAGACAAAAAAAGTAAAAGGTATCTAGAGGTGCATCGTTGTTCTGGGGTCGCAACGTTCGTAATGAGGTATATATAAAACCAACACTCTCAGGCAGATGCACTCTCGCCGGCCTCCTTGATGGCAAGCTTATCCTCGGTGCTCGCCTCGTACCAGTCGTTCTTCGTCCACTGGGTGATCAGCTTAGCAGCATCCTGCTTTAGCTTTTCGTAGCCGGGGTTCTTCTTTGCTTCGAACATGTCTGTGGCCGTTAGCAATGCGACCTTTGGTTCAACTGACGACGGGTTCACTCACTCATGTGCGCCAGCGTCTCGTCGCTCGCAGCATCGTTCACCTCGTCCCTCCAGATTCCCGCATCCCCCTTCTTGGGCAGGTTGCAGAACGTCCGGTCCTTGCCCAGCACCGTGCCGACCACGCTGACCTCCTTGCTGCCCGCGCCCTTGCCCAGGCGGGTGTGCAGGTTCGCGAACCCGATGCCGAGCTCCTTGTTCAGCTTGACCATGTACTGCACCCGCTTCTGCAGCTCCGCGCCCTTGGCCAGGCAGCCCACGAATTCGAGGTGCGACGTCGCCCACGTCAGGCCCTGCGTGATCTGCTCGCGGTTGTAGTACGCCGCCCCCGCGCTCGCCGCCACGGCCGCCGCGCTCCCCGCGACCATGGCGATCTTGCCCCACTTCCCCCAGCCGCCTTGGTCCTGCTGCTGCTGCTGCTTCTGGGCCTTTTCCGGGGCTCCCGCGGGTGGTGCGGGCAAGGCCGCGACGGGTCCCTTCCCCGCGGTCCCCGGGGAAGTCGCGGCCTTGGCGCCCCAGATGGCCGTCCCGAGCCCGCTGAGCTGCGTCATGGCGGCCGAGGCGGTGTTGTAGTGGCCCTCGGCGCCGTGGGCGACGACGCCCGGGGAGATGCCGAGATAAGGCGTGTCGAAGGCGATGACGCCCTGGACGTAGGGGAACATGAGCCCGTTGAAGGAGGACGGGCTGTCGGACTTCTCGACACCGTCTTCGGAGTAGATGGGGTGCTCCGAGGTGAGGCCGATGACGGTCTCGGCGGCGACGATGCCGCCCATGGAGTGGCCGGCCAGCACGATCCTCACGGACGGGTCGACGGTCGGTGAGGGTGTGCCGTTGGCCACTTCGAGGTCGATGACCTTCTCCAGGAGCCTGTGGCGGGCGTCAGTCGTTCGTCGCTACTTCGTGATCGGGGGGCGGAGTGCCTACCAGTCGCGAAAACGGCTGACGCAGTCTCCGAGGTCGCCGCGCGTCTCATACTTGGGATATACAAGCAGCTTCACGTTGATCTTGGGCAGGGCGTCGGCAAGCTGAGCGCGCAGCTGCTCTGTAAAGCCATGCTTGTCCCCAAAGGTGTCGTCGCCCCCCTGTAAGAAGTGTGAGTCCCGGGGTTACCAGTTCGAGTCGGTGGAAACATTTCACTCACCTTGAACCCATGGATAAACACCAAAAGCAGTGTTTTCTTCATCTTGCGGTCTCTTGCGGACTGCAGGCGCTCTCATGCGATGTTCCTGCCAGCTTTGGCTTCCCTCAGCCTCTGGTCACTGACAGTGCACCTATGGCACAGTGCGAGCGCTCAAACTGCCCCGCATCGCCACACCCCGCCCATGTGACTCTTCCCTTAAGGTTCTGGGTAGGTAAGCAACTTCGACTGAGCACCTCAACAGAGGTCTCCCTCCTATCTGGGGCAGAAAATGTTGACTGCCATTCCAGTCACTGCGAATATCGGCATGAAATTAGCCTGAAAACAAATCTAGAGAACTCAACTTACCTCTTGCAAAAGACTCGGTGGTCCTCCAAACCGGGCGGACTGAATTCTTACACTTTCATGCTGCGCAAGGCGGCTTTGCTGACACTCGCTGCCCAATGGATAACACGTTGCGGACTGTAGGTAGTGCATGCTCGGATTCTTGAGGCCAATCACTGGCTCTTCCGCATAAGATGATCAGGCTGAGCCAAATAGCCCGAAATACATATGTAGACCTCTTCCGAATTTCCCTCGATTATGGGCATGCTTCCTAGAGACACCATCCGTTTGAGCATCCTTGTCAACAGCCTTCATCTGGACATCATCATTTATGAACTCTTCAGAGCAGCCCGTCCAAAATGCCGCGAGCTATGCGTCTTCTCAATGTCAAGACCAGGAAGCTGAAGGAGTACTTCGACAACCCTCCAACCTATGCAATTCTATCCCATTGCTGGGGAGAGGATGAGGTGCTTTTCCAGGATCTCGACCGTCCGGACCACACCAGTAAGCTGGGATATTCCAGGGTCGACGGTTTTTGCACTCTAGCGGCGAGTCATGGCTTCGAATACGTCTGGATAGACACCTGCTGCATCGACAAAACAAGCAGCGCAGAACTCTCGGAAGCCATCAACTCAATGTTCCGCTGGTACGAAGGCGCTGCTATCTGCTACGCATACCTCGACGGTGTCCCGCACAACACGGTTCCTTATGTGTCAGAGCTCAACTCCATGTCTAGCCGCTGGTTCACACGAGGATGGACCTTACAGGAGCTCCTTGCGCCAAAGCATGTCGACTTCTATAATCACGCTTGGTCTCACATCGGCGACCGTTCGTCTATGGCTCAGGCCATCAAGAAGGTCACCAGAATACCCGTTCAATACCTCCGTAATCAGCAGGACTTTCGCTCGGCATCCATTGCTGTACGCATGTCTTGGGCCCCTTACCGCCAGACAAAAAGAATAGAGGATAGAGCGTATTCGTTGCTCGGTATATTTGGCGTCAACATGCCACTCCTCTACGGCGAAAGGGATCGGGCTTTTGAACGGCTACAGCTGGCACTCATTGACGAAACGACTGACGAATCAATATTGGCATGGAGTCCATCTCGCAATTCCTTGGAATCGACATCATCAGTAGACTCAACATGTTTCAGCATCTCTTGGGCCAATCAATATAAGCTACCACTCTCTCAGTGGCCTAGTGAGCAGGTGGAACTCAATGATAAAACGACTGACGAATCAATATTGACATGGAGCCTATCTCGCCATTTCTTGGGATCGACACCGTCAGGATACATGATAAATTTCAGCATCTCTTGGCCCAATCTATTTAAGCTACAACTCTCTCAGCGGCCTAGTGGGGAACCTGGGGCGGACCTCTCGCAGATTTACGAAGAATCATCCTCACATGGACTGCTTGCTCGCGTACCCGAAGACTTTGCCTGTTGGAAGGATGCCGTTGTCATGCCTCTCTGTGAAGCCAACTCTGTAATGGAGATGAGCAACAGAGGCTTGCGTATCACACTTCCTCTAGTTGAACTGAAGAACCACACCTACGGACTACTGCGTTGCAAAGTTGGCAGAGATTTCAGCCAATTTCTCTTGCTTCCACTCTCCCAGACTTCCGTCGCCGACGAATACGTCCGATCACAACGACCCTTCTTGCTGAAACCTTCTCGTGACTTCAGCAGATGCATCAGCAAACATATCATTGTACATACCATATACATCAATAAAAATTCTTACAAAGAACCGTCTGTCGAGAATCCGGTCTGGAACACTGGCTTGAAATGTGGGTGTGTGCGCCTTCAGGAGTCGGCCGATCTTCCAGAACGTCTGGTAGAGGTTATACCGAGCCAAGCTTACAACCGGCCTTTGCACGTCTTGTATCCTCCAGACGATGGCCACAACAATTGGGATCGAACTTTCTTGCACTACGCGGCAGACAACGGTGACCCCGGGTTCGTTATCATCCTCGAAAAGCGCAGCCACATGGACGCATTCCTATCACCTAACAAGGTCTCGCCTCCATTCAAATGCCATATTGTTCCCAAAACCAACCAGCCACTCTCTGTTCAGGCCCAGGAACTGAGAAAGCACGTCGGCTTCCAGCCGCCGAGAAATCGACTATTTGTGGGAGGTGGTGCACGGGTCGCGGAAGTGAAGCACGATACTTTCCTCGACCACGAAATGTTTACCATTGACGTTTCCAACGTCGTCTCCAACTCCATATTACTGCTTTCGAGTTCCGATTGGGACATTTTGGTTGGACTATCGACTGCAGACGTCCTCCACTTTTGCGGCAGATATGTCCTTGACAGCCTACTCACAAGCTGGCAAGAGTTTTTCTATGTCCCCTTATCCATCATGTCCTGGAGATACTCGTTTCTATTGGACCTTGGTGAATCATTTGTATGGGGTGCAATTATGTTCTTGTTCTTTATGGTTCGTCTCACGGCTTACTGGGCTGCCTGGTCTATTCATGTGTCGAAGCTCGCTTTCAGGAAGACCGAAATTGTGGCCCGTCTGACGTATTTGGACCGCCCTTTCATTTATTTCCATCTATTTATGAATATCGTGATCTACTATAGAGGCGTACAATGTGGCAGACGGTGTTTCGCTACACTAGCTACACAGCTATGCCCGGCCATCGTACATCGGTTTTTTGGGTCGAAGACATTCGTCTTCGATTTGTCGCAGTTGGGCTGGACTAGAACAGCTCTGATACTCGTCATGACGGCCATTCTGTTCAATCCGGCTCCTTTTCTCTCTGCTATGATCAGCTTGGGTCAGCTTGCACTTGGAGCAGCGTGGGTCAGGTCTTGACAGTATATAGGAGCCATCAGGTTTAACGATAGGTTCTTCGGGGCCCGCGTCAACGTTGCCTATGCACGATATAATTGGATTTTGGGCTAGGTGCTTACAATAAAAGGAACGACAAGAGGGATTTCGCAGCATCAATCGGCTCATATTTCGCAGAGACCCGTGGGAATCCCAGGCAATCGTAGATAAACCGTGATTTACCGTGCTTGTGTACGAAACGCCTTGGCTGTGAATGACAGCGTACTTTTCTACACTCTTTTATTCCTCCCGGAATCACTTACAAAACCTTTTACATATCATTCGCTCGTTTGTAGATTGACATATCGGAAGAGGAAGACACTGAAATTTCAACATTGTTTTTTTACTCGCTTGGACGCTTCCGAAAATCCCTGAACCCTCGTGCTTTTTTGGCGCCAGGTTCTTCTCATGATGCCGCGGTTAGTACGTGGCGGCCAATCTCTGTACGAGGTACTCTCCACTGTTGATTCCTTCGTACTTCTTGTCTGCTTCCGTCGCGAAGGTTCCAGGGATGGCCTCGATGTGGCTCTTGAAGTTGGGGTTGCAGAAGTACCTGGTTGCTGTTAGCATACCCCAACCACTCTCAAAGATTCGACTTACGCAATGCTGTAACGGGGAGGGTACTCGGACCCGTCCTCCGGCTTCCTCGGGGGCTCGACTACCCGGTGAATGGTGCTCTTGATGGTGTCGTTGCTCCACCTCGCCAGCAGGTCGCCCGCGTTGACAACCACCGTGCCGGGGATGGGCGTGGCGTCCACGAACTGGCCGTTGGGGCTCCTGACCTGCAGACCACCACGGTCGTCCTGGAACAGCAGGGTGATGGAGCCGTAGTCGCTGTGCTCTCCGGCACGAACCTGGCCCGGGTTGACCTTGAACACGTTGGGGTCGACGGAGGGGTAGTGCAGCAGGCGCAGGGTGTTGTCGCCGACGTCGGTGAAGCCGTCAAAGTAGTGCTCATCGATGCCCATGCCGACGGCGATGGCGCGCATGACCTCGACGTGCAGCGCCTTGCACTGGTCAAAGAACTCGAGCATCTGGGCCTTGAAGCCCGCGACGGGGGTGCCGGCCTCCTCGACCGGCCACTGGTTGGGGTGGTCGGGCTCGCCGTCGCGGCCGATCTCGAAGCTCTCCTTCAGGTCCGGGTTGCCGGCGCGGACCTTCTCGACCTGGGCGGCGTCCTTGAACTGGCTGACCTTCTCGCGGCCCGGGGCCGAGTAGCCGCGGTTGGCCTCCGGGGTGGTCCAGCCGACGGCCATCTTGGCGGCCTCATCCTGGGAGAAGAAGTCGGCCGACTTGGCGAAGGTGGCGGCGCGCAGCTCCGGGCTGATGGGCACGTTCTGGAGGTAGATGAAGCCGGCATTCTGGAAGCCGTCGAGGATCTGCTTGGCGGTCGCGGTGCGCGCGGCTTCGTCGCCTTTGAGGAAGGCAGAGAAGTCGATGAGCTTGAGGAGGGTTGAGCGATGAGTTGTGATTGACTGAAAGCTCTTGATTCACTCACGGGGATGAAGAGACCCTCCTTGTCTACTGCCGTGGCCGCCATTACGATTACTGCGTCGAAGCTGCTTGGATCCAGGTGAGTTAACAAGGTGTGAAGGACAGATGTACTTGTCCAGGTTTACTTAAACTCGTTAGAGACCGAATGAGGAGCCAAGACAAGGTTCACGAGTAAGAGCCGTGCGGGTATGGAGGGCAGTAGAATGACTTATATTCGTCCCGTAAAAGAGAGCACAGGTGAAGGTAGCCACCAACCACAGGCCGAGCATTCCCTTCCGATACAACCACAGAAGCGGCCAAGCCTCATGCTGATCCCGGTAGACGGGGACCGCAGGACGAGGCCCCTCGAGAAAAGACCACAGGCTGGTAGGGACCGCATAGTCGCACGAGTAATAGGGCCGGCCCATCGGAGACCTCCTACGAGCATAATACAAGTTGGTAAGACAAAGTGGCGTTACCCCGCCAAACGCCGGGATGATAAGGTCTTCGCGCTCGAGCACCTTGCACCGACGGGACGAGGTCGAGATAACGGCGGGGTAAAGATAGTCGGAAAGGGAAGGATTGGGTTGCAGCGACCAGTGTTGGAGACGCCCGCGTGTGGGGGAGAACGCTGCGTGAGGGGACGTGGATTGGTTATGCGGGTCGCGGCAACCTCATCACCTTCCTGGAAAGACGTAGTCCGTCCGGTATCAGGTACTTACCTCGAGGTACTTAGGGAAGACGAAGAAGACGAGTATTTGCCCTAGGAAAGATCCGTCCCGAAAGAACCCCCCAAGGCTGTGTGCTTCTTGCTGTGAAACTTTCACGACTAGCAATTGAGCCTCCATCACTTACTCGTGAGTTAGTAACATCCAGTTTACGCTTGTAAACTTTCACCAACACCAAGACTCACAATCATCACAGAAAGAAATAAGCGAGCAGCAGGCCTTACATACCCCGCATCTCGGCAAACAACAAGAGAAAAGACACAACTCATCATCGCGGCCCCAAGTACACAATGGCCTCTTCTTCGCCCATGACGGTGGTGGACATCCACACGCACATGTACCCCCCCTCATACATCAAGATTCTCGAATCTCGAACCACCATTCCCGTTGTCCGCCGGTTCCCGCAGACACCCGATCCGCGTCTCATTCTCCTGGCATCAGAGCAGCAGGCCCTCGATGAAGCCACCAATGACCCCTCGGCGAAGCCCCCGGGCCGCCCGCTGACCTCTCACTACGCCTCATTGGAGCAGAAGATTCACTTCATGGACACGCACAAGATTAACATCTCAGTTGTCTCCTTGGCGAACCCCTGGCTCGACTTCGTCGACGCCTCCGAGTCGGGCGCCATGGCCAAGGACGTTAACGATGAGTTCGACCGCATGTGCGCCGCCCACCCGGGCCGCCTCTTCTTCTTCGCCGCTCTGCCTCTCACCGCGTCGCTCGAGACCATCCTCGAGTCCATCAACCACGTCAAGGCCCTCAAGTACTGCCGTGGCATCATCCTCGGCACCTCTGGGCTCGGCAAGGGCCTTGACGACCCGGAGCTGCTGCCAATTTTCAAGGCCATTGCCGCCGCGGGCCTGACGATCTTCCTGCACCCGCACTACGGACTGCCGAACGACGTCTGGGGACCCCGCGCGAGCAACGAGTACGGCCACGTGCTGCCGTTGGCGCTGGGTTTCCCGATGGAGACCACGATCGCCGTGGCGCGCATGTACCTGGCCGGCGTCTTCGACGCGGTGCGCGACTTGCGCATGCTCCTGGCCCACAGCGGCGGCACGCTTCCCTTCCTGGCCGGGCGTATCGAGAGCTGCATCATGCACGACGGGCAGCTGGTGCGCGAGGGCAAGGTCGGCGCGGGGCGGAGGAAGATCTGGGATGTGCTCAAGGAGCAGATCTACCTCGATGCCGTCATCTATTCGGAAGTCGGACTGAAGGCCGCCATTGACGCGAGCGGTGCCGACAGGCTCATGTTCGGCACGGATCACCCCTTCTTCCCGCCGTTGACGACCGACGAGCAGGGCGAGTGGGAGAGCGTGAGCATGAACGCGGATGCTGTGGCGGTGGCGGTCGGTGAAGGCAGCGAGCAGGCGAAGGCGATTATGGGCGGTAACGCGATCGAGATTTTGAGACTGAAGGCGGATTAAGCACCCTGTAGGCCTCAAGAAAGAAGAAAAGAAAAATTATTGCTCACTCGTCGATGACCTTGTAAGATTAGAGTGAGACGTGGGAACTCATATGAGAGAGTTCACAGTGTTCCTATGGCAGGTGAGATCACCGCCTGCTTCTTCCATGCAAGTGTGGTGGGGGTAATGAACACACCGCCTTCCAATTGTTTCCAATGCCGCCGCTTTCTGCCGGCAATTTCTGAAAATACTATGCCAGTCGGCCCCGCGACGTATTTTCGCCCTGCAACTCAACATATACAATAGCCCGCTCCATTCATCTACTTTCATTGATATCGAGCAGTGTTTTTTCGGAAAAATTGATTAGGCTATAAACATCACAAACTATATCATAATGACAGCGGCTGTTGAAGTCCGCCGCTCCAACGGCACGCGCCTCGATGCGTCCCTCGGCATCACTGAGCGCATCGCCCCAAGCATGACATCTTGGACTGGCGACATGCGCAAGAGGTAAGCCCCCCATCTGTGCCTTTCTAACGCGCATGATTACTTATATACCTAGATATACCGACTTTCAAGTCTACGAGATCAACAAGGACGGCTCCGTCCTCCACCTCACAGAGACCCGTATCCCACCAGCACCAAAGGAGCCCACCCCTCCCCCGCCCGCCCCCGAGGAGGAGAAGAAGGAAGAGCCCAATGTTGAAGAGAAGACCGAGGATGGCGCCGTGCCCGAAATCCCCGCCGAAGACCTTGCGGCCATCGCCTCTCTCACCAACGAAGACTTCGCGAACCAGCTGCTGGCGATGTTCCAGACGATATCCGCCAACAAGAACGCCAAGCCCGAGCCTGCAACCTCGCCCGTCATGGACGACAAGGAGAAGCGCGGTCAACTCCACCAGCACGTCCGCCGTGTCTTCCGCTCGACGATCGACACTACTACCGACCCCACGGGCGCCATCATCGCCAAGGTCCTGCCCCCTCGCGGCAGGGGCAATGGCGTCCGTGGAGGCCCCAACAACAACAAGCAGAAGAAGCCCAAGGTGAAGGCGCCCGGCGAGGGCGAGTACCTCCACTTCACGCTCTACAAGGAGAACCGCGACACCATGGACGCGACGTACCAGATCGCCAAGGCCCTCCGCCTCAAGCCCCAGGCCATCGGCACGGCGGGCACCAAGGACCGCCGCGCCGCCACCACGCAGCGCTGCTCCGTCCGCCACCAGCGCGCCGACGCCCTCGCCCGCGCGAACTCGCGCCTCCAGGGCATCACCACCGGCGACTACGTCTACGCCAAGAACCCGATCCACCTCGGCGCCCACATGGGCAACGAGTTCGTCATCGCGCTCAAGGACTGCGTCGTCTCCGCCGAGCCCGACCTGCCCCACGAGGAGCGTCAGGCCAAGATCGCCGCCACCGTCGAGGCCGCCATGAAGAGCATGCACTCGACCGGCTGGATCAACTACTTCGGCCACCAGCGCTTCGGCACTCACGCCGTCGGCACCCACGAGCTCGGCCGGATGATCCTGCAGGGTGACTTCGAGGGCGCCATCAACGCCATCCTCTCCTACGACGAGGACATCGCGAAGCGCGCCGCCGCCGGCGAGGTCCCCGCCGAGGGCCACAACCGCGACGACTTCAACCGCCACCACGCGTGCATGATCTTCCGCGAGGGCGGCTCCATGGACGAGGCCCTCAAGTACCTCCCGCGCCGCTTCAACGCCGAGGGCAGCGTCATCCGCCACCTCGGCCGGCCCGAGACGACCTCCCGCCGGGACTTCATCGGCGCCCTGACGAGCATCGCCCGGGGCCTGCGCAACATGTACCTGCACGCCTACCAGTCCTACGTCTGGAACCACGCCGCCAGCCACCGCTGGCGCCTCTACGGCGACAAGGTGGTCGAGGGCGACCTCATCTTCACCGCGAGGGACGAGGAGAACGCCGCCGGCCCCGCCGAGGACGACGACGAAGCCGCAGCGTCGTCCGGGGCCGTCCGCCCTCTGACCGCCGAGGAGGCCGCGTCAGGAAAGTACACCATCGACGACATCGTGCTCCCCTCGCCGGGCCACGCCGTCGCGTACCCGACCAACGCGGTCGGCGAGTTCTACAAGACCTTCATGCGCGACAACGGAGGCCTCGACCCGGAGAACATGGTCCGCCGCCACCGCGAGTTCAGCCTGCCCGGCGCCTATCGCAAGTTCACCTTGCGCTTCCTGGCGGAGCCCGGGTTCGAGGTGCGCGCGTACGAGGACGACAACGAGCAGATGCACCCGACGGACATGGACCTCATCCGCGCCAGGCGCGGCGACCAGGCGTCTAAGAAGCGCGGTCGCGAGGAGCAGCAGCAGCAGCAGCAGCAGCAACCCGGGGAGGAGCAGGAGGAGGGCGGCGCGAATAAGAAGGCCAAGCACGAGGACACGCCAGCCCAGGAAGCTTCTGCAGAGGCAGCAGCAGCACCAGCCGCCCCGGCCGAGGAGGCCAAGCCCGATGAGAAGATGGAAGATGCCGCGGCTCAGGCCGAGGAGGCGGCCCCCGCTCCCGAGACGGATGCGGCTGCCAAGCCGGAAGCGGTTGTGGCGGAGAAGAAGACGGCCGTGGTGGTCAAGTTCCAGCTCCCCAAGAGCGCGTACGCAACCGTCGCGCTGCGTGAGCTGATGGGCGTCGACGAGTCCGAGGTTACTGCCCCGGTGGCTGCGCCTGCACCTGCGTCTGCGGAGTGAGCGCGAACCGTGCCGAACAGCAAGAATCAACTATGGAAAAAATTGGTGTAAAGACTAGATACCCCTTTGGAGAGAATGAATCGATGGGCCAATTGAATTCAATATGTACAATGCCTGGAAATGTATACACGGAGCCTACGTCCACCATCGCCTTTGGCTGCGACGAAGAGTAAATAAACCAAAAAAGCCGGCATCGCTGTGTACTCGCTTTAATTCTCCAAACTTAACAACAGGCTCCAATGCTTGACTAGCACGACGATGACGCCATGTGCTTTACAGCCGCTCGATGAGACAATATTCTTGTGTGTGCTGATGAATTGATTCCTTTCATGTACGACCATATTGGCGACCACAGTTAGAACCCACAAGCGCTGTCCTCCCCCGAAGGTGTAGCATGAAGCAATCCCGTACCACAAGCCCGTTGTCGATTAAACCGCGAAAGATGGCGTCCACTCTCAGTTAGATTGCTTGCTTGCTTCCTAAACCTTCAGCCCCGGTTCCAGATTCAATTCTTCGTCTTCGCGGCTTTTGTTGATAGCTCCAGCGTTCCGATCGTTTTAGCCATTCTAATGCGAATGCTGGCCAATTCTCTTCTTTTCTGTTGAGGCGCCGACAATTCGCATGTCTACACAATGCCTCCGTCCATCTACACTGGGTTGGAAATCGCATGAGAACGTGACGAATTGTGGTCGAGTGTCACCGACGGATTGCCGACGCACCTACTGTCCGATCACTTGTTCTACTTCTCCCAGCCCCATACCTGAGAGAGGTATTTGGCCATGTTGACTCGCTTCGAGCGCATCTCCACCATCCAGGGGTGCTCGAGCATCCTCCAGGGGCTTGCTCTCCGAGTGGGTTCTTTCTCCAAACTATGACAGGTTAGCAATCATGTCGTGTCGGTTGGAGGGAACACGTACCAGCACTCAATAAAGTACTTAAAGTTGTCACTCCAGAAGATGCTAGCTTCTGGTTCATCCTTGAGCTTAGGTATCGGTTGCCGCACAATGTAGGTCAAAAGATCGATCAGGCCAGCGCGGGGCTGCATCTCGGTGCCATCGGCGGGGAAGGGGAAGCGATGCTGTGCCACCTCCAGGAGGGTGACGCCTGTCGACCAAACATCGGATGTGATGGTGTACGATTGGCCGGTAATACGCTCGGGGGCCATGTAATAGCTGGTGCCGATAAACGTGTTCGCCTCGCCCTTGGTTCCGAAGTCTCCGGAAACGCCAAAATCACACAGCTTGACGTCTCCATTCCTACATAGCAAGATGTTGGATGGCTTGATGTCTCGGTGGATGATACGCATGCCGTGAAGGTACGTCAGTCCGCGGAGTACGCCCTCGGAGATTTTGCCAAGGACCTTCTCTCCCGTCCGACCACCAAGCTTCTTGACCTCCTTGTAGATGCTGTCGAGAGACCCACCCTCACAGAACTCCATGGCGATCGAGATGGTTCCCGTTGTCGTGTCCTCGAAGGCACCATAGTATCGGCAGATATGTTCGGACGCACACTCCTTGTTGAAGCCCAATTCTCTGACAATCTGCTTCTTAACGTCGGGATCAGGATTCGTAGTAATGACCTAGATGGATTAGCCGCTGTTCCAATGATTTCATGTGAGAAGGAGTACCTTCAGAGCAAAGATTGTCTTTCCGCCCTTGAGCTTGGCTTTGGTGACGGCACCGCCGGCACCCTCACCAAGCGAATCGAGCTCCTCAATTCGGTTTTCAAGACTTGCAACCCTCCAGCCATCTGCATCAAGCTCCTCGACATCCAAGGTCCGGCCCCGATCCAATGTCAGCTTATCAAAAGCTTCCAATCCTTGCAGACTGTTGTCTCGTTCCATGCCCACGCCGCCATCACTTCGCTCGGAGTAGATGGAGCCAACAGCAGAGGAAGGGTCGGGAGTTCCCTGGGGTCGTGCCCCGAAGCCGTATTGTGAAGCAAAAGACAAGGCCGAGTACTGGGAGCCAGCTGATGTAGGGTTGCTTGCTCTGCCGTCCAAAGGACCAAAGCTTCCCGATCTGGAGTGAGCCGCGCTACTCTCGCTACCACCACTAGCCGACTGTCCTACGCCGACGGGTCTCTGAGGCTGCTCGTAGGGGGTTGTTTGGCTGCCCATAGGAGTCGCCAGGTGCAGAGTTGGAAGAGGGGGTCGAGAGTTGACGGGTTGGGGTGCTGTTCCGCCGACGGGCTTCGCGTTTGGTGAAGGCGGGATAGCGAGACCGAGTCTCGGTGTTCGGGCGCCGCCGCCGGGTCTTGAGCCGGGGATGGCAGGACGAAGAAGAGGGACGGGGGAGTTCATCATGGGGACGGAACCAGGAGTAGAAAGAGCGGGAGACGGGGCACCCTGTGGCTACGGAAAAGACTGTCAGCATGGTTTCCAGAGACGAATCGTCGTGACTGCGTGTCGTGAGCAAACTTACCTGATGGGGGGCGTCCATTGTGTGAGGTTGTGACGGGTTCTGGTCGGCCATAACGGCAAAGCGATGTTGGAGAGACCAGAAGGGGCAGCTCAAGCTGGGGACGGTTAAACACCAAGATGGTCAGAAGGTCGCAAAAGGGCCGAAGCCAAGAAGCCTGACGACGTAAGGCAAGGTAGTTAGTTCTACGTAGGGCAGGTCGAGATGGGTGGTTGCTGCGGTGGTCGAGGTAGAGTGCACGGGCGGAAGCAGAGAGCTAGTGTGGGCGAGGGAACGAGTGTGGGAAGAGCTGACGTAGCAGTCTAGGTTGGATACTAGCAGTCGTCGACGGATGGTTCCTCTCGGTCGAGGTTGAAGGACGTCGATGGGTGGAGTTATCGACAACGAGCTGGTTTCTCCACAGATGCTTCAAGCGATGGGAGTTCGGGGAGAAGTCTTGGGACGGAGTCGCTGTGGTTCTGACGAGAGAGAGGGAAAGAAAGATGCGGTTCGGGGAGGTTGCGTACGCGGTATAGGGCCCGAGGGGCGTGATCCGGATGGAAACCGGGGTCTGGGAGAGGGGGTTTCTCTCAGGTGGGAGGGACTAGGCCGAACCAAGACGTGGAGGGGGGGAAGAGCAACGCAGAGCACCGGAGAGCAGTGGCGAGACCAAGGTCCAAGGTCACACACCTTAGGTCCTCGAATCCCCTTGGGCGCTTGAGTGGGATTCGAGTGGGCGAAAAAAGGCGGGGAGCGGCGGGACGGGGACGAGCTTGGGCGCTAATTCCAAGGCTAAGTCTCCAATGGACCGGGGGGGGGGGGGGGGGGGCCTTCTGTCTGTTTTTTTTTTTTCTCTCAACTGTCACAGTGGAGGGGGCCTGAATGCATGCACCAACTCACTGGTTAGTGTACGGCCAGTAGTGTGGATAGGTTAGGTAGGAACCGTGTGCGGGTAGAAGAGGTACTCCATTCAAGATACGGTACGGTAAGGATAGGCAACAAGGGACATAGTCAGTAGTCCAACAAGTATTACTGCGCAAGTTCTCAACACAGCAACGGCGACACTCCCGAGTCACCTAACGAGGCAAGACCCAGGTCGGGACAATGGAAGCTGAGCCCGAAGACTGCGCTCGGCCGTCGCTGTTTCTTCTTGTTGCCGCGTTTCTTTCAGGTACGCAGCGCGCTCGGGAGGGACCTAAAAGGCGCCACATTACGGAGTCCCTTGCGTCGTCTGAGGTTGTGTCGTGTGGCCCTTCCCATTTTGGCATTTTCAACCACAGCATTGCATAGCATTTCATCGTCAGCTGCACCGTGTGTGGTGACTGAGCTCAAGTCGGACGATGAGGACGACGACGCCGCCGCCGCCGCCGTCAACAGCACAAGCCCTTTCTTTCCTCGACGATCTGATTGCCGCTGCCCGCACGTCTGGTTAGGTTCGGCTGCACCACGAGCAGACGCCGGACCAGTAACACGCGGCCCTCGGACGGCCAGATGTGACGGGAAGAGAGAGCACATCCACACAGTGAGGAAGAGACATGGGGGCGTGAGAGACGCGACAGGGGTTGTGCTGCCGTTGGTGGTGTGTCGTCTGTGTCTTGGGCTGCCATTCGATGGATGCCCTCCGCGAGGGCTTGCCTACCCATCCATCGTCTCTGCGTTGCTCTGCGTTGCTCTGCATCCCGCTCTCGCCCTGTCCCTCCTTCTCTGACCAGGCAGGGCCGTCCCCGATGCAGCTCGACTCCTTGGTCAAGATATCGCATGGTATGATATGGTATTGATGTCGTCGAACCAAAGGAGACAACGCGTATCTGATCTGACGGACTCCTGCCCGGGGCACAGTGTCCGTCACCTTCACCATCCACCACAGGACCACAGGGTTGGGGGAGCAAATTAATGCGGGCTTTCGGCGACCAATCTCCATGCCCAGAAATTGCCATTGTGGCCCAGAAGGGCGACGATGAAACTCGCATAAGCCGGTTGACAGCATTGTTTTGCCTGGAAGATGAGGGGGGTATTTCCGACGGCGGCAGAAGATGAGGGCCACCAGTAACCGTGAACCACTCGCCGACGAGACAGGACGAGGCAGAACGGCAAAGGCGGGAGTCCCCCTCGGCTCTCATGCACCGGCTTCGCATTCCAAATCATTCGAGACTGCCATTGCGACCCAACGCACAACAGCACAGCACAATTTAACAACACCAACACCTTCGAACGCTGTACTTCTGAATTGTGGTAGTAAGCTGATTGCAGACGGAATGCTAGCCACGGGGCGTGCAGAGTGCAGACCGACCGACCGTATGCAGTCTGCAACCCTTCGTACGGCACGAATAGGAGGGCTCCCCGAGGTGGAGGGGGGGAAGAGAAGTGTGCTGCTTTTGGGGTCCGAAACATCAACAATTCGCTGTTTTCCGTTTCTGCCTCTTTTCTTTAGCCAAATACGGCGAGCATGGCAGGCGGCGGCTTGCCGGCTGGCCTGTCACAGCTGTGTCGCGTTGGTCGATGGATGCCCACGCACCACGCCGCCCTTTTCTCCTTTTCCTCCCTCACCGCATCGCAAGCTGGACCCCGACAAATCTTCAGACGAAGGCCCGTTTTTCCAAGGCCCTGCCGTGCGCGGCACACGGCACGCAAAGTGTACGGGGTGCACCGCTCTTTGGCAGTCACTGGCCGCGCCGAAGGATGTCGGACTTGCTCGAGCTGAACTTTTTTCCCTTCTTTCTGCCTCGGCCGCTGCGGCGGGTCCAGTTCCGCGGAGTGATCCGTCTTTTGGTCGAAGAAGCAGTACAGTCGATTTCTCTGTTGGACAAGGCGCTTACACGGTTTTGGAGCGGAGCATCGTGTGGTGTTGCTGTGCCCCTTGGACTCCAGTGATCGACACTCGATTCTCGTTCGCTTTGCATCCATCCTTTATCCCACCCGACACCGAGTGACGTGCACACAATGTAAGTTGCCCTCTCGGCTGACGGACTACAATGGATCAATGGATGCAATCACGAGCGTGCGGCGGCCGATGAGCCCGAGGCTCATGCGTGGAACGTAAGCCCAGGCCCAAGTCCAGGGACCGGTACCTGGACTCTGCCAAGCGCATAGGGCAGAAAGTGCATTCATGCTGGCCGCATCCCTGCGACGGGAAGCAACGCTATGCTGTCATCAGCTTCAGCCCTGGAAGTTTCTCCTGGTCGCATCGAGCATGTCCTAGTCTCGGCAGTGGTCCTGGTCAGTGGTCGTCGGGCCCGACTCATTTGCTCAGGGCCAGGCAGATCAACAATCCATGCCTCGTGTCGCGTCGCGCACAGGTTGTAAGTGTAACTTGTAACCTGGGGTGCGGAAGCATGGCCGCGCGGAAGCTCCAGATGAAATCTGCAACCAACAGATGACAGTTGACCGTCTGGAGTGGCCGAGAGTCTGTATGCAACCTACCTGTAACCTATCCCAACTTCCCAACTATCCCTAATATGTAAGTATAACGTACCTGTCCACTCCAAATTTCCTTTGACGCATTTGTCGTCCTGTGACTGGCTGGTTGGCGTCCTGTCGCCTGCGTCACTGGCTCGTTTCCCCAAGCGCGCGTTTACGCGGTCAATGCGGGGCTGGTTGCCGCCTTCCAATTGGATTGCTTCTACAGATGTACCGTGGCCGTGGCGTTCATCACCAGGGCCCCTGCATCTGACCCCGCTTGCCTGTCCAATCCCGGCCAGCTGGCAACGTTCTGCAGCTTAGGTCGGGTCTGCGCCGTTGCTCCAAAAATTTTAGGGCCTCAGAGGAAAATTCTCATACCGCAGGACCAAAAGCCCCGTACTTCAAGGTTCTCACAGTGTTGCTTCCGCGTCTCAGGTTCTCGTCGAACGCGCCCGAAGTGATATAGCCTGTGATTCGATCCCGCGAAATGCCGCCCTCTGCAGACCAGAAGCGCCCGGGGCCCGCGGCCGACGACGAGGACCCGGCTTCCTCCTCCGCCAACTCCTCCGACGCCGAGTCCGAATCCGACTACCTCGACAGTCCCGCCTCGCGCAAGAGGCGGAGGACTGAGCCGCCGACGGAGCCGCCGGCCAACCCGGATCTGGCCGGTCTCCTCGACGACGACGACGACGATGACGACGACAACGAGGAGGAACTGAAGGCTGTCATCTCGACCATCCAAGCCCCATCACGTTTCAAGCGCGCCGCCGCCGTCCAACAGGCACCTGAGACTACCCGTCCGGCTCCTTCGCAAACCGGAATCACCGCGCCGACAGACCCCAACACCACCTTCTCCTCGCTCAACGTCCGGTCATGGCTGGTGCAGTCCCTGGCCAACATGGCCATCAAGCGGCCCACGGGCATTCAGAAGGGGTGTATACCCGAGATCTTGAAGGGGAGGGACTGTATCGGTGGCAGCAGGACGGGTTCTGGTAAAACGGTGGCATTCGCCGTCCCGATCCTCCAAAAGTGGGCAGAGGACCCTACGGCCATCTTCGCCGTCGTCCTGACGCCCACACGCGAGCTGGCTCTGCAGATCTTCGAGCAATTCAAGGCCATCTCCGCGCCCCAGAGCCTCAAGGCCATCCTCGTCACCGGCGGCTCCGACATGCGGCCCCAGGCCATCGCCCTCGCCCAGCGTCCCCACGTTATCATCGCCACACCCGGCCGTCTGGCCGACCACATCCGCACGTCGGGAGAGGACACCATCTGCGGCCTCCGCCGCGTCAAGTACGTCGTGCTCGACGAGGCCGACCGCCTCCTCGACGCCACCGGGCCCGGCAGCATGATCCCCGACGTCGAGGAGTGCCTCTCCGTCCTTCCCCCCTCCTCGCAGCGCCAGACGCTCCTCTTCACCGCCACCATCACCCCGGAGGTCCGCGCCCTCAAGGACATGCCCGTCAAGCCGGGCAAGCAGCCCGTCTTCGTCTGCGAGGTCGACACCCAGACCCTCGCCATCCCCGCCACCCTCTCGCAGATGCACCTCCAGGTCCCCGTCACCCACCGCGAGCACTACCTGCACGCCTTCCTCCTCACCGAGGGCAACGCCTCCAAGTCCGTCATCATCTTCTGCAACCGCACCTCCACCGCCGACTACCTCCATCACCTCCTCCGCCTGCTCGAGCACCGCGTCACCTCGCTGCACTCCGGCCTGCCCCAGCGCCAGCGCGTCGACAACCTGGGCCGCTTCCGCGCCGCCGCTGCGCGCATCCTCGTCGCCACCGACGTGGCCTCTCGTGGTCTGGATATCCCCGAGGTCGGGCTCGTCATCAACTACGACATCCCCCGCAACCCGGACGACTACATCCACCGCGTCGGTCGTACCGCCCGTGCGGGCCGCAAGGGTGAGGCTGTGACCTTTGTCGGCCAGCGCGACGTCGAGCTCGTGCTGGCGATCGAGGCCCGCGTGGGCCGGCAGATGGAGGCGTGGGCCGAGGAGGGCGTCAACGTCGAGACGCGCGTGCTGCGCGACTACCTCAAGATCGTTACCGAGAAGAAGAGGGAGGCGCTGTTGGAGGTGGAGGAAGGCAGGGAGGTCGGCGGAAAGAGGAAGAGGACGAAGCAGAAGCTCAGAGCGTGAGGGGAAAATGCTTCGCTCGTCTGGAGTGGGAGAAGATGGTGATTTGTAAAACTGGGACTAGACGGATAGACAAAATAATACCCAAACACATCAAAACTACTATTCATATCTGTGCCAACCTAAACAGTCTTGTCATAAGCTTCTCTCATCTCAAAGATTCAGTCTCGTCCTGTCCCTCGTCTGCAACATTCTCCTCGTTGCCTAAAAACGTAAAGTTGGCGTCTCCCATCACACCAATCGTAAAACGCCTCGTCTGATCCGATTCCCTCCGGAACCAACCCAGACGAAATCGAAGACCTGAAAGAACCACATCGCACTCTTCTCGGGAGAGAGATTGGGTCTCAATGGGAATGTGCTCCGTAGCATTGGAAGACTCGAGGAGAGCAGCTGTCATCGAGATGCTTTGAAAATCCTTCGGCGCGAGTCCCTTGACGTTCATGTCAAAGATCCCACCCCGCGTCAGGGGACGCCACCGTCTCAATAACGATGACAGAAGCGCGAGGATGTTCGCCGCGGCGACAACCCCGAGTATTGCTGTGAGTATATAGGTTTCCACCGTGTTTTGGACAATCCGGCGATTGCTGCAGTCGATCAGGATTGCGTCCACCGGGTCCAAGCTCTCGGGTGGAAAGGTGGTTAAGTTGGATCTTTCGTCGATGCCCAAACGACTTTTCAGGTTGGCTAGCTGCGCGCTTATCAAGGCGCGGTTATGATGCAGCTCGTCCAGGATGGTCTGCTCCATTGCCGGATCGCCGAACGCATCGGCCGGGATTGGTCCGTGAGGTTCGATGAGAAACCTGAACGTGAGATCTATGGCTGTGTCGTTGATGTTTTGCTCTCTAACAATGAGGAATGGGCAGCCGATGGGCAAGTTTGAGAGGAAATACTTCTCCTCCATGTTTCTTTCAAAGTATGGCACGGAGATTGACTGGTCCCACGGCGCCGTGGCTGAGAGATCTGGTCTCGGGGGTTTCTTTGAGTCGATCGCCCACTCGCCGCCTAACAAAATCATGTTTACAGTAACAATGAGTCTAGTACACGAATAGTGACACTTCCACATTCTTAGGAAGCTGAATCTATTCTCCCTTCGGTCCCATTCACCCCAGAGGTGGGTTTGCGTGATAGAGGGGCTGAACACTAGCTCTTTCATTTTGATCAGGGTGTCGTTAACGCAGCATATGTAGGTTCTGGCGTCAAACATGTTTTCTTCCGAATACAGTAACTTTGCGAAGGGCAATCGTGTAGCAGAACTACCGTGGTCGTACATAATCCAGAAACCCTTGGTGATATTAAAAGGCTCTCCATCTGGACAGACAGCTGGGACTATCACATCTACGCTAACGGTAGCTCTTTCTGATTCCGAGTTATTGCTACTTGCGTGGCGTATTTCGAAGGCATCGGCGTCCATTTCGGTGCAGTTCGCAGCTAGTCTAGCAGAAGGCATTTCGATCTGTGCACCAATGTTCTTGGCGTTCCCGAATTCGACTGCCGATATGTTGCTCAAGATGGGGAAAGCCAAATCATCGAATGTGTTCCTCGGATACGTGATGTTCCCACGGGTCGTTTGTAGCAGCATACTTCCTAACGTTTGTCGATTTTCCTGATACTTCTGGAAGTTGTCCCCCAAAGGTCTGTCCCCAAACCAGCTTCTTTGCTGCAATTGGAGATCCAGTGGTTTGGGAACGTACTCGAGAGCGAATACGGTTGATGAGGCTATGGTGAGGAAGGCGCAGAAAAAGGTCACGACCTGCGACAGGGATACTGCCCAGATCTGAAACCTGAACGACGTGAAAAGAGCGTGGGTTCCCATAGCGTCTATCATTGAAAGATCCAGTCGGTCGAAGGTGGTCGCTTCTCTCTGGGTAAGGATACTTAAGACATGGAGACTTCGAATTGCTGTGTCGTATGAACTCGCAAACAGGGTAACGACGAGAGCAACGATTGTTGCAAACGACGAGACCGTCAAATGCCGGTGTTCGTCGAATGTTGAGATACCCTTGAGCTGCTTGGATCTCGGGAGAGTCAAGTTGAGGATGGCCATAAGGCCTACCACAACCACGACAAATACTATTCGTACCCTTGTTCGTAAAGCCAAGGGCACAAACCCTGCTCGACTCCAACCTCTTCGTGTGTTCCTGTCGTCTTTCTTCAGATGGCAAGCGCAATACTTCAACTCTGGATAGTCGCAGAAAGTGACCATGCTGCCTAAAGCTGTGGCGGGATCTCGCTGCCAGACTCTAGTGCTTCCTTTGTACCGAATGAGAACGCAGGATATAGAAGCTGTCATAAGTGCAAAGACGACAACCATGGTTATTCCAATATTGAAATTTGCCACCAACCTGTCAGCTCTCCTCTTCTGCCCTACCGCGTTCACCTCGTTAGCACGGCGGAGCCCGTAATGGATGGCCAAAGGGCCGGAATACTCGGCCAGCTGAACCATGCATTCAAGGAGAGCCTCTGTACTGCTTGAAGGTGTAAGATTGGTGCCCAGTTTCATGTTGAACGCTGTCCAAGTTGACACTTGAGCAATTTCGAGGTGCTGATCCTTCCAAGCTTGAATCCTCAACTCTATTGGGGACTCGTTGTGTCGATTCGGTAGTGTTGAGGTTGGCGTGGAGCTTTTTATCGGAGTCCAAAGGTCCAGCTCTATTGGTGATTGAGCTTGATGAGCCACTTTACCTAGAACCGGGCTGATACCATCATCGATGACCTCCACTTTGGATATCCAATTTCTGGGTGAACAAATGACGGCAGAAAAGTCGCTGGGCTTTGAATCAGCCACACCTTCTCTTTTGAGAGCCAAGTAATCAAATTGGTACCCAGGCTGAGAAAACCCCGGACATGGCTGATGTGACTTGAGTGGGAAACCGGACATCGCGTATTCGTCTAGATATGTTGACGGCGACATGGAGGCGTAGGTTACCTGAAACGAGACGTCATCGCATCCCTCGAAACCAAAGTTGAAATCATATAGGCGCCTATTCGGCGGGTCGTCTTCTCGCTCGGAGAAGTTATATGTACCCAACTTCAGGCAGCTGATGTCCACGAAGAAGGTGTCCACCGCAGCACTGATAGGCGCATTGCTTTTCCCCCTCGGGTTGAAGCGCTGGTATGCAGCGCCCTTCGCAGCGCCGAGCGGAAAAGATCCGTTGAGTTGTTGGGTCGATTGAGCTGTATAGTACGCCCGGTTGTCGTTTTCCAGGATTGTTCCAGGTTCGATTTTGAAAGTGTCTAGGATCTTCACATCGATTGGTTGCAGAAATTGAACTGTCTTGACGAGAAACAAGCCGGGAGCCAGCACGATTTGAGTTTTGAGGAGCAGTGATGTAACTGCGACGAGGAACACAAGGTAGTGTTTCTGGCGCAAAGATTTGACCAGGACGGTGGGCAGCATCATTGACATGTAGTCCAAATTGTAGTCCACCGCATCTGGTGTTTCCGTGTGAAATGCTGATATCCAAGGCATGTATCTCTTGGCCTGTAGCTCGACGCGCGCCCAGGAGACAGATAGGAGGGTGAGAGCTATGGTGACAACTTAATTAACGAAAGTATTAGCATCAGAAAGCACTCACCGGCGGTGGAGCCTAGTCGCCACAGGTTACCAAATCGAAAACCGCCACTGAGAAGACCAGCGTGCTTATCAGAGTACCATATCATGATGGAGAGGGCGATGATGAAGCACGAGAATGTTCCTGCGAAGACAGCAAAAACAGCGGGCTGAAGCCACCAGGGGCACCAGATTGCCTGTCGTATAGGCACCGTCTGCTTTGCGGGCAACTTCTGTCCTCCTCCGTCGACCGAGCCGGTGCCACCTTGAACATGAGTGGCGGCGTTTTGTTGGTCGGGGGCGTGATGCTGCGAACTGTCTTCAACCTGGTCGGAATGTTCATTTGCCTCGATATCTTCGGTCTGTGGTGTGGCGGGCAAGGGAGGAATATCAGAGTGCAGGCGGACTTCAGTCACATTCTCGGTGGAACGTAGTTGCGTCAAGTATGCACGAAAGTCTTCGAGCTCGATGGAAGGCGCAGGGGACTGTGGGCTGATCGGAGGTTCCTTTTTTTCCGGCACTTAGAAGTATTAGAAGGTGCAGCAGGCCTACTGTCCATTCTACGGGCTTTTATTCTACAGCAGTAATCTTTTGGAAAGCGCTGGGGGATTATACCTATTTACCACTTTTCTATGTATCACAGGATAAATCTCACCTTAAGCGTTGCACATGCTGCCTTCGGCCTTCGGCTGATCGCATGGTCAGCAACAACTAGAGGAACACTGGTATCCCGTCAGTGGCACTTGAGAAAAACCAATCCATGTCATCATGTGTATCAGAGCAAGAGGCCTAGCTTTACTTGGAAGGATTTCGAGGTACTCATCACAGCACAGTGCTCTCATGGAAAAGCTCATGCCACTAATGAGGCTCCCGGAAGACGGCAGTGTCACAACTCTCCTGGAAAGGCTTGCGTGCCTTCACCTGGCAGCAAGCAGCAGCATAAACCAAGTTAAGCCGGACACAAAGCAGTACTTGAACCTGGCGATAGAATTTGAGCAAGATTGCCCCAGCCCTTGAGCTGGAAACCCTCCTGTGACAACGAGTACGTCTCACAGGCTTCAGTGGCCATAATATGTTTGGTGTCATTTGCGTGGACCAGCCGCTCCTACCCCGACGCTGCCAATCCTTGACACGTCATTCTTGTCGAAATTTGGGCCGAAACTATTTCTCGATGCACACCCGCTCTACCTATTCATAGGGGAGCAGCTGTTGAATGCATTCGGAATGTTTTTTCGGGTAGGCCCTACTCGTGATCGAAACGACCAGCAAAAGTTTGGTCCAACCCGGTAGCACGGACACAGGCGGATATCCGTGGTCCCCAAAGACAGTTACACTTGCTAGCGGTTCTGTAGCTCAGAGTCTGCCTTGCGAAAGACCAACCACAGGACCGTCAATTCCGGCACCGGCTCCTGCCTCAGATGAACACATCCACAAGGGAATTGGGAGTTTGTAAACTGTTTTAGGAATTGGCAAGAGGCTTTTCTCAGAGGAGAGTATAGTCGTCACCGGCATGGAGTCGTGGTTGGGAGAGTTATGTAAGAGGGGGAAGGACACGGCCAGATAGGGGTATTGACATTCTGCTGGGGCGAATTCTTTGCACTTCTCCGCCGTACAGATCTAATCCGAGGCAAAGAGTCCGGTGTACTGGCCTCTGCGGTGAAACAGGTTCCAGCATCTCGACAAAAGCTATCAGCCGCATGAGCCGTGAGATCGGTCCTGGAGTCTCCACTCTTCGGACAGAACCCCTCCGTACCTCGGCCCCGAATTCCCGAGATAGTGGCACAAGCCACGGGTCAACTTCCCCCTCCATCCGTACCTCGACGGACGTTGAGTCCCGACCAGACGGTACCTGAGCCCTGACCACCCGCGATGAGCCTCAACTTGTTCATCTCTGGTGGGCCCGGACCGTCGCGATGGGCGAGGCCCTGGGCCTCATCCACGATCCGAGACCCCGATTGTCGACGTCAACAGTCCCGCGAATCCTTACCAAAGCAACCCCCCCCCCCCCCCCCCTCTGTCTATCATCCGGTCCTCTTGGCCCATGTATTCCCCAGCCGATCAACCTTAAACAGGTGTCATCGCAACACTGCAAATCATGACACCACGAACCCGTTGGGAATGCCAAACAGACGGACAGTTCACCCCAAAATTCACCGACACGTACACACGCCCCCCTTCCAACGCGGGAATGACTTCATCATTTTCACTCTTCAAGGGTCTAAAAAAGGGCCCGGGACCCGCGGGACCAGATCGACGCTGTAAGGGGCGCCGACCACTCACACTGCAGTGCCGTGTCAAAAACAGTGGGGAAGGGGCGTAGCGTCGCCCGTCCCGGACTTTGGCATGTCCCCGAGAAAGCAGCACGCCCATAGGCATACACTACCTAGAGAGAGAAAAGCCCGGGTTTCCGCGCGGCCTTTCTTAGCGTCTTTCAGTAGGAATCAAGTGATCGGCTGCTCGGTCGGTGTTGGGAGAAGATGCGAACTCCGCTCCGCCCCCGCTTGCTTGATCACTCTCCCACCCCCACGTTTTCGACCTCGGAAAGGTGAGAATACGCGGCGCGCAGCTGGAGCGAATGCGAGTTTGTTCGCGTCTCTGCCAACCTTTGTACTATCCGCCCATCCATCCATCATGGGGTCCAAAAATCCGGATCATACTACGACCTGTCCAAAACGTCCGTCACGTTCATCCAGTCATGTTTCATTCTTTTGGTTGTCGACACACCCCTCCTCTCTACCTCGTCCATTCTTCTTTTCCCGCGCCGTGCCCTGTTGGCGTTTAGGATTGGATGACATTCCTAAATCCGAGATCCATCCAAGGTCGCAAAGTCCACAACAGGGCACGCGGACGGACCAACTCTTGTTTCTTTTCCTTTCCCACTGGGAAACTGGGACAGAAGGAGGGATGGGCGGGTGAACCGCTGACCTGGAACACCCGGACGGGCGACGCGGCGCGTGGTTGGGCCGAGGTGAGACAGCGGGCATCTCGTGAGAGCGGGTGCGGACACCGATGGCCTCTGTTTTTTGATTGTTTATTTTATGATTAACCTCCCTCCGCCTGCACACGTATCTCGGCAGGTTAGGCAGTTGTCGCGGTCCCGGGACTCCAGATCGCGATCTCTCTCCCGTCGCGAACCTGGTTTTTTTTCACACGTCCTTGGTCTAAGACAATCGAAACATCAAATGACAGGAACCTACCTGCCTACCCTCGGGCAGCCGAGCGGACAGACGCTCACCGAGGTGTAGCCAACGGACGAACGAACGAACCCACGGGCCATCGAGAACCCAGCCCTCCGGTTAAGTTTGTACGTATACCCGGGTACCTGACAAATCCCGTCTCGGTGACTCGGGCCCCTCCAGCACGTTCCAGCGGACACGCTGGAGCCGAGGGAGGGCGGGGCAGGCAAACAGGTTGCAAACGTTCGGCCGAGCGTGTGCCCAAAAAAAGCCGGCGGCCGTACCCGCACCGCAAAGTCATCGGTTCATCAAAAAATTCGCAATCGCTGCGCGGAAAAGTGTGGGGAACGAATTAAGAAGAAGAAAAAAACCTTACTTCCTGTGACTCTCCGATGAGTAATTGTGCCTGGGCTCGGCTTCGGCTTATCAAATCACAACCACTACAAGCCCCTCTCTGGACGGGTTACCAATCCACTGTGAAATCCATAAATTTGCCTAAGCGGATAACGCCACACCCCCTCCCTTGGCTCCCACCGCTCCTCGGGGGCCGGAGATGGTCTGGACGTAAGAAACTGAGATTAACTCCAGCGCCAAGGCTTCTCCCATTAGCGAAGAGAGGAAGGAAAGAGACAGCGGGGGAACCGAAAAGAAATAACATTTCTGTGACATTATGCTCAACAAGGCTGCTGAGAAAATGAGGCGGGGGAATAAGGATCAGATTACGGACTCGCTTCGACTATTTTCTCGCTTCTCTTAACCAATTTCGGGTTCTTGGTTTGAGGCTCTCTCTCTTACTCTCCCTGCTGTCAATCCTCACGCCCTTCCCCCCTGGTAAACTTCAGGCACGCACGCAATGGGGTCAAGGAAGAAGGGCGGTGATAACCCACCCCCGCGAGACAAATCCACCCGCAAGAGGAAAAAAAAAAAAGGAGCTCCACCGACCCGCCGCCGTGCCGAAAGACTCACAGGAGTGAAGGTCTTTTTCGCCGCAGCTCCGGCGGAGGGGCGGAAAGGGGCGGTGGGTAAGGTGGTTTTGCGTGAGAACCCAAGATGCGGTCCCGCAGGCAGGCTGTCGGTCCTTGTCGTCGCAGGTCCTTCCGTAATCAGAGGGAGTTGGTCGATCCGTACATGTAAGCAAGGGTTTCTTATCAGCAGATCATCGCATCTCGAGGACTTTGACAGTCATCTTCTGCCAAGTGAAGCGACGCATAGATCGTCCTTCGGCCGATAGTTCTACCAAACCCTTGCGTCTACCATCGTGACTTTTCCCGTCTCACAATACTCCCCGCATTGCCACGACAGTCAGCGCCTTCGGGAGCACGAGATAAGCAGACAATCCATAGTTGCTATTGCGATCGAAATTGCGTGCGCGACGCCGCCTCTGTCCTGTGTGCCTTGCACAATCCCGCCCCAGCTCAGATGATCGACCATCTGCTGCTGCTGCTCCAAGGCAGGGAAATGCTCTAGGGTCCAGCAGGTCCAGATGCCGCCGGCCGACCCCACGCCCCAGTGTCTCACCCGGGGTGGACGTGTCACCTGCACACACCTCCCTCCCGGTGGTGCACCGTGCAGGCCGCGGTGAAATTTGGTCGCTGGCTCCAATCTCTCGCATTGTCAATGTTGGCCTTGCCCTACAGGCCAAGGCCCCCCTTTCACCGCTCTGCGTTGCCTGGTTCATCAGTGTTGAGGCCCTCTATCCAACACTCAACCGCGCAATAATAGTCCCCACGACAAAGCAAGCAAATTTTTCAATTTGCATCGGTGGCCTGGTTGGGTTGGCGGTCAAGCTGTCGAGTGGTTGCGGCGGGCAGCTATCGTGGAGCCTGGGCATGAATCGACGCGTAGCATAGCGCGAAGGCCTAGTCTCTGGGTACGCCCAAGGAAACCTTCCCTCCCGAGACCTGATTGACTCGGTTGAATGCGTGCACCACCGACTGCGACAGAGCAACTGTCCATCACCGCTTCTCTTTTTCGGTCCTCAATTACCCCGCGGGAATCAGACGGTTGACCGGGAAGGCAGCCCAGGCTCAGGTGAAACAAAAACAAGCGTCGCCTGTCGGTTGCTGTCTGCTAGGCGATTCCCCCATTCCGAAAGTCCTAAACCAACGGTCTAGGCTTGCCGAGAATGGCGAGCGAAAAGGCGGCGGGGGTTTTGGTTGCGAACTTTGAGTTGTGCTGGTGCTAGTATCGCCTTTCGGCTACGG
The DNA here is from genome assembly GCA_014235955.1 of Colletotrichum sojae. Lineage (NCBI taxonomy): Eukaryota > Fungi > Ascomycota > Sordariomycetes > Glomerellales > Glomerellaceae > Colletotrichum > Colletotrichum sojae. The sequence continues at coordinate 202,873 of WIGN01000003.1, read as the reverse complement.
CGCCCGAACGGCGGCGGAAGTGCGACCCATGATTTTCATCCGGCCTATTTCCCCTCATTCGTTATCTATCGCTCGTCGGCTCAACGACGTTGATGCCGGTAGGGCGAGAGCGAAGTCGGCCTCTTCGTCGCAGCAGCTCGGTAGGACCTAATTAGAGACCAGATGGATGATCCAACGAAGGGCGTGCCCTCCTCTTCAGCCCTATTCGCCAAAAGCCTATTGCCTGCCACCAGTCATGTTAGCTAGACGGCTCGCCAAAGACCCTTTTGAGTTGCGCTGGCGCTCTGGCGTCAGCGTCGTAGGATTGCTGAGCTGTACACCGTACGGTGACAGGATTGCGGGATGGCTGACAGGCTGACGATTTCCAATTCCAACCCTTCGAAGGAAAGAAGTGAACCGGGGGCCCGGGTCTCGCACATGTGCGGAGCCAAGCCATGATCGTGCCATTCCCATCTCCAGGCTTCCCCCTAATCTCCAATCTCCAATCTCGAAGTCCCAAGTAAGATCGGTCACTCCAGCTTGCTGCGCCTTATGTCAGCCGGGATGATGGTAGCCAGGGCCCAGAGATGGGGGGAGGCTGGGGATTGTCAGATTGATGAGACGTCGGGACCGAGTTCGTGACAGGGAAGGGGGGTGCCGCTTGTGAACTGCGAGACGAGACACGTGGTGTACAGCGGCCCGAGCGCAGAGCAACCCGCCCGAGTCAAACAGGCTCCCTTGCCTTTTGGCCCTGCTGGCAGTTGCTGATGGAAAAACCTCTTAAGAAATTCCCCTTTGCCTTTATTAGACCGCCGTCTGCAGTCGGACGGGATTGGTCCGCACTGGCAGTGGATGACTTATCCGACTGTTGTCTCTGCCACTGTCACACGCCCCCCTTCCGCGGCCACTCGCAGTTGCTAGCGAGGCCGCGCGCTCCGCTCCATTCGTCCGCGGATGCGCATCGTGGTAGGACTCGTATCGTATCGTCGTAATCGTCCAGGGCCGCCATATGCTGCGCCTGCGCCGCCCTTTTTTTTTTTTTTTTTTTTTTTTTTTTTTTTTTTGGTCCTGTTGGTCGCGTCGCGGTTCGCACTCGTATCCAAGCCAAGGCGGCCGGCATCATCGAATCAATCAGATCATTTTCGAAGGTTGCGTACGTGGTGGGTGCTCTTGCTGCTCCTCAATTGTTCCAGTCGAGTCGAGTCCCAGGATAAATCGATCGTCGTGGGTCGCATTCGCATAGTCGATGGCTCATCACTCGCCGATGACTGTTTTTATTTTTTTTTATTCGTGCTGGGCGGCGGAATTGTCAACCCCGGGGTTAAACCAACAGCTTATCCCCTAAGATCCGCTCTGAGGACCACCGCCCTCCGCCGGTCGGGTCTTTCAGTAGCTCCAGGCAGCCTCTTTTTGGCGAATTCCGATTTTTGGAAGAGGAGTTAAAACACACCGCCAAAGTCCGAAATGGCCGACTACTCCTTCGTGATTCGTCCGCGGTACGGCTTGGCTGAGGACGAAGGGGTGTGTCGATAGAAAGTCGGGGGCCGCGGTCGATTCACAGAGGCGGGTGCAAGCCGAGAAGTGCAAGAGGGAGTACATTGTGTAGTTGTGTACCTGTATGAGGTAAGCGAAGGCAAAGGGCGGAAGTTGGGCGACGCCGTTCTGCCGAGATCGCAGGGCGCACCGTCGAGTACGGATGTAGTACTTGGCAAACCTACCTGTGTTGCTAGGTAAGCCTAGGTACCTACCGTAGGCACCCTTAAGCCTAAGCCTAAGCCTCCGCCTATGCATTCGGTCGCTGCAGCGCATTGTGGTTCCCTGCTGAATCATGTGGACTGTCTGTCTGACTCGTCAGCGAGTTTCAACGCGAGATGAGGCGAATGAAGTGCAATGATGCAATCTTGACCTCTTCACGTGAACACTGTGGGTTGGGAAAGGGGGGTTCAGATTGAGATTGTTTCAATTGATTCTGGCTCGCTGGTGGGCACTGTTGCGACCCGGCGGCTCTGTCCTATCTGTCTGTAACACAAGGCTGTACCACTCGACCAAGGCCCCCCCGATTAGGGGTGCCAGGGAGCGGCAGCGGAAGAGAAGAAGAAAAATCCAAGAACGTTCCATTATCCATCAAGGTCCTCGCCGTCGTGCCTTGCTCTCCGTTGTGACATAGGAAATGTGGTGAAATTCGTAGTAGAGAGAAGAGATGACATTGCTGTCTTTTTCTAGACCCCCCATGCCGATATCGTAACCCATGCAGTTCTTGGTATCGGTATATGAAAACATGTTGTAACGCCGTGCTATGCAAACGCTCGCTGCTAAACCAAGAGAAGAGATCAGAAAATCACAGTCGAAGAAGTGAAAGCATCCCAAGTGTGGACTTCTAGTACACTGAGATGGCAGACACGAGCCTCGCGGGATTCCTGGCCGGCAGGTAGTAGCCTTCTGAGTAGAAGCTGCCGTCGGCTTGTTGTTGTTGTGAGACCTCTTCCTTGGCTTCCTTCTCGGAGAAGGTGAGCACGGCGTTTGGTGGGGATGGGGGCATCGACTCGTCGTCTGAGATATCCGAGTCGTGCTCGAGCTCTGGTGGTGATGAGCTGCTGGAGTGGGAGGGTGTGCGGACAAGCTCGAGCTGTGCGTAGTCCTCCTCAAGGTCGTCGTCCTCCATGTCGTAGTCTTCGGTGACGGAGATGGTGGTCATTCTCGGGGAGGCGGGGGCGGAAGGCATGCGGCGGAGCGAGACGGCATCGGCCATCTCGACGTCGTCCTCCTCGTCGTAGTCGTCATCGGAAGAGTCTGAGGAGTCATCCGAGTCGGCGTCGTCGGCGTGCCAGTCATTCTGGGGCTCCTCGACGATGGTGTCGGCCCATTGCACGTGGCGCTCCTCGCTCTTGGTGGCACCGCGGACGGATTGGTTGAACCAGCTCTCCTGCTCACGCTCGGCGTCGGCAAGCTCAAGCATCAAGGAGTCGAGGAGGTTGGCGTGGCCGACGAGGAGGCGGAGGTCGTGGTCGGAGCGGGCAGCCTCGGAGGAGAGCTTGGCCCGGGCCTTGTGGGCAAGGTAGTAGGTCTGGGTGATGCTCATCTTCTTCTTCTGGGCGGCGATGTGCAAAGGTGAGGAGGAAGAGTGAATGTGGGAGCGCGAGAAAGTGGTTGTGGTTGTTGTTGACATTTTGTGTGACTTTGCACCAACGGTGACTGATGTCGCGATTTTGGCAGGTATGACTCAAAGCGAGATCGGGGGTTGCTGGGTGGTGCAGGGATGCCTAGGCTAGTCTGGCTGGCGTGCGAAGCTTTGATAATTCCCCAAGGGGCTTGTCTCGGGATGGTGAGGCGAAGGGCTTGGGGTAGATTGTTCAAGCCAGGTTAAACAGCCTTGTAGTAAAGGGATGGATGGCTATTATGCTTGTTCGAGGAAGGCTGGGATTGGGAGAGCTTTCTTCTTGAGGCTGTTTGTCTGTGATCTTGGAGCTGGAGTCTGGAGTCTGGAGTCTGGATATGTAGATCGTGGTGGGAAACACTTTTCTTTTAACCACCTCGTCCGTCGACCCGGGGCTGTCGGGCTCGGAGAGAAGAAAAGCGCAAGACGGAGCGGTGACCAGGGGAGGGGGGTGTGGCAGGTGCAGGGGGGGTGATGACCAGGAACACACGCAAGATGGCCGGGGTGCCGGGTTGTCGGGGGGTGTGTGTGAACTTCGAAGGTGAAAGCGGGTGGGGGGCTTAGGCTGAGGACTCACACTTGCAGCCGAACTCCAGGGGTGTGTGGACCTGTGGACTTTGGCGGGTTTTGTCATCAGAAGCCCGAGGCGCCGAGCCTCCGCTACCTTACCCAGACGGGAGGTACGACGGGATTCGAGTAGAGTGGCAGAGTGGCCTGGTACCTACACTACCTACCTACTTGCCGACCTGGGTGTTCGGACTTTCCAGCTTACCAGCGAGAGCGGTGCGGCAGGTACGTGGCCTCCGTCTCAGTTGCCGGGTCTGAGTCTGACGCACTCGGCGGGGATTACAGGCCAACAGGCCGCTACAGAGTGTCCGACTACAGCCTACGCTTGAACGCTAGCGCTGTTGTGAATTACTGTACACTCTATGATCTATCCGACTCCGCCTAAACATTATGTAGACAGGTACTTTTCCATCGTCGCATCGGGGATGATGGGATGGGATAATCGTCCACGTTTGTCAGCCAGCACCCGCGTTTTCTCTGTAATCAATTCCATCGCCGTCTACCGTCCAAACTCTCCGAGCCAGCACCCGGGCGCCCGCACTTGCACCCGCCAGCACCACCAGACCCAGACCCAGACCCAACATATTGGACTCAATACCTAGGGGATAGGCATAACTCCGCACCGACCACCGACGGGCTGTCACGGTCATAACCTCCCGGGTAGTACAGAGCCAGGAAATGCCACGGGTACCTGACACCTCAGACAAGGCAGGACAGGACAGGACGGCCTCAATATTGGAAATCGCGGACGGGGGTATGTTTGGGCGCGATCGTCCGGCCAAGGCCTGCAACTACACTAGCAGCACAGCACAATTACCAATTACCAATACCTTCATTTGGAAGCCTGGCGAGGAATAGGACTAAATGAGCAGACCGAGAGCGGTTGCTACCTCAACAGCCTGCCTGCACAGCACTTCGAATACGTGTACAGGCTGCTGCTACAGTACTGCCTACCCGATAAGGTACGCGGTTGTAATCCCCGTCGGCCCCTAGGCGTCTCCCCCCAGGCGCTGAGCATCGCGACGAGTAACGCGAATTCACCCAATTCGGATAATACTCTTGAGGCTACCCAGGCACTACCTATGGTAAAGTACCACACATTGGTACACGCAGCACAGCATGCACCGCCCGCTTCATCGCTAGGTCCCCGTACCGTACCGCTCGCGACGATGGGTCGGTGAGCCATCTGACTGGTCGTGTCGGAAATGCACCAATCACACGTCCAGCGTCGTTGCGAGTCGGTCTATACGGATTTACGAATCACCCCGAGCAAGAGGAACCGGACCTAAGTACCTGTCGTCCCTTCCTTCCACTTTAAAGGTACCTGGAGATAGGGCTGAGGGCAACGTAGCAACTCCATCAAGCACCAGCCAATTGACGCCTCGACTTCGTTCTCCGCGTTGGGCTTAATCCCGCACACGCACTCGCTCTCGCACCCCTTGCGGTGATGCCTAGGCACCAGCCACGATCATTATGAGTCTACTGCGTACCTACCCCACGCCGGCCTTTGCGAATTTCATTTGCATCGCCCCGGGCGACGGGCTATCGACGGAGCATCAGCGGCCCCGTTGGAGACGGAGACACGCTACCGCTGCTGCCTCACCTTCCGCCTCACCTCGACCAGCCCATCAGGGACTTGGAATTGCTTCTTCAAGAGCTGTCGGGTATTTCGCAAAGATACCCCTCGACGGACCGGGAGGCTCCATCGACATCCCCGGTGTGTCCCGTCGTCTTGGATACCGACGAAAAGCAAACGCTCCCAGTGCTCCGGCTTCCCGCGCAGAAGCTGTCAAGTGATGACAAAGCCCCACCAGGGCCGCTCCGACTTTGCCCATGCCGACCAAAGGCCTTGGCTGGGATGTGCTCTCCGAGATTGCAATTTGGGGGTCGTGAGTCGGAGACCTTCGGCACCGCGGTCGGGGCCGGAGCCATCCATCATGGGTGGGCACTGGGCAGCGGAAACTCAGAGAAGCACTCGTCACGAATCTGGCAATGGTTTCGAGGCACCGTGGCTCATCAGTCATCTGCCCATTGCAAATTGGTGAGGGGTGGAGCACTCAAGCCGCATTCGCTTTCCCACCCCCAGCGCTGCCATGCCGCCTGCCGCACGTAACCACAGACGCGAGTGCGACCGACGGACGCCTTTTGGCTCGACGGGCACCGTTTTCTTCTGCTGGCTGCGTATCCACGTACGAATCCGCGGCATCATCAGCAGAATGTGGCTTGCGACCCATGCCACTGCATGCCAATATCTCGTAAACCCCCTTTCGCTTTCACCGCGAATTCGGTTCGTCCAATCGCAGAACAGAGTCCATGCAGAGAAGAAGAAATTCCGTGCAGCATGCTGTCCCAGTCTCTCGTGAGAAGGGACCTCCAAAGCCACGATGGTCCAACGCAGCCAGAGAGGGGCGGACGATCGGGCTGGTGGATTAGACCGCCGGTTCACGCGTGACCACCCTCGATTTACCCTTCCAAGTTACGGAGATTTGGCGATGTGACGCGCCCTTGCCTGGTCCCTGGCGGACGCCGCACTCGCACCCTACGATGGCCGAGCCGAATTGGCGTTTTACGGCGCAACACGGCGTACCCAGCACGTGTTCCCGAGCACAAGCTTGGGGTTCTTTCGGGATGACAGGAGAAGGGAAGAAAACTTCAAACAGTTTCCATCTTCCTCTATCCCTCCAGGGACCTGCCGCGGTAGCGTCCGAAGCTCCCCGCAGAGACAGGGTCCGCGAAATAGCCCCGTGTCGTCCGAAGAAGTCAAGCTCTGCGATGATAATCCGCGTTTTGGGGGTGAGAGGAGTTCGGGATTCTGTCGATAGCGTTGCGCCTTTTCTGCGACACTGGATTTACCACAGCCACACCCTTTCCCTAGAGTTTCCCCACCTTGCCGAACTACCCGCACGGCTCACTTGTCGCCGTGGCCCCGGCGGACGGTCGGCCGGTCGGCCAGTCGGCGAGCAACTTTCTGGCATCTGCAGATATTACTCATCAGTCTGAGGGGTCCGTCGCGTTCGCGTCATGAACGATAATTGCCGAAAGGCTAAAAAGCTTCGTCCGTTCCCAATCCCGCGGGTGCGGCGGGCGGCCTGGCCCCAGCTTCACGCCCGTCGTGTCCATCACCACCTTATTCCCGCAAGGGCTCGGGATGACGAAGCAGTGAAGCACAAGCGAAACGACCACTACATGCATCTCAGTCTTCCTCAAGAATGCCTGCCTGTCAGCCTATGGAACCATGGACATCGCCGACATCATTCCTGCAGAGAGCCCCTGCAGCCCTGCAAGCGGGCCTCTGTGGGAACCAATCGCTCGCATGTTGGCGCCGGACGAGAGACTGAGAGATCCCATGGGTTCGGCCGGCTTACACAGCCAAAATGTTCCAATGGGGAACGGGACGATTATTACCAACTAGCTACTTATGCGAGGCAATTGGTAAGCCCCCTGACAACGCACACCACAGAGCCAGCACGCAATGGAACGTAGCAGCTCGCCGAAGCTGCACGTCTCACAGATAGGGCTGTCCTTCGATTTGGTGAGCTGGGGTTCTGTCTCCAGCCTCCAGGTACCCGACCTTTGGTGTACCGTACCTCAACCACCTTTTTGCTGTGCACCCATCACTCCTCCGCTCTTTCGAAGGATACCTTCTGCTGACTGCATCGCACGCTCCGTATCACTCTCGTCGTGATTGGCCATCCGCATCGCCAACCAGCCAGAGGCCCTATCAGGCGATGAGGCGGTGCACCATGACCCGGCGGGCAGCTGCTTGTTAACTTCACCGCTCGTGGCTTGCGCTGGGCTTGTGCCACGAGAGACAGAAACCATCCACCCCCGCCAGCATTGGCAGGCTTGCCGGTGACTCTAGAATGCATGGCACAAGCGCCTATCTTGCTTAGTCCCGACGCACAGCGGGTATACCTCAGTGTCTGCTAAGTAGTACTCTGTAGAAAGCCGATAAGATGGGGGCTGGGGCGGAATGAGGCGCATCGGAATGCCGCCGCGGTGCGAAAAAAGGTTAGGGTCGCGAAGCCATGGCTTCGGCTTCGTCCGAACACGCCCTTCCCCACGCTTGCATTCCACGCGTCTTCTGCCATCAGATGCATGGCAATCAGATTGCAAAGTGCGTTTGATGAGGTCTAGCTTGATGGGAGGGAAATCGGCTTGGTGTGCACTGAGTCTGTTGGGCGGACTTGTGCCGGTCTCCCCTGGTCCTTGCGTCACTGACGCTGAGTAACTTTGGTGATGCCGACCTGGGTCCGCGATAGCATGCACGTCGACTGTCACGGCAAGAAATGACCCGACGACCAGAAAGATAACTACATACTACATTCGTATGCACATAGTATGTGGCTGCCAGGTTTTCGGGCACATTTCGCTGTTTGATTTGAGGATCGGGAATGCGTCTCGCATGCCTTACCCTTTCCAAACCACGACCACCTCTGGTTTGCCAACCTTCTCCCGCCCTTCTAGCGTCCTTCCACGAGGGGCGGAGTCCCGCTTCCGACCCGCTTTTACGAGTGTGTCCGTGCTTCCTAGCGCGGAATTCGGGTTTTCCAAACCTTCTAGCGTGCTTCTAGCGTCCCTGTCTTTTTCGGGTTCGTGTTGCGTGGGAGGATGGGCTTTCGTTGGTTTTTCGCTTCTAGCTCGGGGGGTTTGGCTTGGGGGAGGGAGGTGTTTGCGGCCGTCGGTCCCGCGCGGGATTCTTCTTATGGGTTGAGGAGGTGATGCGCTTTACTCGGTGGCTGCTCGGTCGTTTACTCGGCGCCGGCTAAGCGTTCCTAGAAGAATCATCCGTCACTATTGTTGCTGTTGCTATCGTCCCTCACTGGTATCGTTGAGATTTCCTTCCTTGAAAGGGTTAGTTGAAGCCTGACACAGTGACACCAAGTAGAGGGACCGGGGGCCACCACATAGGGCGACGTCGAGGAGATGGATGTGCCTGATCTGTTGCATGGTTATGTCTGTGGGTGTCTAGTCATCTACACACGAACCCATGAACCCACGCAACCCACGGGGCGAAGTTTTTTTTTTTTTTTCTGCTGTCTTTTGCGGTTCACGTCCAGCGAGAACGAGATACGTCTTGACGAACGGTGGGGCCGTCGCGTTGTTGTTTTTTTTCTTTTTCACCTAGGTGGCCAGATGGGCTAGACTCATCACATCTCCTCGGACACGCGGTTGGGCGATGTGAAATCAAACCAACAGAAAAACCCCAGTGGAACATATCCACCTGCTTTTTCGAATGGTTTCTTACCTGATGGACAACGCTAGAGAAAAATTTCCCCCTTTGCCATGAAAATTTGACGTCAGAAGACTCCAAGACGCCAGCGCTTCGCGTCGGGTAGCATCCACGGTATCCATAAGTTTGTGGGTATCTTTGTGAAGAAAATTTCTTAAACCCGTCTTCTTTTCCCTGCCAATGGTTACCAAGCCGCTGCCTTACGTGACATGGCATTTCTAGCTGGTTCGTGAATTTTGCCTAATTTTGTGGGCTTTTTCTTGGGTCTAGAATTCTTTCTCCCTCTCTCGCTCTCTGGCTCTCTTTGATAGATACACCCATGTGGAGACTTTTTGCGGCTCAACGTGAAGTCGACGGGGCAAGGGGGCGTCGATGTAGTGGATTGAAATGGGAACATGCAAAGCTGGGTACCTGTGCGCTCTTTCAGAGCGACGGCGAGGAAACCTTGGCTGACAAACCGCAAACATGGCCTGGCCGGTATCATGGGACCGGCACCAAGGGGCCGTGGGCTCGGAGCCGGGGTTCGGCTGAGGCTTCGAAACTGTCACGTTTGGGCTTCAATTTTCTGGCAAGGGGGCTGGCTGATATAATCCGTGGTTCCTGACAACTCGGTTTAGAAACCGCCAGACCGGTTCGCGAAAACTAGCTAGGGAAAGATGGAACCCCTGTTCCAGCCCGTCTGAACGGTGTTTCAACCCGGGACGCTGCTCTTTGGATAGCATTTTGGGAATATTGTCGTTGCCATTTCTATCTTGGAGCTTGGGGGGTGGCGGGTCTCTCCCTTGCTCCGCGACGAGCTGAGGCATGAGAGCTTCCATTAACGAGACAATGAGCCGGCCAGCTGGCTCAAGATAGTCTCGGCTGCTTTTTTTTCTTCTTCTTTTTTTCTTTTTTTCTAATATTTTGATTTATTCTTGACCCGCCATGTTTTCCTTGCTGGCCGTTTGAGAAGCCCACCCACCGTGTAGACCCGCCTCCACGGTCTGGGTTCGCGAGGTTGAGTTGTGACTTGTCTGACTTCAGCTTCTCGGTTCCGTGAAAGCGGATTGGTCAGGCCCCATCTCTTCCTCCCCGAATGAGACACGGGACCTTGTCGGCCAGGTCTGAGACATCTCGTTGAGCAGCCCGACTTCCTTGCCGGACGGCGTGTTGAGACTCTCCTGAGGTTGCCGAGGCTCTGTTTCCTTTTGGGGACTATTATTTCACACCCCAAAGATGAATATCCCACACCCCACAAGCAGCAGTAACGACGACGGACGACGACGACGGACGATGACGACGATGACGAACGATAGTAATAATAATATACTGAAAGTGAATTGTACTAGGTTAGAATAGCTAGAGGGGATGTGAAATACTGAGCCTGGGGGTGCGAAATAATAGTCCCCTTCCTTTTTTGGTGACCCCATGGCTGTCTAGTGTGAGACAAGAAAGCAATGTTGCATCGGAGACATTGACCGATGTAAACAAACACTCCCAACGATCGTGAGCTTCTTACTCTGGCATTCAAAAAATCGCCTCTCCCTCTAAGCCGGCTGGAATGAGGCGCATTTCGGACTTTCTTCATCCAGGGCTGAACTTCCCATGCCAACTGCGGCGCGTGTCTTGGTATCTAGGCCCCGGAGATAGCGACGGGGCGTACCGTGGTCGATCCCAGCCAGATAAGCCCATCGTCGCTGGTAGTGCGCATGGTTTATCTTGGCTGCGCGGCACATCCCCTTCGACTCCTCCATCTGGCTGGGATGAACTTATCATTGTAGGAGCGTAGTGCCGTCGTTTTCGACCGTAAATACAGCCTCATGGTCTGATGAGCATGGCCACAACGTGGCAAGCCGACGCGACCTTAATGAAATTGCCGGCATCGCGGATAGCGCAGAGCAATTAAGGCATGGGGGGGACGCAACGGGGAAGGCATCGTCGGTCTGGCCAGATCTGTGGCGGCGACTAGGCGCTTGCGGAAAACGTGCGCGAGTCTACCCGGAGGAAGACTCGCGGGTTCTTCTAGACAATGAAAGAGTTCGGCAGGTGGCAGTGGCATTTTTTGGGCCGCTTAGCGCGATAGCCGACTTTTTCTCCCTCCCTCCCCTTCCCTTTTTCGACGATTGCCAGGTTTGGCGGCGGCGGCGGTGCCGACCCAGGGAAGCCACTAAGCGCCTCTTGCGCGTAGCCATGCCTGGGAGAGCCGTGCCATTCCCGTCCCGATGGCAACTTCCACGCCCGGTGGCTGTTGAGATCCAGCGTGGCGGGCGCCTGCGCATCCATCTGTGGCGTCTTTCGTGCTGGGGTTCCGATCGGGAGGAAACTGTAAGGACACGTGGGAAACGATCGGATCCAGTCCGTCGGTGCCGTCGGTGCTGCCGGAACCTGTGGACTATGTCAAATTCCCGCGTGGCATCGGGCACAAAGGACGATGGCTTGCGCGCCTCGAAGGCACCGCCAAGGCTCCTCGTCGCCGCCGCGGGCTTGGTGGCAGAGGAAGACACGCAAGTGCCGGCAGCTCTAAAAGGTGTTGATCGCCAGAGTAGATGGCGTTGTTTTTGGAGGTTCCTGGTGTATGCTGTCGATCGGACGAGGGTTGAGCGAAGAGAGGACCTTGATGAGAGATGGGGAAAATCTCTCACTGAGTTTCCCGATAAGCGATGGAACCGTTCGTCGAGATTCCTGTTTCTCAAAATGCGCTCCTCTCATGGAATCCGTACGTAGTGGCCATGAGAGGTCAACGGAAGGACTACGGTTTTCTTGAACTGGTCCCTCTCACAAACCACTGAAATTTTAGTCTGTACTTTCACCTCATGGATGCCGATGGCTCGATTACGAAGGCTTTCTAAGCAGGCTAATGCTATTGTGCTTTTCCATGTTAAATTCACGTCAACTGCATACTCCAAAAGCCCACGTGTGAGGTTTGCAATTCCACTGCTTGGTCCCATACGGTCATGCACGAGCCAGCATCATTGTTTACTTACTCCCACGGAATCCTGATGCTGGTTCATAGTTCCTAGTTTAGTTGTTAAGCCCACGTGTTGGGCATTGTAATGGCCCTCGACATGGCCATATGGCGACTGCAAAACGGCCTGGTCTTATACCTAGCCTAGGCACGTTCCCTTGAACGACCACTTTTCCAGCATGTCAGCGGCTATACCGCCTGCCACATTCATACTCGTCGATATACATCGGACAAAGCTAGATCTCTTACAAAAAATGATGAAGCACATCAGATAAAGCTTTCAGAACTCGGATAAATAATGAAGGTGGAATCGCGCAAGTCTTCGTTCCGCTGCTTGGCTACGTGGCGGATCGTCTTCTTCCTCCAAACTGCTGCCCTGCCAATGCAGCTGTCTGATTCGCATGGAGGAGCCTAGCGTCAAACATCCGCATGGAGGAGCCTGGCGTCAAACTTGGAGTCATCCAGACACGATTCAACATTTTCAAGATCCTTGAGGCCCTTCACAATACCTTTTACGATGTAATGCAGGTCGGAGACATCACTCATGGCCAAAGTCTTGGCTTGCTCGACTACATCCTTTATGAGACTCTCGACCTGGTTGGCTATGAGCCCTTTCGGAGCATCTATATACTACTGCCCACTAGAATGGGGCCTTCCCACAGTATTCGGGTCGTCTTGGTACCCCTGACACTTGGTCCGCAACCAGATCATGCTGTTACTGAGGGCCTTTGCCCTGGTTTTGCAAGCTTGAGATCTGATGTGCTCGATGATATCCCAGAGGACTTGGCGACAGCTTCGATGATCGCGATTACTGAGCCCCCAAGACCGAAAGCGTTGACGTCCTCCATGATATCGGTTGGGCGAAGACGAGGGATCGTACGGAAGGCCTTGTCAATTTTGGAGGTAGAAGGTTTTGGTAATATGTTCTGCACCTGGTTACAAGGCAGTCTGCAGCCTTTGCTCATATGTGTCGTCTCGCGCAAGAAACATGGTAGAATGAAGTCCTGTGACAAAAATATCAAGCTGGAACCGGTTTTGTCTTTTTGAAGTAGCCATATAGCTACCCGAAACAACGACCAGCCGATCACCCGATCCATTTCCCTCGCCATCTCAGGCTCTACATGAGGCAGCCTCGGCTTCATCTCTCAGTCATCTCTTTTTCAGCCAGCTCAATATGCGAATGGACAAGGTAGGGATGAAGTGTTCCGGCCTGGAGTCTCAGCACATGGGGCTGCAATAGAAGCTGCGATTCACGGTTGTAATGCGTAGACAAGGGGGGCACCGGGCATATTTGTGTGCAAGGTTGATTCAAGTCTTATGGGTATACATACAATTTTGCGAGCTATCTACATTCTAAGGTATCATAATATCAGCCAGAAACTCTGATTTGTCCATTCCCAAATATTGTCCACATTAAGTCACAAAAGTTTATCATTTGTGCGTCCCAGAGCCGTCGAGCTCGTAGAACGTGGTGGGGTTGGGGTTTGAATCCAACTCGGGCGTCAGCTTCGCGTTGGCCTTGGCCGCCTGGGGAGGAGGAGGGGTCTGGTAGTCACGATCCCCGGCCAGCTCCGACGGCGCAAGCGTGCGCGGGACCGGAGAGTAACCGTGCTGCTGGTGTCCGGCGGCGTAGGGCGCCGCCTCGGCCGTGGCGGGATCGCTTCCGACCTGGCCCTGCTGCCGCTTGCGGCGCCTCACGAAGAACCAGGCGGCCGCGCCGATGAGGGCGACGCCGACGACACCTCCGACAACGCCGCCGGCGATCGCGCCGACGTTCGATGAGCCCGAGTCGTCATCATCGGAGCCGGAGCCGGAGCCGGAGCCGGAGCCGGAGCCGGAGTCGGTGCCCGAGTTCCTCTTGCTGAAGAGCTGTGCGACATCGTTGGAGGTATATTCGACCTTGTCGAGGTTTCTGATTCGAGTGTCAGCGCTCTCCAGCTGAAAAGCCTTTGGGACATAGACTCACCCCTCGTCATACCAAGCCTTGACGGCGGCTGGCGACTGGTAGTTGGCGGCACCGGCGTCGTACTGGTCCTTCCACTTCAACTCCGTCAGGTCGAAGATACCCAAGCCCTGTGGGAAGGGGTCTCTTTCCTTGAAGAAGGTCGGAACGCCCAACTTGCGGTTGATGCCTCCGATGGTAATCATCTGGCGCTGGCCAGCAAGGGCACAGCCCATGCAGTCTCGTGGGCTGGCTGATTCGTAGTTCGCCTTGGTCCAAACAAAACCGGGGAGGCTGAGGATGTAGACCTCGTCGTATGCGGTGTCAGCGGCCGTGTTGCTGCCACCAAAGATGAAACTGTAATTCGTGTGTTAGTACACAGCCGCACCACGGAGCTGGCATAATCGGACGTGACCTACATCTCGTACGTGCCATCGGAGCCCTCTGCACCGACGGCGCAGTGCCACATGCGCGGCGAGGGCGCGGTGCCGCTCGTCTTCTGGCTATACCAGACCTTCGTCACGGGGTCCATGAAGTAAAGGGTGCCAAAGCTGAGATATCCGACGTTGTCCGAGGCCTGGCCAGCCCCGATGACGTGCTCTCCTCCTCCAAACAACATGACCAGGCCGTTCGGACCGAAGCTGGGGACGTAGTGCGCGGCGCCGCCCACGATGGTGCCGTACTGAGAGTAGGGAACGTCGTCGGTCGAGTTCGTCCACGCCTGGGCCCGCGATGTGAAGTTAAACTGAAGGTAACCCGGAACGGGGCCGTTGGGATTCGGGTCGGAGGTCTTTTGCGAGAAGCCGCCAAAGTAAAAACCTGAGTCGGGTGTGCTGACGTAGACGCCGCCCTGCGACCGGGTGAGCTTGGTGAAGGAGTCGTGGCCGGGCTTGATCTCGGTGCTCCAGGCGCCGCCGCCCTTGCTGTCGGTGTCGAACTTCCATAGCTGCGGGTCAGGCGGCTTTCCATCGTACGAAGCGAAACCGCCCCAGATGTAGAAGGCGTTGGAGGACTTGTCGGTGAAGATTGCTTGCCTCATCATCTTGGGTGCGGAGCCCTTCTGGGTCTGCTCCATCACCACTTTCGAAGGCGTCCATGATGTGGATAGATCTAAAGAGAGTGTGCTGTTTACTGCTGGTGGTTAGACTTTGGTGTTGACCGTGGCGAGCACTGCCGACGAACCTGGGTTGGATGCCCGAAACGTGAGGTTTTTCCCGTCGACAAGTTGCGATACCTCTCCTCCATCAAAGTACAAGTAGTTTCCAATGACCGATGCTGTCCGCAGTCAGTACAACGACGTCTCTTGACCAAAGCCGTCTATTGTCTCGGAAAGGCTTACTTCGTGGAAACACTCTTCTCAGGTACTCATCGGCTGACGGCGCGTCCCATTGCCCCGTGCTGCTGGCCATAGGAGTTGTTGCGAGCTGCCCGACGGCGAGCAGAGCCGCCGTAAACGAACGTGACAACATGGATGTTGGTTGGAAGGGAACGAGTGTCTACAGAATATACAGGGCGTTGTCTCTTACGGTCAGCTTACCGCTTTTTGGGGGCTGATCCGGGCCGGTACGGTGTGGCGGGTATCCCACGATGCGATCAACGAAGCCAAGAGTCAAGTTCGAGGTGTGACAAGACAACGGTTCATCCCATCCAACGATCACAGAAGGGAAGACAAAGCAAAAAATCCAACAGAATGAAGAACAGGGTGGGAGGGAGAGAAGGAGAAAACTCCTTCCCAGGCCATTAGAATTGTCAGGCGGGATCGGCAAAAGGTCCTGGAGTCCTGGAGCAACAAGCAATACGACGGGCGACTTGAAAATCAGCCCAAATTGTTCCTCCTCCACCGCCCCGGCACTCTTCACCTCGAATGGTATGCCTGGGATGCCGATCCGCGCATGCGATTTGTGGACGCCGGCAAGACATCTCGGGCGTGTCTGGCTAACGGTGTTCCTTGCTTCCTCCCTCCCGAGGGAGTCTTAGCGTCCATAGCCACGGGGCGTTGGACTTAGCGCATCCTACGCCCACAGGCCGTGACACCTTGATTGGCCGTTGGAGGCCGGGATCGATGCCCAGGGAAATTTGGATCCCACCGAGCCGCATAGGGTTGTATCCGAAGTCATCAGCCCTGTCAGAAGGGGTTGATTCGGCCTCCCGCGGTGCCGCGGTGCATTGCTGTGCGGCGTTGGTCCCCAACGGCAGTGGCTGTTGGTTTTGTGCGGTGAGACGGCGTCATCATCTGCAAAAGGTGCCTAGCCAAGACTTCCTAGTTGCAAAGGGTTTACCCGAAATGACGGCACTGGATTGAGAGCACTGAGTTGAAGGAATACAGGTGCTCATGGGCTACCTAACTATGGCAAAGACGGAAGATACGAAACTATAGTTGATTTGAGTTTGTCGTCGTCTTAGGCAGCAGTTCAAACCCGGGGCACAGGCCACAAAGGCTCAGGGATGAATGAGCCTGTAACCGAATGAAGCAAGTTCGGATTGTCTCATCCGCCGGCGCGTGCCTTACATAAGGACCCACCCAGTCAACAGGTCGTCGGAGTTAAGTTGCCCGACTGCCGCGAGGTGCCCCGTGCGTCGGTTCCCGGGGAAAAGAGACGTCATTACAAACCAGTACTAACAATTTTCTGACGCTTGGGGGAAGCTTTCCGGCGCTCGGACATCAAGATCTAGCCGAAGAATCCTCGAAGCTCCAAAAGCTCTCAATGAACCAAGGTTGAACACTAGGAAGCTCAAGAAAATGCACGGAATCCCGCGCAATACGGCGCTCGCAGCGCGCAAGCAGCTGTCCGCGGCCAGCTTCGTCTGCCGCAGCTGCCGGCAGCAGCGACAGCAGCGCCGGCCGTACTCGAGCAGCATCAGCCCGCCACCCCCGGCGCCGCCGTCCGCCGCCTTCGCGGCCCTCCCCTCCCGGCGCCTCATCTCCGTCGCCGGCCCGGACGCGGCCAAGTTCCTGCAGGGCGTCATCACAGCCAACATCGCGTCCAAGGAGGCCCGCGCTAGAGAGACGGGCTTCTACGCCGCCTTCCTCAACGCCACGGGCCGCGTGCTGCACGACGTCTTCATCTACCCCAACACCGCCGGCCTGGGCGGCGGCGCGGCCGCCGAGCAGCAGCAGGCCGGCACCCGCTTCCTGATCGAGGTCGACACGAACGAGGCCGAGCGCCTGGCGAGGCACATCAAGCGCTACAAGCTGCGCGCCAAGTTTGACGTGCGCCTGCTGGCGGTGGACGAGGCGACCGTCTGGCAGGCCTGGGACGACAGCGGCAAGCCGCTCACGACGGATGCCGCGACGCTGAGCTCCATGACGCAGGACCCCAGGACGCCGGGGCTGGGTTACCGGCTGGTGGGGGCCGCCGGCGCGCCGCCTCATCTGGACCTTGAGGCGACGACGGAGGACAGCTACACGGTCAGGCGGTACCTGCAGGGTGTTGCCGAAGGCCAGGACGAGATCATTAGAGAGCACGCGCTGCCCCAGGAGACCAACATGGACTTCATGAACGGCATCGACTATCACAAGGGCTGCTACGTCGGTCAGGAGCTCACCATCCGGACGAAGCATCGCGGGGTGGTGCGTAAGAGGATACTGCCGTGCATGATCTACGACGTGGACCGCGCCGCTCCCCAGACTCTGGCGTACAGGCCCGAGGAGGACTCGAACCACGGTCCCGAGGGCCTCCCCGCGGAGACGGTTCCGCGAGAGACGAGCATCGGCCGGTCCGGCAAGAGGGGCCGCAGCGCAGGGAAGTGGCTCAAGGGCATCGGCAACGTTGGCCTGGGCCTGTGCCGTCTGGAAATCATGACGGATGTCGTCCTACCTGGCGAGACGGCCGCATCGACCTACGATCCCGCCAACGAGTTTCTGCTGCAGTGGGGCGAAGGGGAGGACCACAAGAACAACGCCGTCAAGGTCAAGGCGTTCGTGCCCGAGTGGCTGAGGAATGGACTCAACGAGGTGCCTGGGCAATAGAGATGCCACTGCAACTTTGTTTTGTAACATAAAATGGGGGTATCATTGTATAATAATCACGTCGTCTGTCTACACCTCCCCTCTCAGTACCGTGCCTATACTGCCGTCGCCTTCTTGGCTGCCTTGAGCTGGTCGGCCTCGCGACAGCGGGCCATCAGGTTGCCCCAGTCGAGCGGTGGCCGCGAATACGAAGCTGGTGCCGCCGTTGCCGTATCACTGCTCTTCTCTGGTGCCTCGCCTCCCTTCTTCCTCGCTGCCTTCCTCTCCGCCTTGAGGCGTCTCTTCTCGTCTATTTGTCTTTGCAAGTCCGCAAGCTTCTCGTCGTATTCATCGCCGTCGCCGTCCCTCTCTATCCTCTCCCGTCGTTGCCTCTCTTGTGCCTCTAGGTTTTCTCTCTTGAAGCGCTCGTTCTCCTCCTCCATGCGCCGCCGGCCCTCCTCGGCCAGTCGTGCCCTCTCGCGCTCGAGCTCGCGGGCCTTATCCTCCTCGGCCTGGCGCTTTTGCTTGGCAGCCTCTTCGGCAGCCTCGAGCTCGTCGATCATGCGCTTCCGTTGGCCGTGGACGCGCTCGCGCTCGGCCTTGCGCAGGAGGACGGCCTTGCGGCCATTGTCGTAGGCTGCGCGGGCGGCGAGGTCGAGGAGGATGTCGCGGGCCGTCTCGATGAGCTCCCACTTCTCCGCGTCGAAGGCGTCGCCGAGCTTGTCCGGATGGTACTTGAGGGACTGCTTGCGCCACGCGCGCCTGATGTCGCTCTCCTCGGTGGTGTTTGTGTCGATCTGCAGGAGTTCGTAGAGGTCGACGTTGTTGGCCGAGTACTCCTGCGCTTTCGCGAGGAGGTCTTTGTTGCTGACCATCTCGGGCGTCACTTTTGCCTGCGTCCCTTGTTGAGTCTTTTCGTCGTGCGGGTGGCCAAGATAGGACGGTTTCTTTGGTGGCCGGAAGGAGTTGGAATTTGTTTGAAGAATTGCATGTGGTTGGAAAATGGACAAGATCCTGAGGTATGCGTGCCAAGCAGACCTGGATAAAAGTGGGGACATGTTTTACGTCCGTACATAGTAGGCACAGTTGTAGTTGTGCAGGTATAATGGGCACTCGTCACAGAATGTCCATTATCACAACAAGATTCGTTGAGCTTATGACGGTTTATTTTTTTATTGATCTTGAATTCCATTATCCGTTTGTGGGGATTTTTTTTTTTTTTGGCGCCCGAGTACTGCCATTGTCCTGACCCAGTGAGTCCTGCAGGCTGCCGTACTCATCTCGATCACTGTTCAGAGTACGAAAACAAAGTTGATTTCACCTCCTATTAGATGTGGAAGCTCAGCTGTCAAGTCACCAAGCCATCAACTGAACTAGTCAATGTGCCTTTCAATCTGTTCAGCTTCGAAAATTAAAATACTCATTCTTGCAAATACTCCATCTACCTGGACACTCCTCACCAATTGTCCATGCCAGCCACAAGTTATTGTGGCTCTTCCGGAAAAGTGGAGACCAGATCTTACGTCCGTATCTGTACCTACACTACACTACACTCCCACTGCGGGCACTGCAACAACCGGTGCAACCACAACCACAGCTACAACCACCACATAAGATCTGCAAACACGGCAGCTCATGTTACGTCCGTACACTACTCTCGCACCGTTTCTTGGCGGTGACTCTGATCAGAATACCACATGGCATTCTCAACCGTCTTGCAAGGATGCGAGATGGATGGATGAGCCGCTGTCTCTCTCGTCCCGAGATCTTTGCGGCGCCTCCCTGATATCTCGTCTTCTTCGGGCCGGCCTTCTGCTTCGTTTTCGGGGTTTCCTCGAAGGTTTCTTCCTCCAAATACCATGCAATTTGGCACTCTAAATCGTGCAATATATGGGCGAAAACATCTAAACTCGTATGAGAGGACGCCACGCCGGAGCTGCAACGCACAACATGACTTGGCAGGATCACACGCGAGCGAAAACGCGCTTGAACTGCAGCATTGGACTTTCGCCGAACAATTTGACCAGTGTTGAGAGCTCTCGGGGAAATCAGCGTGCCAATGGCTGGCTATCGGGGCTCTCCAAGTTCCCGAGACCTTTGTTGGCTTCCACGAGGTCAACCTCCGTCCTTTGCCTGATGCGGTCCTTCAACTGCCCCCTATCCTGCAGGTGGCTCCACGAGCATCTCATCTAACTCACTTCGTCGAGAGGAAACAGCTGCTTGACTAAGGTAGTCGAGAAAGAACACGCGATTCACCGTCCCGCCTCTCACCGTCCGCCTCAGCCCATTCAGGACGAATAGTCAGTTCGTCAGCATGTCTTCAAACTTTGAAGCTGTCGAGTGTCGGGTTTCGTGTGGGTGAAATCGATGTTCTCGGCCATTTCGCCAGTCTCCATGTGAGTTTCAGGAGGGTGACAACGTCAGGCTCGGCCATGTGTTGGGCCAGAACATCTTCATCGACGTATCTGGAGAGATCTTCAGTTGATCTCCCGCGCCCGCCGACGTCAGTTTGCTTCCGCTGACGTCTCTCTCACGATGAACTCCTCCAGATGGCCGTTCTTGTCTCTGAGACCTCACTGGACGGTGGGCCTCATACCGCAAAGTGTCTGGCTCGTTGGCCTTGGGGTGACTAACGAGTTGCTGAAGAGCTGGGAAAACTGGTTTCAGAACGTCAGTCCAGCGCTACTCGTCTCGAAGTGAGACAACCTGACGCTGGCACGCCTGACAGGTGGGGTAATGGGGAATGGAGGATAGGGAGCACGTCGACCATGGTCGACTTGCCCCTTCGACCTTTCCCGGTTTGGGGGTGATGACGGCCGTTAAATCAATGACCATGGCTAAAATGATTAGAACCACCCCTTTGAACCGTGTTGCTGGGTTGGAGTCGACGAGATGGGTGCGAGATTTTGGCTTTGGTGCTACGCGAAATTACAGAGACGGCGACCGCCACTGATGAGCTCAAAGGTCTCGAACACGACGTTGAGGGGGTTCGAGGGGCAAGGAGACAGCGGCTAGAGTTCAGCTTCCGGACTGTCTGAACCTTGGGCCGGAGTTGTCAAAGACTCTCAAATAGCACTAGAGCCTTCGGGGACCTCAGACACTCCGGGTGGAGGCCGGAATTGGTTAACTACTGCCGAAACTTGAGCCACACCGGCACCGACTACAACAATTCCGGAGAAATGCCACATGGTTCGGCAGGGCTGCCGGTCACTTCGGCCTATCAAAATCAGCCCGCCATGCACGATGCCGGCGACTCTTTCCAAATTCCCAGTCCCTTGGGTTCGATGGCTGGTTCACCCTGTAGCACGATGTCTCCCAACACCGCCGGAATTGGAATAACCGCTGAAGAGTCTTGCGCCCACGACGTACGCCATAGGGGCGTCGGACAATTGCAACAGCCCGCCCGGGGGGAGTGGTCCATAACGCAGTCACGCAGTGTAGGTAGGAGAGACTGCAGCGATCTCACGTTCCCGATGGAAAGGAAACAGCAGCCACATGCAGTATAGCGCAGCTGCCTCAACTGTGAAGTGCAGTGCGGACCTCCACTGCCACCAGTCTGGAACATGGCCGGCCATCGGGCGCACCTTCCCAAACCTAAGGCATCGTTGGCCACCTCACTTTCACTTGGTCACTAGGTAGGCACGTAGGTACCCGGCGGAAGTGATGACTGATCTGATCAGTGAACTTCGGGACCGAAGCTCTCCTTCCCTCTCCTACCTACCCCCCACTCCTCTCCTCAACCGGCTTGGTGGCTTTCCACGATCAGGACCTAGTCGCTGCCCCCCCAAAGTGCCACAGGTGGCACAAGGTTCCTCCCAGCTTCGTTGTCAACACGAACCAAACCCTCGGTAGCGTAAGCCACCAGCTGAAGATTGTACCTCCCTTCTGTCCTCGATGAACTCACCTCATCGTCGTTGCTCCCCGATCTGAGACTCCCTGCCCAGCTGTCTGGTTCCAACGGACACTGCTTTTCCCTTTTGTGGGCTTGTCTCATGGCGATTACCGCCAGGAACCCGAACCATATCCAATTCCGGCCATGTCCCCTCGCCTTGCGCCCTGTAGCCCAGGGGTGCACGCCTCGCTAGCACAAACACCATGTTTTCTTCAAGCCATGCGCTCGTCCACCGTCTCCTCATATAAGTCTTTACCCTGGTCCTCTGTCAATCGGAATTGCTATCTGGCTGTAATCCTCGGGCAAGAGCAGCTACACACGAATCCGAACACCACTCTCTGAAGTATAGATGCAACTTCAACTCCTACGACCTTCGACTTCGCGACCTCGATTCCCTCCAATCGCGACCTCATAATCACAACCACCATCATCGACATGTCGCCCACTCAAATCATGACGAGGCTTGGCCGCTCGCCTTTCCAGCTGGATGGGACGTCTGACACGTACTTCGTGAGGTATCCTGGAGCAGGTCAGCAACCCCAATATCGGTCGACATCCACCGTGGTCTAACGCCAGATTAGCTCCGCTTCCCTCTCCTTCAGTCGAGCCGTTCCCTACCAGCGAAGAACTTCTCGAGCTCTGCGACTCGGTTCGCGCATCACTTCGCCAAGATAAGAGCCTCGGGCTTGAGGCGGACAGAATTCAGAACCTCCTCGAGAGGGCCCTCAAGGAGGAGCTGCGGCACACTCCCACCCTCGACTTCGAGACCCTCCAGTACGCCCGCCTAGACAAGCTCCTAGCCGACATGCTCGACCCTGCCAATCGTCCCACGCCGCTGCCCCTTCGCTTCCGCGCAGACATGGCCGTGGCCGAGAGCCTGCAGAAGATGTGGCGCGCGCGCTTCCGCGACCAGTACTTCTCCATCGACGACTTCCGCCAGCGCAGCATGTCCGTCGGCGGCGAGATGCGTGACATTACCTTCACCTCTGCCGGCAAGGACCCCCTCGAGTCATGGGCGGTCCAGAACGACCGCGGCTCCATCTCCGAGCTCGAAGTCAACCAGCAATTCGAGCCTGGCCAGTAAGAGAACCAGCTACTTCCGTTCCCGAGTTCGATGCTAATGGTGTTTTCAGTTGGTGGCTTAACCTTGCCTGTGCCCACCGCGATGGGATCCTCGGCACCGCCGTCGAGAAGCCAACCAAGGGCAGATACGGCGTTAGCGCCCTGCCTCTCCTCACCGGCCGCGAGGAGCACGTTCGCGGAAACCTCTACCGATATGTCCGCGAAGGCCGCCTCTCCGACATGCACGTCTCCCTCATCACGCAGGTCGGAAGCCAGATCCGCATTCTCAGGGGCTACCGGCTGAAGAGCACTCTCGCCCCGCAGGCCGGCGTGCGCTATGATGGAGTGTAAGTTTTGCTCATCACTAATTTCTCTGCAAACATCGACTCACGCGGCTTTTTTAGCTACGTCATCCGCCAATACGGCAATAAGCTAGATATTGCCACGGACACATACCGCCTCGAGCTCCTGATCGAGCGCGTGGGCGGCCAGAGGGCTATGGAGCACGTCCAGCAGGTGCCCCGCCCATCGCAGATGGACGACTGGCAGACCTTTAAGAAGCTGGAGGCGGACATTGTGCGCCAGCGCATGGGCGACAACGGCCTTCTCGACTTCAAGACGCTCAAGGAGGAGGAGCGCATCGACCGCGAGCACTGGAGGCGCGCGAGCGAGTTCAAGGCCTCCCTCAGCCAGGAGGGCCTCGGCCTGGGGCTGATCCTGTCCGTTTGAGGGGGAGGAGAAAGTAGAGGACGGAAAAGGAGCGTGAAGGTTACAACCTAATAATTCTGGCAGTTGGAATTCCCCAGATACCCCCCTGTATTACCTACTCACGACCTGTATCACTACACCACGAATAATGATAATGACTCAACGAAGCATACTTTGCTCCCCCTAAATCATGCAGGTTTCCTAAATCATCAGGTGTCATGCAGGTTCAAATTCAAGAAACCCAGTACATCAATCAGAACGCGGAGAGCTCCGTCGTTCGTGATCAGCCATGGCTCAGGGGCAAGAGAACAAGGTTCGCCTTTGCGCGCCTCTCGAGACGCTTGCGGAGGAAAGAGGTGGGAAGGAAGGCGCCTCGGAACGCTGCCGATCTGCACCGATTCCGGCTTGGCGCTTGAAGTCTCCCGCCTTTGATCTCCCGGCGATGTGCCAGCCCCGGCTCCGACTTGGTGACTCGGCCGATGAGTAGTTGTATCAGCCGCTTCCTAGAGTCCGATGGGGCCCACGTACTTGAGCATCGAATCTCACTTCTAACGACAGCTCCCTCGGAAGCACAAAAAGCTAATGCTTGAACACCATATTTGAATCACTTTACCACGACGGCAAATCAAATTCACAAATCTCAACTCGTATTGGTACCTAAAAGTCATACTGTGCCGAACGACGGCGAAGGGCTATGGACAAGAGAATCAGAAAACACCGTCACATTTGCGGGCCGCAGTCCTAGTCCGTCGCGAACCGGTCGGTGAATCTGAACGTCGCAAGGCCCTCCTTGAAGTCGTCCGCCAGGGCGCCCACGCCATCGGCCGAGTAGACGCCCTCGCCCGCCTCCACGCCGAGGGCGGGGGACTCCTCAAGCACCGCCGAGCCGACGCCGCCGACGGGCTTGCCCCACCGGTACGAGTCGATGACGAGCTGCGCGGGCCTGCCGGCCGGGTAGAGCGGCGACTTGTTGGTCCCGTTGAACAGGCTCTCGGCGCCGCTGGCGACGACGACGCCGTCGAAGGCCGTGGCGTCGGCCTGTGCATACGTCATGTCCACGCCGTCAGCGAACCTCTCTGCGATGATGGTCACAAGGACGCCGTCCGCGGCGAACGCGTCCTTCAGCTCGCCGCCCTGGCCGACGGACCCGTCCACGGACAAGCTCGCGAGCACGCCCACCTTGAGGGTGGCGATGGTAGGGAGCCTCTCGCCGAGGATGGAGAGGCCCTGCGTGGTGTTGTCGTGGTAGTACTGGGGGTCGGGCTCCAGGTGCGGCAGGCCCAGGGCGTCGGCGACGCGGTTCGCGATGTCGTTGGAGATCTTGTTGAGCTGCGCCAGCACGTTCTGCTTGACCTGGTCCGACTCGAGGTGGCTGGTCTCGAACCGGATGGCGTTGATGAGGAACTGCTGCTCGATGGGCGTCAGCGAGTTGTAGAAGAGGCGCGGCTGGGTCCAGTGGTCGAGGAACGTGTCGGAGAGCTCGCGGACCAGGTTGCCCGTGGCGGTGCGTCCCGGGGCGGTGAAGAAGCCGTTGCCCTGCGTCCGGTTTGCCTGTGCGGGGAAGCCTCTGTTCAGAGTGTTTGGAGTGTCTTCACAAGTCAGTGGTGATTCTATGGCATTTCTCCGGGGCACTCGTGCACTTACAGGGGTATCTGTTGCGATGGATGAAGTTCTGGGCAGCGCCGTCTCGGTTGTTGTTGTGAATGGGAGTAATCGGGCGGTTGATGGGCAACTGTTCAAAGTTGGGGCCGCCGTGACGGTTGATCTGGGTGTCCAAGTAGGAGAAGATACGGCCTTGGAGCAACGGATCGTCGGTGAAGTCGACGCCCCTGACAATATGTCCGGGTTGAAACTGCTACGGTTAGCTGCGTTCAGGTGCCAAAGAGAAAAAGTAAAAAAGCTCACCATGATCTGCTCAGTCTCTGCGAAATAGTTGACAGGGTTGGCATCGAGCTTCATCTTGCCGAGCCTCTGGAGGGGGGCAACCTCTTCGGGCACGATCTTGGTGGCATCCAGGAGATCGAAGCCGTATGCGAGCGCATCTTCCTCCTCAAGCACCTGGACGCAAAGCTCCCATTCGGGGCCATTTCCAGACTCGATTGCGTCCCAGAGATCCTGACGGTGGTAGTCGGCGTTCTTGCCCGAGACAATCTGGGCTTCTTCCCAGACCAGGCTTGCCTTGCCCTGGAGGGTCTTCCAATGAAATTTGACGAACTTCGAGTCGCCGTCGTCCGTCACGAAGCGAAACGTGTGCACGCCGTGGCCGTCCTGTAACTGTTAGCCAGTGCTCGTGCGTACTCTGTGGCGTACCCACCATGTGACGGTAGCTTCTGGGAATGCCGTAGCCAGCCATGGCCCAAAACAAGGTGTGAAGGGTGCTGGTCTGCGAGCTGAAGAAGTCCCATGCCGAATCATGCGCCGTGGCAGCTTGGGGGATCTCATTGTCTGGTCTCGGCTTCACGGAGTGAATCAAATCGGGAAACTGTCCACTGTTAGAACTTCATCTCTACACATTCGATTAAAGCCGTACCTGGATTGCGTCTTGAATGAAGAAAACCGGAATGTTGTTGCCGACAATGTCGAAATTGCCCTCATCAGTGAAGCTGTCTTGTCAGCGCTTTTCTGAAACATTGCAGGCAAGCCTTTACTTACAACCTGGTCGCAAAACCATGGACATCCCGAACCGTGTCTGCGCTTCCCCTGGAGCCAGCGACTGTCGAGAACCGCACGAACGTCGACGTCTGCTTGCCCTCTTCACTCAGAAAAGAGGCAGCTGTGATATTGCTGTAGTCTCCGTAACTCGTGAACGTTCCGTAGGCACCAGCGCCACGGGCATGAACGGCTCGCTCAGGGACCTGGTAGCAAACTGGTGAGCCTCAGATGAGAACGGGTTGCTTGGCGAACACCCACTCTCTCGTGATCAAAATGTGTAATCTTTTGGCGGAAGATGAAGTCCTCAAGCAGCGTCGGGCCACGAATGCCAGCCTTCAAGCTGTTTTGATCCTCAATTGGACCGCCGACGTCGGAAGTTAGGTAGCCGTCACTATCATCGACCTCGTGGTTTGTCAGGTGGTTACGGGAGTCACCATCGGTCCGGGCCTTGACATTGGCCGGGTCTGCAAAGGGGCAGCCGGCACTAGAGAGTGTGACCAGGCCGAGGCCGGTCAACAGTAGAGTGGCACGCATGCTTGATCGATTCTCTGTAAGAATGCCGGTAAGCCTGCAGCGGACGTTTCTGAAGGACTGGCAAACAGGGAGGGTCCAAGAGTCACGTTCTGTGCCTTGAATTTGAAACAAACGAAGCCCAGATAATGGCCGAGTGAAGTGGAAAGGAAAGCGAGGGAAAGGAGTTTACTTATGAGCTCCAGAAGCTTGGGTTGACAGGCGGAGTTCCCTCCACACTACTAGCAGATATGTCGGAGAAAGTACGTGACGAGCTCGGCGAAAGACCCATTCGGGAGGAGAGCTATGCTTGCCAGAGCACAAGCGCCAAGGATTGTGCTACTCTTAAGTACTATTTCTGATTTGCTTCGGATATGTAGCCTGGGAAGGAGGACGTCTTCAGCAAACCCAATGGGACACTAATAAGGTAGCACATTGCTTGCCGAGAACAAAATCACATCCACATCCCGAGGGCCAGGCGGAGCGAGGAAAGCTCTGTCACCTACGACCGGGGCACCGGGGAGTGATAGCATCATGATCACCACAGGCA
Source organism: Colletotrichum sojae (assembly GCA_014235955.1). Lineage (NCBI taxonomy): Eukaryota > Fungi > Ascomycota > Sordariomycetes > Glomerellales > Glomerellaceae > Colletotrichum > Colletotrichum sojae. The sequence goes on along the minus strand of WIGN01000003.1, from coordinate 175,731 downwards.
GGTACATCTCCATAAAAAAGGGGGGCAGGAGGTGAGATCGAGAGGTGATGGTGGATGCAAGACTGGCAAGCCCACCTGCGTGATTCAATATGAAGGCGCTCACTCTCTCAGGAATCTCTGATGCCGTGCATAGCTCGTCTTGGCCGCATGTTGTGCCTCACGGCCGAGCCCGACAAAATATTGACCGTACAACCAGTGAGAAACCACCTACCCTTGATACATGGTTACATCTAGACAACGAGGACTAGGAACCAGAAAGGGCCAGAGCTCGGTCCGGGAAGAGGTTAGCGTCAGCAGCTATGGAACGTGGTTGGAAAGGACCGCCACGGCAGTTGGAGCGGCGGCGGACTCAGCTAGATTACATTATCATCTGCGGCGAAAAAGGAAGAGATGTGGCTGCGTGAGATCGAAGCTGGCGGCTGAACGATGCCATCATCTCACGTCCGTGCAAGGCAGTGTTTCTCGAAGGAGGCTGGCACTTGCGTCTTGGCTAGGTAGCTCTGTGCAATACAAACGCAAAACACGGAAGCGACCGCGATGTCTCGTGGGGATTTTTGTGCGACATTGCAGGGGGAACGAATACTAAGCGATGGATGATGATGCCGAAGACGGCATCTCTCACGACGGTGTATCCTCGAAGCAGGAAGAGGGATGCAGCACAGGTAGCAGGAGGAATACACTACGCAACGGTCTTCCCCACTGGGAGATGAGAAACCAATGTCGGCCGACTTTGACTTGTCTATGACGAAAGATGAAGGGGATGGGAAATGACAAGACGACTTCTAGCGTTGGCTACACTAGAAGCGCTCAGTTGTTATGGGGAAAAGGCTGGGTACTGTTGCCAAGTCGATGTGGACCAATACAAAGTAGAAGGCGGGCGAATGAGACAAGAGGCTACGTCCACATGCAGGCCCAATCCCGGTGCTGGGAAGAGAGAGGAAGACACCAGAACTCGTCTGGGTGATGTTGATGTTGAGGAGGACAGGAGGTCGAACGGCAGGAGCCATCATCGTCATCGGACAGGGGCTTAATGTGGGGCCGTGCCTGGTCGATCACATCGGTCGGGGAGAGATTCCAGTGTCAGTGCTGTGTGCTGCCTCTCACCTGTGTAAGCATCCGTCATACAAATCACCTCCGCCGAGAAGTCGTGATTGGTATCCAGGTACTAGGGGCTGCGGTAAGCGGGTTACAGCACAGAAAAGCGCAGCGCAGTCAACATTCCCGTGCCATGAGTCCCGGGATTGAGGTTCGTCCGGGCCAGATGAACGGTCGCAGGCGGCAGGGTCATTGCACCGGAATGATACTCTGGACCGGGAGTATATATTATGGGATATGAAATGCCTGTAATGAAGTGAGACCGATCGGCAGTGTCGCTATCAGACAAGCGGTTCGGCGGTTGTCGGGGAAGTGGAAGGTGAGGACGAGATAATGATGCTACATGACAGGCCATGGTGGTTGACATACAAACATCTAGACGAGGGACCAGATAGACCTCGCCGAGGTCGCGTAGAGCGAACGCAAGTGAAAGATCCCATCGGAGGAACACATACATCCAAACGTCCGAAGCTTTGGACGAAGAAAAAGAAACGAATCAAGGAAACACATCCCAGCTTGTTGCAGGGACCGGTGCTGCAGCCATCCCCGGAGGTGTCTCCGGCACGGAGCCGGGGGGGGGGGGGGGGGGCTGACGGGAAGTACGTACCCATCACCGGTCTCGGTGGATGCTGCTTCCCCCTCTCCCCTCCGCACAAAGCCCACCTCTCATCCCATCTTTCTTCTGCTTCTTCTCCGCTTCCTTCTCCGACGACACGCGGCTCTCACCAATCACGGGATTCCAATTACAACGAGAACGAAATGCACCGAAGAGGGTGTGATGAGTTCTTTTTTGACTTTCTGTCATCTTGTGGTGTAGCCGACTGCCATAAATAAACTTATGTTGGATTTTGTATCGCTTGTCGGCCGCACAAGACGTTGTTCGGCTGTTCCCCTCATTTATCCTTATTTATAGACATGGCATGCCACACATCAGCGCTTCCACGGGCCAAGCTTCCCATCACACCTGTCTAGCTGCTCTCCATCGGCCCAAACATCATCAGCGCCGCGCAACTCCGACCGATGTGAGCCCGGCAAGTGGGTGACAGAAAAAAAGTCACCCGGCTGGCCTGGACTTGCTTCTGCCCCCTCTTCCAAGACCAACCGTGATCATACTAGCGTCACAGACAAGCCCCGAATCTCGCAAAAAGCAATTCGTAGTCCAGCCTCCCACGACGGAAACATGCGTCATCCCAAGCCCACGCAGCGGTGTTCGTGTTGTTTCACTACCTCCCAGCCACCTATGAGGAGCGGGTTTCCTGGCCTGGCTTGTCTGCCGGGCCGAGCCCGGAGTGGACATACTTTGATCACCACGCCTGATCTTAGCCTGCGTCGAATTCTCTTGAAAATTTCCAGGGAGACTGTCTCGTGATTTGAAATCTTGGGCGTCACTCATTGTGATGGAAACGTTGAAACACCGTTGGGGTCTCAAACAACTTGACGACGTATGTTTGCTTCCGAATGCCAGCAGTGGTTGTCTACGTGCAACCGGCTCAACCAACAGCCGATATAACACGGAGATTATGGACTCACAGTTTGACTAGTCCATCCCGTAACTAACGGCTTATTCTTGACGCCATTAAATTCAACTTCAACACGGTCACTGTTGGTGGTGAGTCTGCAGTTGGCATTGACACCTTGAACTGTATCGTCCCTCACACCGCCAACACATATGCAGGATCGCTTCGCATCAAATTGTGTGGCACTTGAAAGAAGGGTCATATTGGTGGGGTTTTGCTTCAAGTTCATTGCTTTTGGTGTAATGAGATCCTAGCTCAATGGCTCCCGCTGGTATCGGCCACGGCTAACCCAAGATTTCCCCCAAACGCCCCGAAAATTCGATCATGCCCCTTCTTTCATTAAATAACTTTTTTGGTTTCCCGGATCCGCTTAGTAGAAGAAGCCGATGACCTTGCCGGCAACGTGCTTGCGACGGGCCTCCTCGTGGTCCATGATGCCAGCGGAGGTGGTCAGGACAACGTAGCCGAACTGACGGGCGGGCAGCAGCTTGACAACCCACTTCTCGAGGTCGGCAAGGCGGACGTTGTAGCGGGGGGAGATGACACCGCACTTGTTGAGGCTATTATGCTGTCAGTAAGAATCTCTGCCGCCTGGTCTTCATTGGTTTTTTTTCAACTTACCGGCCGTTGAGCTCAACGACGATCTTGCCGGCGCGGTGGTCGTCGACGATCTCGTAGGAGCCAATGTAGCCTGGAGAGAATTAGAGAATGTCGTGGAAGATTAAACCTTGAACATCACGAGAAAAGAATCCGAAAAAGGTGTAAGTCTCCTCAGTTGATATATCGGCAATTTATAGGGGCTGTGTCGTGGGAGTACAAAAGACGGTCGCCCTAGTTATCATGCCGAATGGTGTGCACGTGTTCTCCGGAGAAAAAGAGAAGGTTGAAGAAGGGAAGGATATAAAAGAACAGTCCGAATTGGTGTTGACATACCGTGGCGCTGCATGACATCGAGGAACTTGACGATGACCTTGGAGCTGGGGCGGATGAGGACCTGGCGCTTGCCGGCCTTCTCGGCGTTGTTCATGCTCTTGAGAGCATCGTGGAGAACGGAGGTGCGGACCATTTTGGCGGTTGTTGGATAGAGATTCTCAAGTCAAGAGGGAAATGAGGTGTCTGCCAGCGGAGAGATTCCATGTTAGCCTTCCAAGGCCTGATGAGCGTGGAGAGTGCCCTATCCGACAGGAGGGTTCCGCCAGCTCGTTGCTGAAGAGAGGAGCGTATCAGATATCATCGTCGTCGTCGGCAGAAGCAGCCTGCCCTTCCCCGAAGGGGTGGGGACTGCGGCGCTCGTCCGTCACCAAGTAGAGGTCGACAGCATCGTGCGTGTGTTCTCGGTATCGTCCGACTCGTCTGATTGCTCCTCTCCGGCATCAAGGACAAGGCAAAAGTTCCTGCTTGGATTCAAGCCATCGTCGGGTATCTTCTTCACATACCTCGTGGGTTGAAGTGGTGCCGCTGAAGGTGTCGTTTGGCAATGCGTGTGTCGTAGAGAGAAAGCCAGGAAACTAAAGGTACGGCAAAAAAAAGTTAGTTACCCACGCGATAAAGCACCCACCAAATTTTTTCTCGCTTGTGGGTGCACGGACCATTTCCAAACAATTGCCCTACCCCACTATCCAGCCAATAAGCGACCTCTGGAGGCAGCACACAACCCGCCTGTCACATCTCCTAATGCTTCCACTGCGATCCACGGCAAAAGTTCATTTTATTCATAAACTCCCCATATCACATCTACAACACCACTCTTCGAGGATCGTATCGACAGAGACTTGACGCCAAATTCCAAGATGGTGAGTCGCCGATGATTCGTCCCACTTTGCCCAATTGCATCGCCGTGCAGGAACCTGTCGCATTGTCCGTCATTTCAATGGCGGTCAATTGACAACCTTCGCGCGCGCATGCTCGTCCTTGGACCCCCTCCCCGCCTCCGTACTCCGTCTCCAGGAACCAGGCTTGCTGACCGATGGCTTACGCGAACGATAGTCGGACGTAGAAGAGAACAACGCCCCCGAGGTGGCCGAGGAGGTCGAGGTTTCCGCCGATGCCGGCTCCAAGGGCCAGATGTCCGTTCTTGACGCCCTCAAGGGTGTCCTGAAGCTCGCCCTCATGCACGACGGTCTTGCCCGCGGTCTGCGCGAGGCCTCCAAGGCCCTCGACCGCCGCCAGGCTCACATGTGCGTCCTCAACGAGGCTTGCGAGGAGGAGGCCTACAAGAAGCTCGTCATCGCCCTCTGCTCCGAGCACAAGATCCCCCTGATCAAGGTGCCCGACGGAAAGCAGCTCGGCGAGTGGGCTGGTCTCTGTGAGTTGACACCCAGACGTGACATGAGGAAAGAGGAACCGGTGGACTAACAGGAAAACTAGGCGTGCTGGACCGTGAGGGCAACGCCCGCAAGGTTGTCAACTGCTCTTGCGTTGTCGTCAAGGACTGGGGTGAAGAGTCCCAGGAGCGCTCCATCCTCCTCAACTACTTCCAGACCGAGCAGTAAATTTGGGTTATCTTCATGATTTGAATTTTGGGCGTCATGACGGGGTGAAAGGGTATAGAGGGGCGACGGGGAAAATCTGGAACCGCCGCAACGAAACGAATCTTTCGGTTGTACTCTAGCTTCTTCGGCTGGCATCTCGAAACGAAAAAAATATGGAGGACTCCCTCTGGAGGTCAGGTCACTTGCATTGGAGCAAACAAAAGAGAAACTGCATCGGGCACTCTTGAACCACAAAACACTGGCGCATACTGGCTTCCCATGAGTGACTTTGATGCTATGACATGCGGGGTGCAGATACGGGACTCTATTTCTTGCCCTCGACCTAAACGAGGGGTCAGCGAATCCGGGACTTTAAGGTAACGGCGGACTGCTGTGTCGGGATGTTGACATACCATGATAATGTGGTAGCCAAACCCCGTTTTGGCTTCCGCGATGATAGGATTCGAGGTCGTACTCGTCGCGAGCGGGAAAGCAACGTCCTCAAACTTGGGGTCCAAACTTCCCTTCGTCTTCCAGCCCAGCGCGCCTCCTATGCAGAAACTGTTAGTTAGCACCCACCCACCCCACCGACGTTTCCATGTCTGGTAAGTCATCCAGGAGGGCGGCTCTCTCACCTTGCCTAGCCTTGTCCTCCGAGAACTCCCTCGCAACGTCGTCAAACTTGGCACCGTCCCTCAGCTTGGCTAGGGCCTCCTCTTTCTTTCCATGCTTCTCACACTGTACGAAACCGTCAGATTCTAAAAACTTGATACGCCAGAATCGACGACCGGATCGCAAGCCTTACCAGAATGTGGCGGACGTTGATGGACTGAGCGCCCTTGGCCTTGGGGCCGCCCTTGTCCTCGCTCTCGCCCTTGGCTGCCCCCTTCTTACCGCCGCCAGACTTGCCGTCCTTCTTGTCAGCGGGTTTCTTGTCGTTCTTGCCCATCGTGCGGCTCGGGTCGTGATGATGGTTGTGTAATATGAAAATTGGATTGAAGTCCGTGGTGGTGGGGGTAAAGTGTGAGTGAGGTAACGCCCACCACCAAAACGGGCTGCTTTCTCACCCCACCAACCAAGACCATCCGAATCTTCATGGGTCTGACGAAATGCGGGGGGGAACGTTAGACGCCACCACACTCACGTACCGGACAACCCGCTTGCAATTGACCCCCTCGTAATAGAATCAGCACGACTTTTACAGCACGACTTTTGCCATCTTACCGACATGTACTACCATTGTTTTGTTCTTGGGTCCCCTGGCCTAACCAATTACCATTTCTCACACCAAAACTACATGGATGCCCGGGGTCAGTGTCGTGTCGTAAATCAGTCGAAGATGCCTCAAAACGAGGATCGGATTGAATGCACCAGTGCCAAGACCGGAACGTCAGCAGTTCCATAGACAACACATCACAGAAAAAAAGTGCGAATCCAAGTCCCTTAAGATTCGTAAACGTAGGTTTCTACAGACAGCACTCTCTCATCATCCCCTCTTCCGTCCACAGGTTTCTCTCCCGCAACCCCCGAGATCGCTGCATTTCTTTCTCTCCTCTCCTCTCCTTCTCTCCTCTCCTCTCCTTCTCTCCTCGGACCTGCCGCATCTTGACATGAGTTTCCATTGCCCCTGCTTTTTTGTCTTTTCAGTCATTCCCAAGTGCGTTAACCGCTGTTGCGGACCCCCCATCCCCTACTTGTTTGTTTGGTTCTGCGTTCCTTTTTGTTGTGTGATTCCGCCCATCAGTGCGCATCGAAGACGACAACACAGAAGAAGAGAAGAAAATACACTGTGTGTGATACACATCACCCACAAATCCTAAGAGGGGAGCAGTCAAAGAAGAAATAAGAAGAAAAACGCCAGCCCAGGGGAATCCTTCCATTGTTTGATGAAAGTAGGCCCCGACTATGCATATAAGAATAAAACAGGGAACAAAAACAGTGAGAAGTTTACATCGTGCTGTCGTCGCTGCCCTTGCATTACCAATTCATTTGGGAATACATCAAAGTATCAAAATAAAATATGAACGCAGCCGGCCCCTTTCGTCGTGATCATCATAGGCTCTTGTTCTGTCGCAGCGGCCCTTCCCTGGCACAGGCGGTGACGGCGGCCATAACGTCAACGGCTGGCGGCAGGTGGTTATCTGCCCTGAGGTCTCGAACTGGCCATCTCGCCGTAGCGTCCACGATGTTGTGTCGTGTCGTAGGCCTGCAGCACCCTCGTTTGACTCTCGTCTGCCTGGGAAAAGGCATAGCCGCGTTGTTTGCGCATGCGCTGCACTTGGCGCACCTTGCGAATAGCTTTTTGGAATTGTTCCATTCTGCACCAGATGTTAGCGGACTCAGAAAACAAGATAGCGAAGAAACTGAGCTGCATACCTTGGTCTATAATCCTGAATGTTGTACTTCTGAATCTCCTGGATGTGGTGGTAGGTCTGCGGCATGTACATGCGCTTGGCGAACTTCCATGCAAAGTCTCGCAGGAGACACATGATCGCCAGCGAGATGGTTTGCAGCCAGAACACAGGACTGCTGTACAACTTGGGAATGACGCCGTGGTACTCGGCTGAGAAGGGGATCATGGGCGCGACAGTGCCGTACAGCGCGATGAAACCCCACCAGAAGAGCATGCTGCCGGGAATAGCCATGACATGGTACTTGGTCCAGTTATTCGTGATCAGAGCGGCCTTGCCGAGGACGGTGAGCAGGACTGCAGCGTACAATGCCGTACCCCAAACCCAATGTCCCGCAATCTGTCCATCACCCTGGATGAGATCGCCATACCAGATGAGCTGGCCGAAGACATAGAGGATGATGGAGTGGTAGATGGCGTTGGCAACCCATTCAGCGAAGATCTTAATCTTAAAGAATTGGTTCTGTTGGCCCATGTTGTACAGTTGCGGGTAGCGATCAAGGAGTCTGGCCGAGATGAACTGGTCGAGAATACCCAACGCCAGAGGCGGCAGAACGGTATAGAAGACGTTGTAGAAAGACAGTGTCCACGACTCGTAGATGACTGCACCAGAGAAGACGTTTTGGAAAGTGTACTGCTCAAGTTAGTAAGGCCTAGTCGGCCAACGGGGAAAAAAGGGAAACTGACCCAAAACTGTGTCATGTACAAGGTAATGTTCTTGTAGAAGGAAAAGAGAATGGTCTTGGCGACACGTTGGTAGCTCCAGGCGCCGTGTACGAGCAGCAGCTTTCTAAGGTAGCGGAACTGTCCAATGGAAACATCGGCGCTGCGAGCAGCCTGCAGACCTTCCATACCACTGATACCAACACCGATATGGGCGGCCTGAATCATGGAGACGTCGTTGGCACCGTCGCCGATTGCCAGCAGGATAGACTCTTTCTGATACTTCTTGACCAGCTTGACAACCAGAGCTTTCTGCAGGGGAGACACACGGCAGCAGATGACCGCCTTACACATAATAGCGAGATCGAGGAACATCTTTTCCAAGTCCTTCTCCAAAGCGTAGGTCAGGGACTTGCCGTCAATGATGAGAGCCAACGTCTCCGTCTCGATCGTTCCGTCACCCTGAGTCCGAATGGCGTCGAGTTTCTTCTGTAGATTGTCCCGTGTTGCAGCGGCGGTTTCCTCGTTGACGATGAGAAGCATCATATCCTCGCTAAGGAGTTTGCAACTCATACCGATGTTGATGGCAGTCTCTTGACGGTCACCAGTCAAAACCCAGACCTTGATGCTCGCCTGCTGCAGCGTGTGAATGGTCTCAGGAACACCATCCTGAAGACGATCTTCAATAGCGGTCGCTCCAAGGAGATAGAAGCCCTGTTCAATGATCTCGGCAGCCTTGTCCAGCTCCTCTGCACGGTTACCGCCGACGGTCGTCGACGCCTTGTCAAAGATCTGGGACCACTCCTGATATTCCTGCTCAGGCACCTCGCGCATCGCGAGGCAGAGCGTCCGCAGACCTTCAGAGGCATATTCTTCCAGGTGACGAAGGGTGGCTTCAACGTGAGGGTTCTGGTCGTTCAGGCGCTCCAGGATAACGGTATCGGCACCCTTGCAGTAAACGCGAATTTTTCCATCAGGACATCGGTAGATAGTCGACATGCGCTTTCGGGTGGAGTTGAACTCGCACACTGCCAGGAGCTCGTACTCAAGCTCGCGTCCGTTTGCTTCGATGAAGACCGACCTCGGCTTACGGTCCGTGAAGACGTAGCCAAGCTGAGCTGCACCCTCCACAAGCGCACCCTCGTCGGGCGAAGCCGCCTGGTACTTGATCTTGCCGCCCTTCTCTTCGCTCCTCTCGGGAATAACAGTGTGGCAGGTAGCCAGGAGAGCCAAAAAGTGGTCGATCACTGGCGCCGTTTCGTGGCTCTTGAGATTTTCCGCAAGACGCTTGTAGTCGTGAATTCCAACCTCGACGCCGTCCTGAATTGTAGCCCTGAGATCCTCCGGCACGTCCTCGGCGTACTGAATTCCACCAATCGAGGCTTGCTTGAACTCCATCATATTGCAGGTTAGGGTGCCAGTCTTGTCGGAAAAGACATATTCGACCATGCCAAGTTCCTCAACCAAGCTGGAAGTTCTGCAGTTTGCAGGGGTGTCTGTCCTGTCGTAGTAGATATCCAAGTCGTCGTTGATCAGAATGCCGTGCCAGTACTTTACCATCTCCAAAGTGACGAACAGCGAGATGGGGACAAGAGACGAGAACAGAACCCAGTATGTGACCATATCCTTGAAGAATGTCTTGACGATATCGCCAGCGGAGCCAGTCGAATCGAGCATCAGGTAACTGATGGCGTCGCCCTCGACCTTGCGGGTGACAAGGTCACCAACGGTACAGATGACACTGAGAACCAGGAGGATACCGACCAACACAAGAACCAGAATGTTGAGCTTCTTCTCAACCTTGGTGCGCTTAATCGGCGCCGCAGTTGCGTTACGCATGAGCTTCGTCTCGTGGCCAGTGAAAACCACGACACCGTGGATCCAGGGAGTGTTGCGAAGAGTGGCGCCACGGAGAAGAAGCTGCTCGGGGTTCAGGGCCAATTCCTTCTCTCCGCCTCCGGCTTGCATCGTCAAAGTCGCCTCGTAGGTGTACAAGCTGCTGTTGGGCTGTTCGGACTTGATGCGCCCGCCTAGCCTGCTCACCTCGCTTGAGCTCACCATATTACACGTCTCCGGCAAGGCCTGCTTGATCTTCAGGTTGGTCTCTCCGTCGAGGTTAGCTGTTTCGATGTAACACAGGCCTTCGGGCTCGGAACTCGAGAGGAGAACAAGGTCGGCTGGGAAAGGCTCCTCCGACTCAACACGGATGATATCTCCAACGGAAACGTTGATCCACTTGGTCTCCTGAAATCCGGTTCCGCGCAAGACGCGCGCCTTCGAGTTGTTGAGTGCGCTGTCGGCCTGCTTTCTGCGGTAGTCCTCCACCAATTCCTTGCCCGCAGAGACCATCATGACAATGAACAGGGGAATAATCGTAGTGTATCGGTTGGTGGGCGACAGGTTGGGGATCTGTTGCAGCGCGGCCGTGAACAGGAAGAAGATGTTGGCGAACTTTGAGAACTGCTCAAACAGGAACTTGGGCAGGAAGCTCGCGACGTTGTACTTGGCGGTCGAGATGTGGTTGTCGACATACTTGTTCGCAGCGTTCGCAGGCGGGTTGTTGAGGTGGATGATTCTCGGACCCAGAGTCGAAGGGTCTGGCTTGCTGCGTCCAAAGCCAAACTTGAAGTTGCCCATGTCGAACTTCTTGCCCTGTTTCGCGTGCTGGTCGAAGCCAGAATCCGACCGCCCCTGGCCGCCGGCCTCTGTCAGAGGCAGGTCCATCTCCGAGTACCCTTGACCCATGCCGAGCCTATTCTTCATGCGGCCGAAAAAGCCACCTCCCAAGCTGAGAACACTATTACGATTGCGGGCGTTGGACCTGGCTGTCGAGTCTCGGACGTTGTTTGAGCTCGTCGCCGCACCTCCCTGTTGATAGTAGGAATCGCCTTCGGTCGGGTAGTCGTCGACGTCGTCGGCGTAACGTTGGTAGTTGCTAAGATCTTCAGTTTGACTGTAATGCCTCTGCATGTAGGGACCGCCAGCAGCGCCGCCGCCAGTGCCTGAAGACGAAGGGCCACCAGGCAACGGTCTCAGCGCGGAGGGTTGTTGCGCATTGTGTCCTCCCGCTGCGGCTCCACCTCCTCCTCCGCCGCCGCCGCCAACGAAGTCGTCGTAGGATACTGAAGGTCGACCCTGAGCGTGGTCTTGGTCGTTGCCGTGGAAGCGCAGGAGGTCATCGTCGTTGATCGCGGACCGCTGTCCTCCGCCGTACACGGGTTGGTCGTTGTCCAAATCTAACAGTAAATCATTATTGGAGGGCCCCCCAGGAGGGCCTCCCGTTGGTCGTCCAGCCATGCTGGGAGGACTGAGTTCGTTGTTGCTAGGCGATCAAGGTGCGAGAGTCTCGAAATGGCCAGCATGCGAAGTCGGGTGCGGTCGTGGGTCGTGGATTAAGGTCGTGTTTCCGGACACATGAATGGAAGGGGTGAAGCGAATCGAAGGGGGGGGGTCGAGGCGCCGATTGGGACGGTCGCTGGAATTCGTATTGGCAGCAGCTGATGAGGAGGACGGCGAGACAGACAGACGGCAACGATGGCTGTAGGAGTCGACGCCGCAACCAAGGCGTTGGTGGTACTCTGCAGCTGGCCGAAAAAAAGAGTGGCCCAGCAATCCGTATTTGTTGCAGCACAGCCTCCTTCTGGCGGCAGGATTAGGATTACACAGTGGTCGGTTTCGCGCTACGTCAACGGGCGGAGTGTGCAGGCGGCGTCAGGTAGGCGGGCAGTGAGAGAGTGAGATTGGGTAGGCCCAGAGGCCGAGATGAAGAGAGTTGGGTCGCCCAGAATGCAAAGCAATGCTGTCGCTATGATTGATTGGATTGCAACGCAGCAGCAGGTCGAGGAATCAAGCAGAGGGGGGTTTGCGAGACGAGAGTCGAAGAGTTGCGAGTAATAGTGTGTAGTCGCCGACGGCGGGAGATGGGATCTGCGGGTGGTCGTGTTTGAGCACACAGGCAGCGCGCAAGGGAGCGACGGGACGAGAACAGCGCTACGCAGGTGGCAGCAGTGGGCGGGGTGGTCGCTTTCTTTGGTGCTTTGAGGCTTGGGCCCTTGGGGGTGGTGGTGGTGGATTGGTCTCACAGTCGGAAGACGGGGAGCTGAAAGGGTTGGCTGGGTCGGTTCCTGTCTCGTCTGGCCGGTCGCAGCTGGCAGTGCTGACCTGGAAGGTGCGGGCTGGGCTGACTGGTCGCTACTGCTGTTGCTAGTGTTACTACCTATGGTACGGTACCTCATTGTTTTGGCGAGGTCCAGCCAGCAGGCAACCAGGGATGCTAAGGTAGGTGTGTTTTGCGGCGCTGTTTTTGCTGTGCTGCCCGCTGTCTCGCCTCGCCTCGCCTCGCCTCGCCTCACCACCACTTCAGTACCTGGCACCTGAGTACAGAACTCCTGGGCATGATTTGGGGGAGGAGGGATACCAGCTCCACCGGAAGGGGGTACGTGGGGCTTGATGCTATTCGTGGGCCATTTAGTGGCCGCTCCACGGGCCATGACTTGAGCGTGTCTCCGTCCCCGGCCTGAGACTGGCTGCATCTCGCGGTCACTCCAATGTTACTTTCCTCTCTCTCCTCGTACCGGATGGGACGAGCTAACAGGCTTGCGTTGACCTCCAGCCACATCACCTACGACGACGGGGCAGACTTAGACTTCTTGTTGGTAGCAGGATCGATATCTAGCTCAGAGAAGACCAGCCGTGGCGGACTTTCGAGCGGAACCTCGGGGCTGTCCTGTCTGTCCGTCAATCAGAACTTGACGCGAACCAACCAAAAACACCAAGCCAACTCTGTTCCCTTAGCTGCTTGGAGGGGGGGGACTTGCGCCGTTCGCTCAAACGCCAACTGCCAGCCCGGTGACAGCGACCTGACCTGTCAAGCGAATGATAACAGCCAGGGGTCGTCGTCATAGAACGCGAAATAAGCATCTCCCGCTGCCCGCAAAACAAGTGAAAAATTTCCCTCGTCGGTCCCCGAGAAACGATCTGTGATTGCGAGTGGATACGCTACTCTCGCTCGTCCGAATTGACCAGATGAATAGGCATCACAGGCCTGCCCGCCTTGGAAGCGCCCCCTGGGCCATCCCCGGCTTGCCCAGTGAGACCAGCTGCTGGCAGTAGTGCTATTCGCTGAAGAAACTTGGTGAGCTGGTCCAGTTTCAATTCCACGGTGGCTGGGGACCCCGTAAAACACGCCGTCTTAGAAGAAAAAAACATTTAAAAGGGCCCCTATTGTGGCTACCGCCCACGATCCCTCCATGTTGTCGTTTGCGAATCCCGGCAAAGGGCGCGCTAGTACCACCTTCTGGGCTTCGGGTCGCCGTAGTGCCTGGCCGGATCCACCGGGACAACATCCACTCAGCAAAAGGAAGGGTGGGAGCGCACGGGACTGGTGAGAGACGGGAGCCTCTAACGTTGCGTCACCGCCCGGGCTCCGGGCCGGGACCTCGGATGTTTTAGCCACACATGCGACGCCACCGTAAGTGCCTCAAGAGGCACCAGCCACTCTTTTCTCCAAGTCGCACTGTACCTAGGTACCTAGCCCGAGGTCCATCGCCATCCAGACCTGCGCTTTCTCATCAACAACTCCCGAGCGATACTCCCCCATCATCACTGACTCATCGCCAGAATGGTCTGTACAAAGTGTCAGAAGCTCGGAAAGGGCGGAACGAGCCTCGCGACGCCCTCCGTCAAGAAGAAGAGCGAGATGTACCACGGCTCCGCCGCCTCCGCGTCCTCGAAGCCCACGCTGGGCAACACCGGCATCGGCAAGAGCAAGCTGCTCTCCAAGGCGGCCAAGAACCCCTACGCCCAGTACTCGAGCGCCTGCTCCAAGTGCAAGACAAAGATCTCCCAGGGCCACTCCCTCTGCCAGTCGTGCGCATACCGCGCCGACTCGTGCGCCTCGTGCGGCAAGCCGAACAAGAAGGCCAAGAGCGCCGCCCCCGTCGTCGCCGGGCAGAAGTTTACCTTGAAATGAAGACCACGAGCTGGAATGACGATAGCCACGAACTTTCGGACGAGATCCCCATTTCGTCGGCGGCGAAGGAAGGACTATAAGGGATGCCCCGATACGTTGGCAGACGACGATGCATCGCTACAGTGGCGAACCTCGAGGATGCATGCTCTGAAAGAAGACACAGACGAGGTTAGCTCGAGACTCCAAACACATAGCCTGAGACGGTGAGGTATACAGAGTGGATGCGACAGACGGACTGCTGGGACGAGATTGTTTCGTCCTGTTCTGGGCACAAAGAGCTAGATAGACCAGTCGGATACCTGCGAGGCGCATTACGCCCAGAGCAGTATGATAGCACGAGCTAGGCATAGACAGATACCGAGGTATCGAATCAGAATATTAGAGAAATGAGGCAGGCTTCGCTTGATAAAAACTTGAGTGTTCATTGCTCATTCGCTATTCATTTTCAACTACAAATTACTCCTGCCTTTTTTTCAAACCGTAAATACCGAACCCCCCCCCCCCCCAAAGAACAGGAAAAGGTCGTTCAACCGGGTAGCACTCACAACTGCGCCGTCGGCTTGTTCTCGACCTTCTCCAGCCACTGCTTGATCTGCCTGTTGACGTCCTCGGGAGCCTCCCACAGCGCCCAGTGCGTCGCCGTCACCTCGCCCCTCGTCAGGTCCACGAAGTGCTCGTCCATGCCCGCAGCCATGGACGCCGGCAGCGCCGCGTCCTTGGTGGCGAGGATGAACAGACTGGGCGGCGTCACCTTGATCGGCACGCCCTCCTTCTGCGCCTTCTCGGCCAGCGGCAGCTCCTCCTCCCAGTTGAGCTTGCGCGTGCGGTACCAGTTCGTCGGACCGCGCAGGCCGCCCTTGGCGAAGTTGTCGGCGTAGTACGCGATTTCGTCGTCGTCGAGCAGGGGGGTGGGGCCGATCTTGCCGATGTTCTCCCAGATGACGCCCTGGTCCGTGTTGAAGACCAGCTCGCCGTTCTGGCCGTGGCCGCCGTAGATGCCCTGCAGGAACTGGCGGATGTCCTCGGGCTTCGTGAGGCGCTCGGGGACCTCCTCCCCGCGGAGCTGGAGCTGGTACTTGAAGTTGTGGAACTTGCCCGCGGCGATGAGGTCGGCGAGGTCGAACCAGTAGGTCGTGGGGGAATTGTAGGGGGTGCAGACGCTGAAGACGCCCTTGATCAGGGACGGGTGCCAGAGGGCGACGCGCCAGACGAGAGCTCCGCCCCAGTCGTGGCCGCCCAGGATGATCTGCTCGCCGGGGGCGACGTGCTCGCTCAGGTCCTTGATGTCGTCGGACATGCTCTTGAGGGTGAACTCTTCGAGCTTCTCGGGCGAGGAGGTCTGGCCGTAGCCCAGGCAGTCGGGGGCGACGACCTGGTATCCTAGGGAGAGGAAGAGGGGGATCTGGTAGCGCCAGCCGAGGGAGATGTCGGGGAAGCCATGGACGAGGACGACGGTGCCCTTGGGGGCGCCCTCGGGCTTAGCATAGAGATAGGAGTAGGTCTTGCCCCTGATCTCGGCCTGCTTCCGCTCGATGCGGGAGTCGTTGGGTCTGATCTTGTCGACGGCCATGGCGTCGAATATGCACAAGACGGTCTATGGATATCAAGGGGGAAAGGGAGGGAACGGGGGCAGCTTCTCTGGAGGAACCACCGACTTATATATATACACAAGCAGATGCCAAGCTAAGATCCTTGCTCACTAAACCACGGCACGGTAGTCCGATGTGCGCAAATCCCGCGTCCGATGCGGGGCAATGAGGTGAGGTTTGAGATGGTGTTGTCTAGGTAGCCTGTATCAAGCCGTCGTAGTACTAGATCAACGGGCCGATCCAACAAAAAAAGGATTATAATATCTTGATTTGTCGCTATGCCCGAGTCATGAAACAGAAAAGTGCCACAACGTGGGTTGCTTAGAACAGTGAAATGTGTAGAACGGTCTACTAAACGTACGAGCGGTGAAAGTTGAGCCTCGGTACACGTATCGTCCGTTTAGGTGAGGGTAGCTCCACGACCCGTCAATGCCAGATTCTCGAGATGAGGGGCAAGCTTTCGCAGGTGTCTGGGTGACAGGTACGTGACGTGGGGTCCGCTGCCACAGCGAACGAGACGGCTGCATTGGCGGCCGGCCACGCCGGGTTTCCACCCGCGCGGGGCTCTCTGGGCTGTCCATCGGAGACCCTGGATGGAATCGTCTTAGCGCCTCCGTCCATGTTCCAGTCGATGCCTCGGCCCAGGGCCAAGAGGGAACGGAACGGCGGAACGATTCGAAGCGCCGATCGTGTCGGAGGGCTCCGCCGGAAATACATTCAGATTCAACGATATTCTTTGGCCTCCGAGGAACGCCAAGGGATCAGCGAGCCCGAACCGTACTATGTAGAACTTCATGCGTGATAGTACGTCAGTTCTTCAACGGCTCCCAACGGCTGCTAGCATAGGAGGGATCCACCGCCCAGAGCAGACAGACACACGTCACTCAGCCGACTCGAGTCAGAAACACTGAAAGGTGCCTTGATCGCTCCACGGATGATGTCTCGAATGCAAAGAGCGGCCTTGTTCTTGGAAGGTCTGGTACTGGTCGTGGATATCTTTGAAATAAACGCCGCCCCAAACGCCAGCTGGTATCGTGCCCTTCCAACACTCAACTTTTCCCGTTCCGGCCCTCAAACCCAAGAAACGCGCCCCCATGCCTCATTAGCCATGAAAGAATAGGCGATTATGTGTGAGATACAAGCAAAATGCGCGCGCGAAACCTTAGAAACGCCCGCCGGAACAACCTTAGTAAATGACCATGTCTTCCCCGGCATCCTCGACAACGTCTCCGGACTCGTCCTGATGAGGCTCGCGGTCGTGATTTTCTCGGTCGAGCGATGACGCCTTGTCGGTATCGCCCGCTGGCGCAGCGGCGGGAGGAGCACCTTGGTCCGCCGTCTCAGGCGCATCTGCCAATGTCTCCGTCTCCGTCACCGCCGGCGCGGACTGCTCCTGTGTTGTGGGTGGCCTGCTGAGGCCGAACCGCCTCTCGTGCTCCTCCTTCCGATCATTGAAGGCTTCGACCTCCCGTGCTATCATCTCTTTCGCGTCTCGGACCTGGTCAGCTATCGTGTCCTCTTGCTCTTTCGTGAGCTTCCACGGTCGATAGAACTGATTCCCGGGTTAGCTACAAGAAAAGTAAGTGGTCGCGAGGAACATACAACTGATGGTTCCGCTTTCGTCCTGAGCGAATGCGCCCTTGCAAGCAGGCTCGCATGCCGTGTCTTCATCTGGGAGGGGGCATCAGTACGTCGCATCCAGCAGGGCCAGTCAACCGTCAGACGTACGACTTGCTCGTCGAACCAGATCTGCTCCCGCGAGCGAGCCTCAGTTATCTTGGCCAGCGTCTCCGCCCGCTGCTTTTCTTCCTCCGCCCGCTGCTTCTGCGCCCTCTCATGCTGCCGCTGCTCGATCTCGCGTCGCCTCTTGTTTTGAGAGCTGGTGTTGGTCTGGCTGAGGGTGCTGAGTAGGCCGCCGAACAACCGCTTCCCGCGCTTCTTCTCTTCCTCTTTCGACAGTGCACCGCCGCGGCCGGCGTCAACGCCCGCGTTCGAATCGCGACGGTTGGGGCCCGAGGTCGACGGCAGGGGTTCTTGCGCGGGCCGGTCGTCGCGGTCGGCTTCATCTATTTTCGCTCGCTTAGATGCTTCTTCAGGTTCGCCTGAGACTGGAGAAGCTTTGCGCTTTTGCGAGACGTCGGCCTCGGGGCTGGCTGTCTCAACTGCGACGGGGTCGGCGGGCGCCCTGCGGCCTGGTAAGCTCGACGTGCTCACATTAGGGAAGAGAAGACGTACATAATGACTTCTGCCATCGGAACTGCAGCGATTGAAGTTCTTCGGAATTTTCAATCGTCTACTGGAGAACAAAAATCGGATAGAATAGAAAAGTTGGATATTTCCCGGCGGGATTACAGAATGCGCCGCTGCCGTGCTGGGTTCTGAAGCTCGAAGCTCTAGCTCAAGCTCCGAGGCTGAGGTTTGTCAGCGGGGTCCAGCCAGTCATATAAAGGCGCTGGCAGAGAACCCCACTCAGGCCCAGATCAGACTGGGGTTGCACCAATTACGACGGTGGAAACGCAGAGAAGGGGTGGCGAGGCTGAGGCGGATCCAACTTCTTCAAGTTGCCGCTGGTCCTCGTACTCTGCTCTGCACATCGCGACAACAAGCCAAGTCGCAACAAGACACTTGCGGCCTCAAAACTTGAGATTTATTAACGACTCCCCGTTTGAATCTTAGACAAAATGTCGCGCCATCATCCGTAAGAACTTTCCCTATCTTTCCGGTCGTTCACCAAGGCAGAAGCTAACTTTTCCCCGAACAGCGATCTCGTCATGTGCCGCAAGCAGCCCGGCATCGCCATCGGCCGCCTCTGCGACAAGTGCGACGGCAAGTGTCCCGTGTGCGACTCGTACGTTCGGCCGACGACCCTCGTCCGCATCTGCGACGAGTGCTCCTTCGGCAACTACCAGAACAAGTGCGTCGTCTGCGGCGGCGAGGGCATCTCGGACGCCTTCTACTGCTTCGAGTGCACGCGCCTCGAGAAGGACCGCGACGGCTGCCCCAAGATCATCAACCTCGGAAGCTCGCGGACGGACCTGTTCTACCAGAAGAAAACGAATCGGACGGCGACGTACTAGTCCCTACGTCGCCCGGGTTTGGGCAGCCGGCTGTGGTCTTGTTTACTCTCATGGTGGCTTGATTAAGAAGCTCATGTTTGGGAAGAAATTTTTGCCGAAGGGGGCATTGGTATTGCATACTGTACATGGCGTTCGGGCGTCAAGAATCAGAGACATGGCGGGGGTTAATGACTGAGATCAGAAATGATATCCCACTTTGCACGATACCTGAATCTGTCTCAAAGGATGTTTTAGTGCCTGAGTTTTGTGTGATAAATACAATAAGGCCACATAAATTACGGCCGATTCATCCATATTCATATAGTACAGAGAAAGTCGAAGCTAGCCGTTACCAATCGTCATCATATGTAGCTAACCTTGACTCCCATACCCGCAGTCGCCTTAACCTTATTCCAACCATTACCAAGCACCCGCTGTATCCGCTCTCGGATATTCTTCTGTCCAAACATAATAACCAAACTAAGAATGAAAGCCACGAGCCGCATGAGCAGCATCGGGTTCGTCTTGAAAGACCCGCTAAGCTGATCGATCAGCTCCTTCAGCCGCGACACGACCATTGATGCCCTCGTCCCAAAGGAAGGACTAGTAGGCGATTTCCCCTTCGCCCTGGAGATGGGCATTTTCGGACTTGAGTTGGACCCTGAAGCATTTGACACCGCTCTCGCATGACGGCCTTTGCTTGATCCGGCCTTGCTGGAACCTGCTCTGCTCGGCGTCTTTTCGATGCCATAGTCCACTTCGGTGCCCTCCCTCCTTGCCCGTTCTTCTTCCAATCTTCGGCGCTCTCTCTCTTCGTTTTCTGCCCTCAATTTCTTGGCCTCTTCAATATCACGCCGTAATTGCTCCTCCTGCTGGCGCCTTTCTTCGGCATCTCGCCGATCTGCTTCTTGCTGGTCCTCTTGAAGACTCTGCAAAGCTTGCAGGAACGCCTCACGGCGCTCGTCGTCTAATACGGAGCTCACGCTGATGAACTCCCGGGCATAATCCCATTCGTTGTTGCGGAGCAATACATGCAGAGTGTAGAGCTCGAGGATCTTGACCCTCGCATTGAGGTCTCTCGGCGTGTCCGCTCCGCTCGTCCCCTTCGCCGGTGACCTGTGCCGGTTGAGCCGAGGGGACGGCGACGGCGTCTCATCAAATCTCTTGGAGAGATCCAGGTTGGGTGATGTCGAGGCGGCGAGATAGCTCTCCAGCTTTTTCTGGTTCAGCTCTTGTGTCCGCGCGTGGGTTAAGAGTAGTGTGGCGCTATTTGGTCTTTGTTAGCCATATGACGGCCAGAACCAAAACAAGAAAAAAAAAAACGCTTGCACAACACTTACAGATTAATAACAACGTCGGAATCAACGTCGCTCTCGACACCGTGGTATCCGTTGCGGACAACCTCCTCCCACACCTCTCCCTCGCGCACTTTGGTACACAGCGACCGCCACTCTTGGCTCCCGAACGCATCCTTGCCCTCGTCCGGCTCCAGTTCGACGATTGCGTTCAGCGTCGTCAGGTACAAGCTCCAGACTTTGATCCTCGTGGACCGAGACGCTTTGGCGACGGGCGCGGGTTCGGTTGGTTCGCCTTCCCCCTGTGCCGGCGGCGGGGTGATCAATGGCAGGATAGTCGACAGGGCCTCGGGCAGGCGGCGCGTAAGGAACAGAGTCGATGCCTGGCGGTAGGTCTTGGATATCTGGGAGGTGTGTCGCGAAGAAGTCGACGAGGAGAGGGATGAGATGGAGCTCGAGAGCATGTGCGGAGGGAATGCGGATGCCGTTTCGGAAGAGGCGAGCGTGGGACTCAAGGTCGCCGTGTAAGAACCGTTAAGGGACGACATGTCGGCGGGGATTTAGAGCACGAGCAGCAGGGCATCCAAATCAATTTGTCGGCATTGACGTGCCCCAGGCGGGAGGGAAATTGACGAGGGGGAAGGTCGAAAAAAGAACGGGGTTTATTGTTATGTATCCGGTGTGCGGAGAATGGCGGCCATCATACGCGTTCCTGCTCAAATGCCACCTGCAGGTTGTGTCGAGAGGCTAGAAGTGCGACATGTGGTCGTGGGCAGGTAGATTCGGATTGCCGGTGCTCGGTGCTTGGGAGGTGGTGCGGGTGTTGCTGGCCGCTGGAGAATGGAGCTGGAAAGTCTGCTGACTGAGGTGGAATGGGCAGCACCTGGCCAATAAGGGAGGCTCGCCGAGCCCAGATCCTGTCAGGCACGGTTGCACTTTTCGGCCATGGCCAAACTTTAGCCTCGGTTTGATTCCTTCGCTGGCAATCCCCGGTCCCCCATGAGTGGCTGGCTCCGTCGGCCTAGACAGCTGACCGCTGCCCGTCCACGGTCCGCCGACCGCCAGCAAACGAGAGGGGGCGCGGGCGATAAGCGAGTACACGTCGTGTCCCAGTGACGTCGCGCCCAACGCCTTGCACGTGAAGTACCCCTCTAGCCTCCACGAACGGCCTTCTCATTGGGTGGAACTTCCTGATCGGGGAAGAGCGAGGACGCTGGACGGAGCAAGCAGGGGTTGCCCTCGACGACAGGCCGAGCTTCATCTCACCAAGCGGAGATCAACAACCATTTACAGACGAATGTCTCATGCTGTCGCCGCATGTCATTTCGAATCTTCGTGATCTCGCCCTCCGGGTCGGGGTTCCCCTTCTAGAATAGACTCTCTTATGAGAACATCTATTACTTTTTTATCCCTTTTTTTTTTACCCCCCATCGCGAGTCCACAACCGCGTTCGTACCTGTGTAGAGTTCGCGTGCCCCTGTCTACCCCAGATTATCCCGAGGCGTCTCCGAGGCACACGGAAGCCCGCTTGCCGGGCCTTTTGCAACTTCACTTACTCTCCTATCCAAGACAGTTTTGTCACAAAGGGGGAACGGCGAGAAAAGAGCGATAGAATGTTCAGGCCATATTCCATGGGACACGAGAAAGACGGCCATTCGTTTGGGAGACATGGAATCAAACCACCATCCAAGGTCGCAGCAAGAGTGAAACAGTAACTAGAGTCCTACCAGTCGTCGCTTTCCCCCGTTGCGTTGCAGCAACTATCTAAAGGATCATTGCAATTCACCCATTGATTGCATACCACATGGAATATAACCTAGAAAGATACCATAAACAATGTCGGCCACATAATGTATAATGGTAAGCTGCGAGAAGCCGACTGGCCTTGATTGTAACACTGCCATGCCGACAGTCGCTATAATGTCAAGAGAAACTAGTCTTCGATTAATGTCAACGTGTCAACTTCCGACTCTGAGAAGGTGGCTACTCAAAGGAAAAACGTTGGACTGGGCGTCGTGCAGCAGGATACCCACCATTCGAGAAATCCAAGTCGGGCAAGAAAATGTAATCAGCGTGGCAACTCAGGATATACGTCCAGTAACTGAAAGACTTGGAGTACATAGGTAAACCGTGACATCTCTACGTATGAAAGGCCTCGGTAGCAGCAGTAGCCTGGCTGATTATAAGGGGCGCATGTTCCCCAGTCCAAAGCCCCGAAGCCTGGATTAGGGTGTATCTCGATGGAAATAACCAGGGATTTCAAGCACTGCCAGGCTGCCACCGACCTGTCTCATTTGTCTTTGAGAATTTTGAGGCAGCTTGGTGAGGCCTTGCTGCCAGTCCCAGCCCCGCCCGCTCCTTCCCCCAGTGATGCCTCAACTTGACCCGACTGCTCCTTCCCCTAGAGTGCCTCGATCCAACCGCTCCTTCCCCCAGAGATGCCTCGCTCCATCCAACTACCCCTTATATATTAAAAGCCGTCCGGAATTCTCAACAATCCGTGATCCCTCGATGGGATATCTCCGACATACGGCGAGTGTCCCTGAAAATCATATTGATATCACGGGTGCGTGGGTTCGATTCCACCCATGTTCGTAAAGCCCTCGGTTTTTCATCAACCCCTCTGTCCTTCGGCATAAGGGTTGAGCTTTTTGGATTTTTTTCTTAATGTTCTAGAGTAAGTAGTAAGTAGTTTTGCAACATTTCTTTTTCATTTGAGTGAGCTGGTTTGAATACTCGTTGTTGTTGGCCATGATGTTGCAACTCATAACAATCTCTGGAAGAGAACCACGAGCGATACTAGAGAGACGGGGCATAATAGTTGCCTAATACAACACAGACATACCTAGGGAGCACCTCCAAAAGATCACTTACCTCTTTGGGTCTACCTACTTCAAATTGTATGCTTGCCGGATGGTAGGAGGGATCACCTTTTACCTCAGCCTTCCTTCCACCTTTCCTCAATCTTTCCCAGACCTACCTACCTACAACACTCCGATCACCTCTAACCTACACGAACTCGAGGGCCATAAGCTCATCAAAACACCCCCCCGCCATGGAGATCACGATGAAAAACTTCTGGCATCAGCTGCCCAGAATTCTGATTTCGATCGCGGAGTCTAAGTTTGTTGCCTTGGATGTGGAGATGACCGGAATCTCAAACAGCGTATCGGACCCTGAAAACAACAAGAACGGCCAGCCTAGTCGCGAGGACATGTACAGGAACGGCAAGAGAATCGCCTCGACGTTCAATGTCTTCGAGCTGGGCCTCACCTGTGTTAAAGCAGATGGAGGTGGGTGCTCGCGGCCCGCCGTTGCGAACCTCGTTGACGAGAATCTTTCAGACGAATCTTACAAGACAGAAACGTACAGCTTCTACGTTAGCCCCCTGCTTCTCGAAGAGGTTAAAGAAGACAGCGCATTTGCCAAGGGGGTCGACAGGAAGCTTACAACTTCTCTCGAAACTCTCAAATTCATGAAGAAGGAAGGCCTGCGACTGGAGAAGATGTTCGATGACCCGGTACCGCACTTGAGCCGAAAGGAGGAGAACGAAGCACTGGTTCGCTTTTTGAACCGAGTGAAGAAGCAGACGGTGGCGGACCACAGATACAACGAAGACAAAGACCTCGACGTTTTCCGTGGCTATGTCGACGACGAGATTGCCGCCTGGCTTCATCGTCGCAGAGAGGATGTGAGTATGAGCGGCACTCGATCATCACTTTCTAACGATAGTACCACAGAGACCTTCAGAGATCAAGATCCACATCCCTCTATCGGATAGCAAGAAGCGAAACCGGGTTTACGCCGACATTGTGCGTGTGGCGGCTAAGCAACACCTCCCCTCATGGATGAAGTGTCGCGTTTGGGACCATGGCGCAACTGTGCGCATTTACAGGGAGGATACTGCAGAGGAGACAGAGGTAAGCTCGACGTTCCGTGAGCCCTAGGTTGTGGCTGGGATCCAACTGATGTCCGTTAGTGGAACGACAAGCTTCGAGGTCAACTAACAAAATCGATACGAAAGCAGATAGGCAAGTGCTCCCATCAGATTGCTCTGACTAGACATGCTCACCGTCAATACAAGGTCTTCGAATCATCATTGAAGCCCTCGCAGCCGGCAACTTTGCAAGCTATGTCGACCCGACTTGCATCATCGATGCACTGTCGTCCTCGTATGGCAGTATGACAGTCGAGCAGTTCTGTCAAGAAGTGGAGGCGAAGTTTGGAAAAGTCTCTTCAGATAGCTCGGGGCAGTCGTCTCAACCAGGCGAAAGTGGTGAGGTGGGAACTACGGCTGAAAATGACAACACAGCTTGGACAACTCCTACCAATGATGACGAGGCAACGTCGAATTCATCGACGCAAGAGAGCCCCGATGACACTTGGGGAATACCGATAGGCTACGATGGCAACGACGAAGAGACGAACAAAGTGATCGGTGATCAAGTCTTGGATGCCCTCGGCACACTCGAGTGTCATTTCCAGTCATGCCCTCGTATCGTCGTCGGGCACAACATATTCTGGGATCTTTTATTCCTGTACCAGACCTTTATCGATGACTTGCCGGACACATCGGTGGAGTTCTTCGCCAAGATCCACAAGCTCTTTGCCTGCATTCTGGATACTAAGGTCATGGCGATCCACATTCAGCCAATCGAAGGCGAGGACCCTCTGTGCGATATCTTCGAGAGGCTCAACGTCAGAAACAGACGACCGTACATTGGCTGGGACACAGCATATGGATTCGGTAGAGCCTCGAGCGCGCATGAGGCCGGTTACGACAGTAAGTAAACCCCCCTCACCTATGTCTTCCATTGTGAGCTGACCTTGAAGCAAGGCTTCATGACCGCCACTGTTCTACTGCGTCTGGGCCACAAGCTCGCCAGGGAGAGTTTGAACGAAAGAGCTAGTGAGACTGAAAGCTGGCGCAAGCGGATGAGGAAGCTGTACACTAAGGGCTGGCTGATCGATATCAAGCGCGATCCGACATCGTTCGATTCGGACTCGGACTTGGAAGACGGGTTTGGCGAGGAGACCGACTCGGATTCGGGTGAAGACATGGGCAGTGTTCACTGGGAACACTCAGCGTTTGATCCCTTTCGCAACACCCTTCGGATCGGCCCTTGCACCAACGTCTGTCTCAATGAGCAGCAGGAGACCCACCAGGCTACATGTCCGCATGGCCTCTGAGATGCAAGCCACCATGACGGGTTGCAAGCGAAATGGTCGGAAAAGGGAAAATGAGGGGACAAGAACAGGGTAGTCCTGTAGAGGAGCAGTATATAAAGACCAGGCAAGCTAAAATCAATACCGCCGAACCCCTTTCGGCCGACATCATCCAGTGAAGATTTGATTGTACAGTTTATCTATGATACAGCGTTACATTTTTCGCCTCTCTTGACCCCACTTCCCACGAAGAAACCACGGATCCGTTAAAAACAAGCCACGGTAAAACCTTTCTTACCTGTCGGCCATCATGTTTCGTACGCTGGAGAAGTAGTCCGGCGAGAGCACCTGCTTGAGCTCCTCCCGGGTGAGCCACTGGAACTCGGTGTAGCCGTGCGGGTTGCCCGACAGGTTGGCCTGGCCGGCCATGATGCGCCACTTGAGGAAGAATGTCTTCTCCCCCTTGCGCTCGACGGTGCCGTCCTTCTTGACGACGGGCTTGACGACGTGGTGCGCGATCGGCGCCCGGCCGACCATCCAGGTGTTCATGTTGACGCTGGCCGACTGGTTGAGAATGCGCTGGGCAGCCTGCGTATGATCACCCTGCGTCAGCGTTGTCCTCCGAAGTCAAGGGTAAAGGGCACTAAGCAACCCCCCCTGAGGGGAGAGATCGCCCGCCCCAGTCACGCAAACAAAACTCACCTCGTGGAGGTTCTCCTCCGTGCTGAGACCGGCCGCGGGGAACTCCCACTTGCCGTTCTTGGCCTTCACGACCAGGTACAGCGTCCGGTCCATGGCGCGGTCCAGCCTCGTCCTGTCGCCCTTCTTGTCGGCCTCGGAGACGCGGGGTTGCGGCGCCTCGGGCGGCACGCGGTCCTCCTCGGGGATGATCTCGGCGTCGTCGCTGACGCGCATGACGGCGTCCTTGAGCAGCAGGTCGCGGACCGTGTCGTGCTTGCTCAGCGGGTCGCCGACGGCGAGCTCGTCGTCCCACGAGCGGGACGTCTTGCCCTTGTACAGGCCCAGCTCCTTGGCCACGACGCCCTGGCGGTCCTTGATCTTCATCTCCCAGTCGATCTGCCCCGGCGTGTCGGGCTTGAAGTACACCGACGTGATGAAGGGCAGGGCCAGCCGCTCGTTGAGCCGCTTCTGGTAGAAGAAGTAGGCCTGCTCAAAGTCCGTCAGGGGCCGCGTGAGGAGCGGCGCCCGCGTGACGATGGCGCCCGACTTGATGCGGTAGCCCGGGCCGGAGGCTTGCTTCGCGGGCGTGGGCTCGGGGGGGACGCTGGTGGTCGGGGGAGGCGGAGGGGGGGTCGTCGAGGCGGCGGCGGCGGCGCCAGAGTAGGCCCGCGAGGGAGCGGGAGCGGGAGCTCTGATCTGGACCCGAGCGCATTGTCGGCAGAGTCTGGGGGATGCTGTTGAGGGAACTCTTGGTCAGTCAATTGATTCGGTCTGGTGCGGCAACGGGTACGCACTGCGTAGGAGCCCTACAACGGCGAACGCGCCTCTGCTTGAGGCCGCCATGGTGAATGTCTAGGTGTGCTGGGTCTCCTCATCCAACACCTTGCGTCGAAATCTCCAGATGGATTGAACTTTTTGCTTCGGCCACGGTACGTACCGCCAACACTGGGCTTACCTAAGGACACCCAGCTCCAGGTGGATCAATGCCGTCCCTCCGCCCATGAAGCGCCCGGACCATCGAGCTGAGGCATCGGCTCGGCTCCTAGTGTGCTTACGTGATGGTGGACACCAGTGCAGAAACCTTTTTATCTCACTGACGGTCCGCGCCTTCTTGCTCATCTCTTCTTCTTTTCTCACTACGGCACCATTTCCTTATCGTCAAGACCTGTTCCACCTCCAGAACGTCCTGATCATTTTTCGAGTGCCCAGAGCAAACAGCAGTCTTTTTCGCTAGCAGCGCCTGCATCTTTTCTACTGGGATTCACTGTTAGATAGATACTGCAAACATTTCTCAGCTCTCCACACCGCTTTGCCCCTGCTGGCTCTATGGCTGTTGTTGGATCTGCCAAAGCTGATTTTCTGAATTTCCCCGACCTTACTGGAAGGGACTGTCGCACTGCTGAGCCCTATGCTGTACCATGGCGGACGTTTCTGTGATTTTTGCTTAGTGCTACGCGCACCTTAATTGTGCTAATGCTTTGCCCATCTAGGCAGACGTGTTCAATCATATACCCGAGTCACACGAAGTCGTCAAGCACGCGTTGGATAACTAATCATCATGTCCATGTTCGTCGTATCATCGTCTGCCTACAGTACAGGAAGCTTCTTGAGCTTTTCTCGAAACCCTTCGACCACGAGCAATTCCACCATGAGAAATGAGGCTTCGATATTTGCGAAGACTCCTTCAGATATCCGTACACACTGCGGATCTACATACCTTCCCTAGTCGAAGCAGAAAAGGAAATGAAGGAATAAAAACATATCGAGCCATGCCGAAATTCAAGCCACTTTCAGATAAGTGCCGGGTATCAAACCGCGTGGTTCGCTGCCAAACACCATGAACGCCTCATGCCCTTTTCCGTCGTAACTCCGGTCAAGCCTTCAGCTCCTCGATCGCACGGGCCACCTCCTTAGCGGCGATCTTCTGCCAGGCCTTCCGGCCATCTTCATCAAGAGCGACGGGGTCTCGGAGGCCCTCGTAAAGCTTTCGCGATATGTCGCGATTGATGCTCATGAACTGATCGGATGTCAGTTCCTTCGCCTGGTAATGCGGGTGCAGTGCGGCGCGGACAATGTTGCAGATTTTTTCCTTGGTTTCCAAGGAGATGGCTGGACGGGTAGGAGACGAGTCTTGCGACCGGGGAAGGTTGGCTCGGTGGCGCATGGGCCGCTGGGGCCGGGGCTGGCGGATCTCGGCGCCGTTCGAACGACTGTCGGAGTCGCTGCTATCGCCCGAAGCTCGAGTCGGCGAGTAGTTGGCCTTGGGGAATCTCGGCTCGATGTAAGAGCTAAGAGACAAGGTGGTAGGCGAAACAGGTCGGGTATGGGGAGGCGGTGTGAGGGACAGCGCCCGCGGAGAGTTTCTCGAGGAAGGTGAGGGGGAGGTGACAGGGGACGAAGGGTCAACGCCAGATCGAGTGCCGAAATAATTGCGCACCGTCTCGTCATCCGACGGGGTGCTCATCTCGACCTCCTTGAGCAGCGAAGACAGAAAAGATGGACCCGTTCCTGCCACATTGGGAGACTCAGGGCGGCGTGCCGCGGCGTTGTTGTGGGATCCCGAGGTCTGGATGTTCATGGGCGCAGGCGAGGACGCCGACGCATAAGCAGGTGTAGCTGCAGATGCCGAAGCGGACGAAGGCGCGGCTGCGGAGGCAGAGGCAGCAGTCGACGCCGACGCAGAGACAGAACCGAACGCTTCTCCATGCAGAGGCAGCCGACGTGTGCGAGGTCGCTTCAGCTTGCGCTCAGGTTCTTCGGCAGGCTCTTGCGGGGAAGACGTGCTGGATTTCGCCTTGCGCTTTCGGGAATTGGATGTCGTCTGGGCCTCTCGAGCTGCGGCTGTCGTCTCGGTCTGTCGAACTTGAGCCAAGGTCTCCCAGGCCCGCTGCTCTTCTCTCATCTCCGGGGTGGCGGGAGCGGGAGTGGGAGAATCTTGCGGAGGTAACATGTTGCCCAAGCGATGGCCGATGCTCTGGAAGAATACGTCTCGAGCGCCTGCCCTGCTGGCGATGTTCATACGCTGCTCCCAGTCGCGATGCGCTCGCATCTGCTCTCTTTGCGATTGAGCACGACGGAAGCTTTGAAAGGCGTCGTCCTCCTCGTGGTTGTCGAGGTCGATTTCGGTGGCGTCAAAGATGCTCCTGGTGATTTGATCCCACGCGCCTTCCCAGTATCTAGCCTCGCGTCTGGCGTTGCGAGCTTGGAGTTGAGTGCGAAGGTAGCTTCGTCGGGCTGGGGCGTTGCGTCTTGCAGCTTGGGAGACTGTCCGCCGACCTTGGGTGTTTGGTCGAAAAACATTTCCTCGGCTTGGGCTGCTTGGACACTCGAAGCAATACCAGGACTCGGTCTGGGGAACACCGCTCAAGCCAATACAGTGGGTGTGATAGGCCGCATTGCAGCCGTCGCAGAGGAGCAACACATCTTCCTGGTCCCCAGAGTTGCAGACAGGGCAGACACGCGGTGGCTCTGCATCCTCGTCGGGGTTCTCTGCGAGCCATGTGTGAATATCGAATTCCTGCTGCTGCTTTTTATCTTGTACAGCATACGAGTCGATGGCAGGACCTGTGAATTGCATAAACGTTAGCTGCTGTTGTTGGCATCGTCGTGGGTGGCATGGTGTTTTGGGTTGATACGTACCATTAAGCTCAGATGATAATCTGACCTCATTGAAAGGTGTACGGCAAATGGGGCAAGTGTTGGAATTCTTTGCCCAGCTTCTGATGCAGCGATCATGAACAATGTGATTACAGCCAACAAGAGTAGCAATAAGATTGTTTTGATCCTCTGGCTGGAGAATCTCAATGTCAGAATCGATGCGTTGAAAGACAGTTTTTGTTGTTGATGTCGCAGTTGGTGTAATAGGTGCTGCACTGTCTGGCTGTGACAGTGAGAGGGGCGGCTGCAGCGACTCCAGGCATATGATGCACTGATCCGGTTCAGTCATTGTGGCAACAATGGTAGTAGCGCTTCAGGGTTGATGAATTCATAAAACTTGTCGATGAAAAATGCCAGTATGGCTTTCAGGATGCACAGAGATTCACAATGGAATTCTGGTCCTTTTTCAGCAAGCTGTTTGTAGTGTTGTCTTGTGTTGTTGGCCGTGGGCGAAGGGTCCCGGTCGACTTGGAGATAGATAGGTATGCTGCACTGAGGCCACCAAGGTTCTAATGGTGAGTGCTGTCACTGCCACTGCACCAAAAGGGTTGCCGAGAGTGGGTGGGAAGGTAGAGGGGGAAAAAGGTGGAAGGTGGGTAGGTTGGTAGGTAGGTGAAATAATACCTAGGCAGATAGGCAGGAGTTACCTCTGTGGCGGTAGTAAAACTGTCAGCAGGTGTAGGTTTGGGGGCGATTTCCGCCGGAAAAAGACCTAGAAACAAAAATAATAATTGAAATTTCAATGGAAAAAAGACCGGTGAGTGCAAAGTCGAAAAAAAAAAACCCGCACTTCTGAGCTTTTTTTTCTTGCCTTTGTCGTTCGAGCAGGAGGGAGGGAGGAAGAGGGAGTTGAGAGAGGGGCCGCGCTGCTCTGGTGCTGGTGCTGCTTCTTGCTGATGCAGGGTGCTGGTAGTGTTTTGGTGCTGGTGCTGGTGCTGCTGCGTACCTGACTGCGGGCTGCCTGCTTGTTGCTGCGATGCTCAGAGGGGTCCACGTCTGGAATTGTAGGAGGGAAAGTTTGGAGTGACCAGCGCCCCCAAGCGGGTTTTTGCGAGCTTAGCGCAGACCCACAAATGACTTTGGAAAGAACCAATGGGAGAAAGGATACAGCTCCTGCAGCGGCAACGCCACATCTCGCAGACCCACCTCTGACCACAGCACGCGCAGCGCAGCGCAGACCGCAGACCGCAGACCGCGGCACGCCCACCACGGACCGTGGTCCAGTGGGCTGGGCTAGATACCTTGGTAGGTACCTGCTGGGCCGCCTAGGGTGTAGGGGTCATCACCGGCCAGCAACCTAATCCAGCGGCACCAGACGCACCGCCGGTAACTGCACCAGCGACCAGCAATTGGCGAAGAGCCCAGAGCATTGTGCGCAGAGACACTGGGGGGATAGGACGGATCAGACTAGCCCACTAGGGTCGCTGCAAAGCACAACCCCCAAGAATTGATGCAGCATTAGCAGCAACACCTTCGTTCACCTCACCTCACATCACCAAGGTACACGGCAACGTAAGTCATGTGTGAGTGAACAGCCGCTGCTGCTACTGCTGCTGCTACTGCCACTTTCGGCTCCTCGGTAACGACCTCTCATATCGGGCAAGGTGGGATGGAAATATAAGAAGAGAGTTGATACATACCAGCCTTGGCGCCGGGCAGAAACACAGACAATTGGGACCGGGGGAGCTTGCGTGTGTGTGTGTGTGTGTGTTGCGTTGCGTCGCGTTGCGTTTGCCGGCCTTTCTCCTCTCTGGTTTCTGGGCCACCCTCCAAGATGACTTGACGAACTGTGACCGGGGACGGAGGGTTGTGGTGGTGGTAGTGGTGATGGTGGTGGGAAGGGGGGGGCGAGAGACAAGCGGTCTTGTCTTGGACTTGTAATTGGTGGTAGTGGTAGGTGGGCGAGTCAAACAACGTCGACGGGTTGTGTGGCTCGTGCGACGTCAGTCGGCCGGGTACCTTGAGACCAGCTGAGCGTCGATAAGTTGCAAGCTCGAGGTTTGTGTGTTCGGCTGATCGGGTGTGCGTCTGCGTCTGCGTCTGGCGTCGAGGCGAACTGAGAGTGAGATCGGGGTGTGCGAGTGAGGCGTATACGTCAGACGCTCTGTCAGCTCTGCTAGTTGATCGAAATCCACGACGAAGGCGGTGCCTTGCTGCGGATGCGAAGGCAATGGTACTGGTAGGGTGAGAGAGAAGTGGGAGGTGGCATCCCGGGTTGAGACGCAAACTCGGTAACGGGAGCCTGGGCGATACTAGTACTGAGGTGAGGGACAGCAGGAGAATTGAAGGATGAGAATGGGGGTGCTGTGGAACGACAGAGGAGACGTCGGATCGAGGGCGGCACAAGCTGTTAGAAAGGGGAAAGCCGGGGCGCAGGGTGAGAATATTTGGCGCTGGAATGGGTCCGATCAAGCCAGGTCAGAAGGGTGCCTTTCTCCGAGTCCAAACATGGGATACACTTTCATCGCGGGAATTGGGGGGCAGGCAGGCAAAGAAAGAATATTAAGGTCAGGCAATGCTGCCGCTGCCGCTGCCGCCGCCGCCGCACGCAAGGTACACGTGAGACCTTCACGCCCCTCCCCAGGTGTCGTCTCGGAGGCCGACGAGATTGGCTGGTGGTTCTGGCCTGCGTCAGGTTGCGACCCAAGCCCAAGAGTCCGTCCCTTTCTTGGTGTGTCCGAGCGAGTTCGAGTTGCAATTGATAGTTGAATGCTGTTCGCCGGGGGCCCGTCCCGGTGCCACAAACCCTTCTTTCCCTTGCTTTTTAATCTGCTCTGTTCGAATCGAAAGGAGCGGTAGATTGCAAGCGGACGCGGCGTTTGATACCCATGCCGGGTTTTGGTCGTTTACGGTGTTCATTCCGCAGGGGAACGACCCCCAAATTTGCTGACTCTGCGTATTTCAAGATAGGTATCTTCAATCACCTCCGCTGTATCCGTACTGGGGTCCATTTCTCAGCCTTGATACTACGTACTATCACATCCTTTCCTCGTAATGTTGTGTGCCTGGGCACTTCACAAGTTCACACTATCCGTATCCACCTACCGAGAAGTGACGAGGCGACAATCGGAACGTTGCGACTTACATGGCCCAAACCCGCCATCTCTTTTTTCTCTTTTACATCGTGCATCCTGAGCAACCGACTTCTCATTGGCCGCCTGACCCTCCCCGCTACGTCCAGAGGAGCCTGGATGACTCAAGTCCCAGATCAAGTGGCGGCGCCGGCCTCACTCCTGCGCACTTGTCAACCAAAGTCCAGGATCTCGTCAAATAAAAAAATCTTCGATCTTTGATAGGCAGAGTCATTTGGCAGCCTCGTGCGAGAACCTGGCTGGCGACGTTCGCCTCGATGCGCTTCAATGCAGGCACCCAGCGGGATTCCCCGTGACATGTCCTAGCCCAAAGCGGACCTTTCGAAACCTCGATATAGCGTGTGTATGTGGCCTCGTGGTTGACTCCTGTGACGAATAGCTTAGACGTACTGCCTCCTGTTGGACAACTTGTCTCATGCGGTCGGTGATCAATATACCTGACTTATTGACTGTCCTCACCGACCGTTCCCCACTTATCCACCATTTGACTCCAGCCATACTTCGTAGTTATTAGTTCACAGAACGGGATGCCCTCTTTGGCGGCAAAAAAGGGCGCATGTCAGGAACGAAGCGGTCGGGAGGGGACGTCGTTGTACGTCAATTTCTTTTCATTGCTGACCAAGTGGTCCCATCTGGCAGCTGACTGAAGACCCGTTCCATAGTGGTTGTCGTCAGGATGTAGGCAGAATATCCGTTTTCCCATACACCGCCCGAAAATGCAAAGTAGAAGCCGTCCACCATCCGTCATTTCATCTTTTAAACCTCAGCAATCTCCCTCAGGCGACGGAGGGTAGAGCGCATGGCAGCAGCGGCAGGGGTGCTTCATAATTTGTTAGCCTCAGGGGTTCCTTCGTCGCAGAGTTCGTGCGGCGTGGGCCGGTTGGGGGTTCAACATACGCAACAGTGTAGGCACCGCCGGCAACGGTCTTCTTGCAAGCGTGGCAGTTCCAGATACCGGTGGAGTGACGCTTGACGGTGGGCTTTCCGCAGAACGTGCAAGTGTACTTGGCGTGCTGGGAGATTTCCATCTTCTTCACCTGCTTACGCAGGGAAGCACCGTAACGGGTACCGTACTTGCCGGTAACTCCGACCTTCTGTAGGGCTGTTAGCCATCTGCGACATCGTCATGGCGAGTTCAGGTGAAGATGGCTTCGTTGACGACCCGTCACAATCCGTTGTAGCCCCAGATGCCAGCCCACTTCCACGCAGAGTTCCGAGAGACGAGAGAGACTAATAATGGTATGACGTTGCGGTAAGAGGAATGGCCGAGCTTGAGGGGTAGTGCTGTCGTGAGCTAATGTCTTGGTTGTTGCGGACGAGTTGTCGAGAGGGGCTGCCTGTGCCCATGTGGTTTAGGAGAGGCTTGGGGCAAAGAGCTCATGCCGTCTTCATGTGGTGATTGTGCTCCAGTCATGGGCGGTCGGTTGGTATCGATCGTCTCTCTCGTCCTCAGCTCGTCGCGTAGAAGTCTAGGTGTTGACGTGTGGACGGACATCTTGGCCTTGACCCAAGCCCCTCGGGGCAAGTTCACGCCTCATCTGCCACTGTCGCCAATGGAGAATATCGCGGAGCGCCGTCGATGCGGGGGTACGGAATTTCGAAGCGTGACGGGAAGTCGATGAAGCCAGTCCTCCTGAAATATTAGGTGCAGAGAAGTACGAACCTTCGTGCGCTTGGCCATTTTGTCGATGTGTTGGGGGGAACGGTTCGTTGACTTGAAGTGCGACGGTGGTGATGTTAGATCCTCCGCTGCTCGAATATTTTTGAGAGGTCGTCTAGTTTTTTGGACCGCCAGCCCTAGGTGTGTGGTGAGTGTGTGCGTCGGGAAAGAGCACGGGCCATCGCCTGCCGCATTTCTGGCAAAACTTCGGTCAACCTGGGCCGGGCTGCTCCTGCCCTCAACTGCCGTCATTCTGAAAATTTTAGCGAAAGCCAGTCACGTGGTAGCTCACATGATAGTCGAGTGCTCCGTTTTGGCCCGGGTGGTCTGTGAGGTCGCACCGGTTTCTTCTTCAAAACGGAGCTTTCAGTCAGGCCGGGAGATCGGCGTCATACCTGTCCGCTCGGCCTTTCTAAGCTGTATCTGGAAAGCATAGCGTCCGGGCGGTCGTCACTACTGCGCTAGGGTGCCGAGACTGCGCGGGCCAGATTCCCTTACGAGTCGATATCGCCGTTTGCTACACCACAAAGTTTGCGCTCACGACGGCCGCCATGCGGAATGTGTCACCAAATGGACCGCGAAACGGTCACTGTGAGGGATCATCGTGTTTTTGAAAAAGGGGTCGGAAGGGAGAGGCGGGTGCCACTTTTCGCGGCGTGCTGGGATATGTAAATATGGCCGCCTGCCTCGCATGACTTTTCAAGATGTCTGAGACTCTGCACCTGGTCTACCTGCTGCTGCTCTCTTCATCGCTTTTATTTCTGGATCATTGCCCTACTTCATTTTCTTCCATCGTGTCCCCAAAGTGTGAACACCTGTCCCAGACAGCAAAATGCCCATCAAGCAGCACGGCCGCCAGTACGACATCGTCGTTTTTGGTGCTACTGGTACGTGCGAGTTTACGATGTGTTTGTGCCGTGACGAGACGATGGGTAGATCTATGAAGCGCCGAGTGCTGACGTTTCTCTAGGATACACCGGAGCCTTCGTCACAGAGCACATCGCAACCCATCTGCCATCCAATTTGAAGTGGGCGGTTGCCGGCCGCTCAGAGTCCAAACTTCGAGACGTCGTCGCCAACTGCAGTGAACTGAATCCCGACAGAGTGCAGCCGGGTACGTTCATCAAATTTGAGTTCTCCCCTATATCAGCTGATTGTCTGATTTTCCTTGGGTGTTCTCGAGCCAAGCGGCTACGATGTTTCTTTCTCATTTCCGTTGTTTTGATGCACAATATTGGAAATGGAGAGGTCGACACTCGAGCGACAGAGAGGGGCACAGCGAGCAGCGACGACGAAGGCTGCTGAGGATCCTCGTGCAGTCTTAGCGCTGTCATTCGTGCATGTTGAGTGCGTCATGTTGAGACCGCTAATGGCCCCCCACAGAAATTGAAATCTGCAACCTCAACGACGAGGACATCGAGAGCCTCGTGAAGAAGACCTTCATTCTCATCACCACTGTTGGACCTTATGCGCAGTATGGCGAGCATGCATTCAGGGCTTGCGCCGAGAATGGGACGCATTATCTCGACGTTACCGGCGAGACACCCTGGACGGGCACCATGATCAACAAATACGAGGGCGCCGCGCAAGAAACTGGAGCTATGATGTTTCCCCAAATTGGCATCGAGTCCGCGCCGCCAGACCTCGTCACTTGGCTACTGGCGAAGCAGGTTCGTGAGAAGCTCCAGACCACGACTGCGGCCGTTACGGTCTCCATTCATCAGCTAGAGTAGGTTCCTCCATTTCTCTTAGTCGATGAAACATTGACAGAACGCCGCTCTAACGCCGAATCTTTCGACAGTTCTGCCCCATCTGGCGGTACCCTGGCGACGGTCCTCGGGCTGTTCGAGTCATTCTCCATCCAAGAGGTGAGAGCGCAGCACAAGCCATACGCTCTCTCCCCTGTACCGAACCGCAATAAGGTTCAATCGCAGACGCCCTTCCTGACCAAATTGATGGGACTGCGTAACATTCCGAACTTGGGGTTGATGACCACGTCCGTTGCTGGGATGACGGATACACCCATCATCCAGCGGTCGTGGGGTCTCATGGCGTCGCTGCCCTCGCGGGAGAAGCAGTTCTATGGACCTAACTTTTCGTTCCACGAGTACATGAGGGCGAAGAGCTATCTGCACGGCATAGCTATCCATTGGGCGCTCGCCTTTTTCGGCCTGCTTCTCGCGACCGTTCCGCCGTTCAGGAAGCTCGCACGACGTTTCGTCTATCAGCCTGGCGACGGTCCTGACAGGGAACTGGCGAAGAGGGACGAGATTGAATACCGCGGCATTGCTGATCCTGACAAGAAGTCCAACAAGACCGGGTACCCTCAAGCGTACTGCCGTGCGTGGTACACTGGCAGCATGTACTATCGTGAGTTTCACGTGCTACCCGACGAACAATGGCAACCTGCTGACTGGCTTGATAGTGACTGGAATGTTGCTGGCTCAAGCGGCATCGACGCTGCTTCAGGACGACGTCGAGTTGCCTGGAGGCGTCTTCACAGCGGCTTGCCTGGGCCAGCCGTATATCGACCACCTTCACGATGTTGGGTTCAAGTTTGAGTCCAAGCTTCTCGAGTATTAACGGATTCGGGTTCGGCACACTTCCCGAAGACTCGTCCCTTTCCAGGGGTCGTGTCCAGATGGATGGTGGTAGGGTAGTCCGTTGTAATGACGCGCACAAGATTTAACTCTCTTTCGATCGCGAATCGTGAAGTTGTGATGAAGAGGCGTCCGATGACTCGGGGATCCAGCCCGTTTCAAATATGGTCGGTCTGGAGGAAACGGAACATTAAACGGAAGGGCAGGCTGGTAGCGTTTTCGTTGCCACAACTGGGCATGCTGATGAGGAAGGTCCAGTCACGGCCACAGGGTTCTTGTCGGCTGCTCGACTGGAATGGTGAGGTGAATGTTCCTTCCAGGCTGCGTCCACTAATACTGGGCAGCTTGGTGTAGCTACATCCCTAGGCTTGTTAGCTGAGTTAGCGATAGCTGCAACCTCGCAGGCATGCGCCATGTGATTGTTCAGGGGCTTTGGATCCCAATTGACTCAATCGCGCATGCAGTTGTTATCTCCAGGAAAATGGCATAATACCTAATACACCCACCACCTTGATAAACACCTGTACCCAAAAAGGTACCTTGATGCAGCTGCAGTAAGGTTCCCACAGTGGAGTGCTTTTCCGACTCAGCCGAGCCCAGCAGCGCCAGTGGCCGGGTAATTAGCGCACCGAAAGCAGCTCTCCCCGCAAAAGGTGCCTAGCCCATAGCCAGAGCCAGGCCCAGTCTGATGGAGAAGGGGTACCCAATTCGTGAAAACTGAGGACGTCATCAAGGTGCAAATCCAGCAGCGTCCGGACCCAGCAGCTCTGTCGCTTCCGCATTGCAGTGACCTGACCTAACTCACCCCCGGACACCATCAAGCCGAGAATCGCCAACACATCTGTTGCGACATGCAATAGCGCGACCGGGCACGATCATTTCAACTACCCGAGTCTGAAGAGCCTTGATTGAGCCCCAGAGTTGCGATCTGCATCCCGAGCGAAAAATTCGAGAAAAAAGTAAACAAGGCTTCCGAGATGGACCAAGCAACAACGAATGCAGGTTCGGCCTCGGCCACCGAGAACACGCCACTCCTTCCGACGACAGAAAACCGTCCCAAAACCGCGCGAACCGTCACCTTCAATCCGAATCCCGTCACCAAGACGATAGAGCCCGAGCCGGACTTCCAACGCCCGAGGACGAGCCACAGCAGCATGGCGATGAGCCCTGGCGGCCAGAGCTCGGCCATTTCCGCCATCAACAACAAGCTGCGTCGACGGAATAGCCACGGCGCCGTGCCGAGTGCCATGCCCGCCCAGCTCGCCCCCAAGATCGGTCCTCAGCGGAGCACCAAGAACGCGCAGAAGCTCAAGCTGCTGCCGGCTCCGGAGCTCGAGGACGGCAGTCCCGACGAGGAGAGTGGCAGGGACGTGTACTCGCAGTACACTCGCATCAAGGACCCCACGGCGCGAAGGGACGCCGCACGGCTTGGTAAGGCGGACCGCGACAGGCTGCCTAGGGTGACGGCATACTGTACAGCAAACAAGTACCAGATGGATAATCTGATGCGGTTCCTCAAAGGACGGGGCAAGTCAAGGGGTGCCAACCCCAAACTGATCGACGAGTGCATTTACTCAGCGTACGACTACAGCAAGACCGTTGAGAACAGGCATGATCGCAGAGTGGGCGCACAACCCGACCCCGTCCAGGCGTACGAGAGGCGGCACTCAACAGGCGATGTCTCAGACAACGGCTTTCATCGAGACAACCTCATAGACCTGCATTCGGAAGGTCGGCATGATTCAGGGTTCGCTGATGGATACGACGGCGGTAACGAGACGGCTATTGTCGGGACGAATCCCGACTTTGATACCCAGATTCACACGCCCGAGGTCTTCCTCTTTGACTACGGAGTCGTCGTGATATGGGGCATGACCCTGGCTCAAGAGCAGAGGTTTCTTAAGGAGATTGCAAAGTTCGAGACAGAGAAACTCGCGCCCGACGATGTCGAGACGGAGCACTTCAACTTTTACTACACGAGAGAGTACCAGGCTCGGATATACAACGACTTCATCACGTTACGAGACAAGAGGAATTACATGACCAAACTAGCCATCTCTCACGCATTAGCACAAAGTGTCAAGGTACGTTCGTATCTGTTGGTGCGATCAGTCTCCTAGAAACTAACCCCCTGCAGACATCCCTTTTCGAGGAGTTGATAGCTTCGACAGTCGACACATGCAAAGATATACCGACACAAATCGCCCTGACGGGTACGATTAACCTGAGCCGGAAGCAGATCAACATGCAAATCGGCGAGCTCTTCATTCTCCGCATCAACATCCACCTCAACGGCTCCGTCCTCGACACGCCCGAACTCTTCTGGGTGGAGCCCCAGCTCGAACCGGTGTACCAGGCCGTCCGCAGCTACCTGGAGATGGACCAGCGCGTTGGCCTCTTGACGGAGCGTCTCGACGTGATAGCGGACCTGCTGGCTGTGCTCAAGGATCAGCTCAGCCACGGACACGGCGAGAAACTGGAATGGATTGGTGAGTCAACCCCTTTTGCTCTGGATAGCACCGGACTAGACTGACGAGTATCCCGACAGTAATTGTACTCATTGCAGCGGAGATTGTCGTCGCGGCCATCAACATTGTAGTGGATCTCTATGCATCGGATTAGCAAGGTCGTGGGCAGGAAGGCGTCGGATGAAGGTTTACTTTTCGTACTTAACTTATTCTAGCCTCTTTAATCCACTAAGGTCAGCCAGGCGGGGGCGGAAAACAAAAAAAGGCACCCAGGAACCAGGGGCTATTCAACTTAAGAGGGCACACAGGACACCCAGGAGTTCATCTGAGCGCATAGAAAGACAGCTTCACGGCGCGAAAGAAGACGGAAAGATGGGGACATTGAGAGGCAGCGGTAAATTTCTATTTACCAAAGCAATTATGTTATCTCGTAGTGTACAATACCAAAAACAAGGGTAAAAAAAATCCCAATCCTCTGCCTGCCAATTTCCGAAACGCCTGGACCTTTTAGAGCCGCCTTTCCCGCGTAGGATGACCAGACAGCTGCTTTCACGCCTTGTCCTCCTTGTCGTCAGTGGCTGGTGTCTCTTCCGGCTGCTCTTCGGTGTCGTAATTGGTCATCTCGACGTCTTCGTCCTGTGAAGCTGCAGGAGCCTGTTCCGGCGTCTTGTCGCGCTCCTCGTCCTTGGGCTCCGCGCTCTTGCTCTTGGCAGCGAATGCGTCCTTCTCCTTCTGGTACTTGGCCATCTCCTCCTCGGACCGCGTCTGGAACTCCTCCTTCTCGCCATCCGGCAAGTCCTTCCAGCCCCGCGCCAGCTCCTCGTCGATGTTGAGGTCGGCGTCATCCTTCTTCTTGTCCTCAATGGACGGGCGCGTCTCGCTGCAGTAAAGCTCAAAGGCGTTGCCAGGGCGCTTGGGCGGCTTCGCGACACCGTTAGTGCGAGCGGAGGCGGACATCTGGGAGTCGGCGCGGTGGGTCGCGTCGGCGGGTTGAGTGTGAGAGAAGGTCTCGGAGCTCGGCGAGAGGGTGGCGGCGTTCTGGCTGAGAGGGTTGGGAGAGTTGTTCTTGGCGGCGGAGTCGATCTCAGCCAGGACGGAGGGCTTGCGATGGCCACGCTTCGTTCGCAGAGGCTTGTCTTGCGGCTGAGATGGTGTCAGCAGTCTGCTTTGTCGTCGAGGTGGGCTTGGCGGAGGGCCTACAGTCGGGGGCGGGCTCGGGCTGCCGTCTGAATCCTCCACGTTGGTGCTCGTCCGCTTCGCCAGCTGCTCGAGGAGGAACGCTCGCTCCATGCGCAGCTTCTCGATCTGGCGTCTTATGCGAGCGAGTCGCACGCGCGTCGCGTCGTTCTCCTCCTCGACCTCGCCGGTGCGTTGCTTGAGCTGGATGCATTTCCTTCGGTAGGCCTCTTCGACCGAGGGCGGAAGGGAAGGCGGAATCGCTGATAGGTCAATCGCGGGAGGATTAGCTCTGATGATCTTCTTGGGAGGCATCGTGGGCTGTGTTTGTTTGTGTGTGGTATATTTGTGAGAGGCAGAGAGAGAAAGAGAGGGAGCTCCAAGGGCGCAGAATAGAAGCAGCTGGGTGGTCTTAGATGGCAAGTCGTGCCTCGAGTGAAGAAAAGCAGATGGGAATTTGGCTTTTTTCCCCTTGATTGGTAGGGGGGAAGCGTTGCGGCGGGATGGGGTTCACAGCGGATGTCAAGCGGAGCTTTGCGAGGGTAGGTCGCTCTTGCTTTTAAGGGAGACAAACGTACCGGATTGCGGAGCCATTACGCTTTTAGTGATGGGGTTTCTCCGTGATTTGGGGGCGATGTTTGCTGTACAGACGACGAAGATTGAGTTGAAGCTTGACAGGGACGCGAATCTGACGGTTGGAGGATGGAATTGGGTGGCCAGCCAGCCGCAAGGGTAAGATCTGGGCGATTGTCGTCAGGACCAACCGGCGAATCGCGCCAGCAGGGTGGAAGCAGCCCGGAAGCGCGAGGCTGCTGTCTCACAGGCACCTTGGCCTGGAAAGGACCTACCGCAAGGTCGCTGTACAGGGGTGTGGGACCAACCGGCCGGGGGTGACCAAACAACACCCGCACTGGGCTACGGGGCCCGTTCATTCCCAAGCCACGGCTCCTACCTAGTGGGAGAACGTCGTGGAAAATGACTAGCGGCGGTACAATGGAGAGGTGCTGCAAGAGCGCTGTTTAGATGAGTTGGAAAAAATCACCAGAAAATGCCAAAGATACTTGAATGACATAATTTGATGCAGTATTGAAAAATCTCAAATACAGATTTTAATGAA
This sequence comes from Colletotrichum sojae, assembly GCA_014235955.1. Taxonomy (NCBI): domain Eukaryota; kingdom Fungi; phylum Ascomycota; class Sordariomycetes; order Glomerellales; family Glomerellaceae; genus Colletotrichum; species Colletotrichum sojae. Next base: position 134,047 of record WIGN01000003.1, on the reverse strand, counting down.
GTGAAAATCATGTAGCAGACACTCTGAAGGCAGTAGCAAACACCTATTCTTCCCTTCAAGCACTATCTGGGCTTGCGCCGGATCGGATCAACAGCGTGCCTCCAGCGTCTTGATTGGTCATCCTGCACTTCAACCCACCAAGGCTGCAGCGTACGCTCTCGCACCGCACCCAGACTTTTTTTTTGAGCCTGAAAGAGCTCCCGCAACCACATCGTCAATATCAAGGGTACCTGCTCCCACACCGCGTTTACCACCTGCTCGACTGACATAAACCCGATCTCCGAAGCGTACCTGGTCGTCGGTTAATCATGTCTCTCAACATCCCCAACGCCCCTAACGCGGGCTTGTTCAAGCAGGGGTACAACAAGTGAGTGTCTCCTATCTGAAGCTCCCCCGCCTTGCCCGCCCATCACCGACTGACCCCTCGTGCCAGCTACGACTCCGAAGATGGAGCCGTCTTGCGGAACATCGACGCCTGCCGCGCCATCTCCTCGACCGTCCAGACCTCTCTGGGACCTTACGGCCGCAACAAGATCGTCATCAACCACCTTCAGAAGATGACCCTCACCTCAGACGCCGCCACTATCCTTAGAGAACTCGACGTCGTCCACCCCGCCGCCAAGCTCCTCGTTATGGCCAGTCAGCAACAAGAGGCCGAGATGGGCGATGCGACGAACCTGGTCATCGTTCTTGCCGGCGAGCTGCTGCGGAAAGCGGAGGACCTGCTGCGCATGGGTCTCAAGACGTCCGACATTGTCACCGGTTACGAGCGCGCACAAAAGTTTGCCCTCGAGACCCTCGAGGAGCTCTCCGTCGACAAGGTTGAGGACATCCGATCCCAGGAGGAGCTTAGCAAGGCCATCCGTACCGTCATTGCCAGCAAGCAGAACGGCAACGAGGACTTCCTTGCCGACCTGGTCTCCGAGGCCGTTCTCGCCGTTCTTCCCAAGAACCCCGTCGGTTTCAACGTCGACAACATCAGAGTGGTCAAGATCATGGGCGGCAGCTTGGAGCAGAGTCGGGTGGTCAAGGGCATGGTCTTCCCCAAGGAGCCCAACGGATCGGTCAAGAAGGCCCAGAAGGCCAAGGTCGGTGTCTTCTCCTGCCCCATCGACACCACCCAGACGGAGACCAAGGGCACCGTGCTGCTCCACAACGCCAAGGAGATGATGGACTTCACCAAGGGCGAGGAGTCTCAGCTCGAGGCCTCCATCAAGGAGCTCCACGACGTCGGCATCAGGGTGGTTGTCGCCGGTTCCACCGTCGGCGACCTCGCCATGCACTACCTCAACAGATACGGCATTCTTGTCATCAAGATTCTCAGCAAGTTCGAGCTGCGGAGAATCTGCAGAGTCGTTGGCGCCACTCCGCTGGCGCGGTTAGGCGCTCCGATGCCCGATGAGCTGGGCTCCATCGACGTCGTCGAGACGCTCGAGATCGGCGGAGACCGTGTTACCGTGTTCAGACAAGAGAACGAGGTTACGAGAACAGCAACTCTCGTCCTGAGAGGAGCCACCCAGAACCACCTTGACGACATTGAGCGCGCCGTCGATGACGGTGTCAACGTTGTTAAGGCCATTACCAGAGACCCCCGCCTCGTCCCCGGAGCGGGTGCCACCGAGGTCCAGCTCGTCGAGAGACTGAACGCCCTCGGAGAGAAGACCCCGGGTCTGTCGCAATACGCCATCAGGAAGTTCGGCGAGGCTTTCGAGGTCGTCCCCAGAACGATCGCCGAGAGTGCCGGTCTGGACGCCACAGAGGTGCTGAGCAGACTGTACATGGCCCACCACAAGAAGGATGACTGGTCCACTGGTGTCGATATCGAAGTAAGGCGCTCCGCCCTGGTTGTTGCGCTTCACATACTGACTGGCCCCTGCAGAACGATGACGGCAGTGGTACCCTGGACGCTCGCGATGAGGGTATTCTGGACCTTCTTGTTTCCAAGTCTTGGGCGATCAAGCTGGCTACTGAGGCGGCCCGGACTGTCCTGTCTGTTGATCAGATTATCGTGGCTCGCCAGGCAGGCGGCCCGAAGCCTCCTGGCCCCAATCCTGTAGGTCTCCCCCTCCGCACCCGCGTGATTCGATGTACTAATGCTCCTGGTAGAACTGGGATGAGGACTAAATGGGACATAAGGGTGGTTAATGGAGTTCACGTCGGTTTTGATGATCATAGACTACGCCAAAAGTCACGTCGAGATATCCCGAATAGATTCCTGGAGACAAATTCTCTCTGCCTTGTCATCGTGAATGGTGAATTCCCGGGTAAGAAATCCAGCTGGAAGCCTTGAGGTGAATGGCAGAACATGGCAACGACGACTTGTTGAAAATAGCGTTCTCTCTCAAGTGAATTCCTCTGCGACTACAACATGAACCGTCGAATTGAATCTGATTTACATTCCGGACGTTGGCACGTTACGTATAGAAGGCCCGCTTTGTAGCCCCGTGCAGACCTGTAAACATCTCCAGACCACAACGACCAGGACCAGAAACATAGACACGCACCAGAAAATCTTTGCAATATCATCTTCATACAGCATCTTTCTACCACACCCAATCACAAAATGTCGGACTGCAAATCCAGCACCCGCCCCCGAAGCCCTGCCGCTGCGCTCCGTACAGCACCTGCAGCGGCTGCACCGAGGGAGGGAAAGGTGGCAGCAACAATACTACGGCACCCCCGTGAGGGAGAGGATACTTCTCTCCGGCTGTTACTTGTTAATAAACGTCTTTTGAATGAATCAGACTTTGATGTGGTTGCGTCAGTGGTATTCGTGCAACCCAGGCCAGCGATGAACACGACGCAGGCAAAACACCTGAGAGATTAAAAAGAAACCACCTTCAAACTGTCTCTGCATGTACTTTCCGTGTTTCCTGCTTGCATCGTATCAGTAACCAACCCATGTTCGTATCCTGTTCAGCCAGAAAAGCAGGGGGGTGGCCAACTTCTCTCCTCTCCACCCGCGAATCCACCACCACCTCGGCAAAACACCACCAAGCAAAAAATCATCAAAAACATACAGCACCAGGTATTCGCTGGTCGTCACCGACCCAACTACTAATCCGGCCCTCATTGGCTTATCTATGGGAGAGCGGACGGGATCCCGAGTTTTCCAATGGGTATGGCCGTATGTGACATTACTCGAATCACAAGATGTTTATATACCCTTCGGGATAGCTCTCCCGCACTGCTTGCGAAGCTCTAACCAGATCTATGAGTCGTTTCATGGTCGGATTGTTGCTTCTGTGTCATGATACAAGATGGTCGGTCCTTAGATCGATATATAATTGGCGTGTTAGGGAGAATTGGCCTTCATTGTCGTCTGGGGGACTGGACTGCAGCTCAGGTGATATTACACCGAACTTACAACCGAGAACTTATGAACTGAGACATCTTAGCGCCACTACTCTGTGTGATATATATGGTTTGTCACTATTGTGTGTTTGTATTCTTACTTTACTGGCTAGATCCTGTGTCTTTTGAGCTACTGCTGCCTTGCTTCCTCCTCACTATCGCTCGTGCAAACAAACCCCCTTTTGGCAGCTTTGATAACTAGATTGTGTTCTTAAGGTGCCTCCGATACTTCTTAGATTGTTTCATGCCCCTCGAAGCGCAGACTATTAAGAGCCCATGCGCTCCTTCTTGACGAGTTCTTTGAATCTCAGTAGAATCTCGTTCTGTTCCTCTCCCGTCAGCTCCTCTCCGGCCAACAGCTTGTCCCTCACCGCCACCTCGCCGTTCACCCTCCAGCGATCCTGCGTGCCCTTCCGAGTCTGGCAACACCTCGGAAGAGCAAAGATCTTCTTCCCCGCGTAGTCGACCGGATCGACGCGGAAAGTCAGCATTTGGTTCGCGTACGCCCCGTCATCGACCTCAATGTCGGTGATGTTGATCATCAGCACCTCGGGGTTCTCCTCGCCAGCGGGGACATTGTGGTCAAAGGTGACGCCGTAGTAATCGATGCAGCTAGCCAGACCAAGAAGTCAGTCTTTCATGCCTAGGAGGACGTGTCGGACGTGTGCCTCACTCCTCCTGTCCCACCCATCCCAAGTACTCGTGCCTCACGACCATGTCACTGCCCTTCACGTCGTGCCCGTACAGATACCTGGAGGTTATCGCTGCGAGCTCCGGGCCGGCAGGCTGCGGGAACACTTTCAGTCTGAAGGAAACCTTCCATTCGATACTGGGCAGCAGCCTTTGGACCGAGACGAGGGGCCCTTCAATGCAGATCCTGAGTGGCCGGTCAGGAGCCGGGGGATGCAGATGGTGGGCGGGGTTAAAAAGACATGGAGGTATGTACAGCTCCAGAAGATCCTCCGAATGGAGGTGCGACACCATCTTGGACGTGAAGTATAGAGCCCCCATTTTGCGCGCAGAAAGTAAGGTGTGAGAGGTAGAAAATATACGGAGTTGAATATGCGGTTGGAACGCCTGTGGAACAGAATGAGTTAGATAGCTCTTGGCGGTAATCTGGACTGCCAGTAACGTCATCCTTAAGGTGGTCAACGTCCAACATGAGGCGTCAACGTGAGGTGCAACATGAGGCCACTAAATGGAGGCCAGGTTTGTACTACCTGGCTGTACATGAAATAGAAAAGAACCCATCATCTGAATTGCAATACTGCCAGCGTAAAGGCTCCTTGAATGCCGCCGTCTCCTGCCTTTAAACTTCAAAATGCATCCTGGGTCTCATTGGTCTTGAAGTTGACGGCGCTCAGGATGACGTTGAAGACGATCGTCGACCCCATGGAGAGGGCTCGGCCAGAGTTAGGCGCGTTCCCAAAAAGAAGGGCAAGGACCGGATGTGGTCAGTCCCTTCGAAGCTTGGATAGACGGTATACGGCCTCAGACGCTCGTAGACTCTGCTGGAGAAGAGAAGACACCCCGGGAAAGCCAGGACGACAGGGAAGCTAGGGCCATCGTTGAGCATGATAAGATTGCGCACGCGATGTGAGCAGTTGTCTGAGCAGTAGAATGGCGGTTCAAGATGCACACACCCGAATATGTTCAAGTGACAGCCGTCTTGATAGAGTCTGCTGTAAGTGCCGAAGAGCACGTTCCAGGAGAAAAGAAGGCCTTGTTTTCGATGGAGTCGATGCCGGCAAGACCAATCCTCCCAAAGCAGACGTGACTGATTGTTGGGAAGAACGAGAACAATCCAAGACATGGCTCTTAATGTTATGCAGATTTCAGGCGGACGAGTGGGATAATTGGAGGCAAGAGGCAGGACAGCGCAATGAATTGTAGCAAGTCAAGAGAATATGTCAGCTGTAAACTACTCGACAGGGACCAGCAGGCAGGATTGTTTCTGGTATCTCATAACATCTCGTTGTATAGACTCAGAAGTAGTGTTTCCTTCCTCGATTGTCACAAACATCAATTTGAAGTTGTCCCAGGCACAACTTTGTATAGGTATAGGGGAAGAGATAGATGCCTTTCTCCAAGAAGCGGCCGGATAGAGGCTGTGCTGGTAGACTGGCCATGACATCCCATCAGAGGATGTACTGAGCTATCTGGTTTACTTTTTTGTACCCTTGCGTGGCCTTTATTTGAGTGCTGATGTCTCTGTTTGTGTCTGGTCTTGACAGCTCAGAGTCTTGAAAGTGAGAGCGACAAGAACGGCAACAACATGGCAGCGACAACAAAGATGGAGACAGTAATGGCAACAGCAGCAGGAAACGACAGCGATAGAAGGTAACCTCGAATCCGTTCAAATCGGGTTGGGGTCACTTGACATAGGTACAGAGGTAACAAGACAAACTGAACCTGATCGCTGTGGAAATGAATGCCCTTGAGTGTCATCCGGAACGCGGTCGGAGCAATGCTACACTTGAGACTCGGCCTGCATTGCATGTCTTGGAGAACTACCTGCTACTCACACCTCTCCTTGTGTCCCAAGAGACTAACTAGTCTTTCTCAAGTTAAGCATTCTGACGCTCTCTCAACGTAGCGTGCTGATGTGGCCGGCTGCCCTTGTCTCGGACCATTCTCCAGAAAGCGAGCAGTCACCACTCGGTCTTCAATTGCGCGGAAGCAACAACCAAGCCCTTGTGATTCCTACTTAAATATACATATCACTCCAAGTGCCAACACCATCTATGCCAAGACTAGTGACGTTTGTGACGTGACCTACGTGCTGGAAAGACCGATGACCGTCACGTGGCGAAGTGCAGGAGCTACCTTCCCAGAGAGACATCACCACCCATGACCACACAGCGACAACAACCGCATCGATGATGGCGAGGTGTATGGGAACAGCCCAAGGACCATGAGCATTGTTTTTCCGGACGGTCACACATCCTGCTATGTTGCTAACAACCCGTGCGAGCCCTTCCCTTAGTAGTCTCCGGTCCACCGCCCAACAACATCCACCGCCCGCCCGCCCAGCGAGCAAAACCATCAACAAACACAGCAAAACCATCCCCAAGCATCCAAAAACAGCCTCGTCCATCAACCTTCCACCCTGAACACCTACAAAAAAGGCAAAAATGATACCTGAGTACCGTGCAACGTGACCCCAACCCGATTTGAACGGATAACCTTTCGATGACACCCTAACTGGAGTCGAACGCGCTACCGTTGCGCCATGAGGCCATTGTTGAAGACGACGACACTATGCTTGTATATGAAGGAGTTGTGGATGTCCCAGGTGGAGCTTTGGTGGTTGTGCGCAGGAGGGCATGCAGCCGCGCGGTGCAAAACGATTGGCTCGAAAAAAAGGTAAGCGAGAGACCACAACCCCACTAGGTTGACCTCAACTCACACTTGCGCGGTAAGGACCGAGGCCGAGAGCGGGTGGGGCAAGCTCTTTCCCTCTTTCCCTCTCTCTCCAAGTCCCCGGCCCTCTCTGGGTACTGCAGGTGGTTCAATGGTGTGTCTGTTTAATCTGCGCATATCTGGGCATTTGACTCTCGGAACCACAGCCAGAGTCATGTTGGTCGCAGCAGGACCGCTCTTCGCACCCACCGGCAACATGACTCCCAGAGCGGAGTCGAGAGTGGGCTTGAAACAACCCTTCTCTTTCAGTTTCTCTCCCAAACCCCGCCCAGAACCAAGAAAATAACAGAAAAGAAAGTGCGCGCGGCCAACAATGTCTCGTCTTGCGGCCCACGGAGCCCGCTGCCCATGTGAAGCGCGCTTTCCACCTCCTCCTCATCCCCGGGAGCCCAGGGCGCTGCCCAAAAAACCCACCCTCGACCACAGTCACCTTCCCAATCCTCTGCGGTGATAATCAATCGCAAGAAGGTCCCGTCCCTTCCCCCCTCCCCGTACCTAGGCAAGATCGGCAGAACGTGAGGAGGCCTGGAGCCGACGCGACTCGATGACCTGCCAGCCGGCCAGCTAGGTGTGCGTTTTGCTCCCAAACGGGCCACCACCTCACATAGTCACAGAACCCTGATTGTGCAAAGAAGGCTTAGCCCTGACGGCGATTTGGCCGAAGCCGGGTCGCGGTGTCAACCTGGTGGATACGGCCGATGCGGCAGAGCGGAGAGTTGTCGCAACAGATGCTACGATGTGCGCCTCTGACCCCCCCCCCCCCCCCCCTGGGTGGGATGCACTCTCTGTCTCTCACTCTGCGTCTGTCTCTATATCTCGTGTTATAGGCCTCGTCTGATATACCTCTCTGTCTTCCTTGGCCCCTCTTCGCGGGTTGAATCGCCGACCGGTCGTCTTCTCTTCTCCTTTCGCCTGCACCCGCTGGTGGTGGTGCGGTGACATCGTCCGCCTGTCTAGTTGGACTTCCGCAGGTGAGCACTGACGTCTGGAAAAAAAATAGCAGTAGAGTATCTTCGCCCGTCCAATGTAGCAATGGACTTCGTGGCTTTGACCTGTTCGATGGAAGACATCCAAAAAAAAAAGTGGTCTGCGTCTGTGAGCTTGATCTTGACAACTTTGACAGAAGTTCAGAGCCGTCCTGCAGGTTTGGGTTTTTCTTCGACAGAAGGACAGTCCGTCCGTGCGGTCCAGAAGATTACCCTGATCAGCACGTCGTCTGATCCCAGGGGGCCGCGCCAGCATGACTGATCTGATACGGCGCATCTTCCAGAACGCGCAAGATGGGATGCAATCGTGCTGGCCTCTTTTGCTCCATGACCGACATAAGTCTACGTAGCTAGTCGCCCGGCGTCTCGAACCCCGCTCTCGGGGCGTCCTTTTTGCCCAAGACGGGATCGCCATGGACCAGCGGAGAGAGAGAGAGAGTCGAGGCAGAACTTCGGCGTCCGGATCGCCTTGGGATTGGTTCGAAGAGCGGGTATTTCGACCTCCAGGATGCGTCGTCTTGGGGGATGTTTGAAAATAAGTGTGAAACACTCCATCGGTGGGGGACGCGATCAAGATCCAACGCTGGGCTGCATGGGATCCGACTCCCCCAGCGCGAGCTTCCAATTTGGAATGAACGGCATGTTTCCACGGAGAATCTCAAACCCTACAGTTGGAACTTGGAAGCCATCCGCGTCCTTGCTGCCCGGTTGTTGCTGGCGCGAAGACATGTGTGTATCACGGAGAGGCGGATGCAACCTCACCGAGCCTTTTCCCTCAGATGAATGCAGCAGCCGGCCTCCTATGTGCATCGATCATGTGAGAGAGATGGTGCGATCCTTGCGCGACTGAACAGGAGGGGGTTACTCGGGTAATCCGATAAACACCTGGCTTAGAAGATAGATAGAAGTATGCACGATGTCGAGTCAGCTCTATCTCTGAGCAGGCTTGGCCGAGCCCACTCTGTCCCAACTCAGAAGGCGACCCCATCTCCAGGAGGTTCTGCGCGCTGGGCCTTTACCGGATCCGACTTGTGGACTACCTATTCGATGCAGCATGAAGGCAATGGACTTCCAGTTTGATCGACGCCTGTTCGGAGGGCGCCGGCACCCTCGAGCCTGACTCGACGATGCGGGAAGCAGGGCACCACGTGCTGGCTAGTCGCAATGCCAATGTATGTCGGGAGCCTTTATCGCACAACGGAAGAGCATCTCAACTTGGATGCTGACGAAACACTAACCGCCGGGTTATTCCTCCAGGTGTTATCAGCCGCAACCTCGAGCACTCAAAGGTTGTTTCGACAGCGAGAAGCGGATACGAGAGCTCGCGAGACTCCGAGGCAGCTCGGTGACGACTCAACCCCGGCCAAAGACGTCCAGCATGCTCGTGGGGGTTTGATAAACGCCGAGCAAAATTCCCAATACCACGGTTGGGCATGCTTGCGCGAGAGCAGTACTGCCAGTACGGATATACTGAAACCTATTTATGGCATCGACCACCCGGACAGACTGGTGATGTGTCGCAAGCATGACGGATTCATTTTGCACCACACCTGGCATTTCAAGCTCGGTACTAGCGCCATTTGGACCGTCTGATGTAGTCGGCGAGACAGGCTGCAGCCCGACCCGAAAGTCTGATTAGCTCAAGAACTCCATCACTGTTCGCGAAGCATGTTCGGGGCTTGCAGCGCGGAGGCCACCCGTAGAAATGGTGAGACACAGATATGTCTTGGCCTGTTCCCGAGACATGGCCATCCAGGCTCCAGTTTTTCCATCATCTGTTCCTCGCACCGATTCGACAGGGTCGAATGAAACTCTGCGTGACTATGTGGACGAGAGATGAAGAGATGAAGGCAGAAACTCCTGGTCTTACTGATGTCGATGTGACGCGACAAGAGGCTACCTCCTCATGAAAAATATAGCCTGTGGCCTTGTATCCGTATACGTCTTCCCTCTGTTTGCGATTGGGGCGATGTTTCCGAAGCCCTCGTCCTTTTCCCCCGTCTTGGATCCCATTTGCAATCGTGTCACGCTGCATCGGCTAGCTTGGTTACGCTGCATCGGCTAGCTTGGTTACGCTGCATCGCACACTGCCGGAAGACGAACACACTCCGAAAGGGTCCGTGCAGCCTACCCATCGTCAACCCCGAGAAGCTGCACCTCTGTCCAATTCGGTATAATTGAGAGATGTCTCAGGAATATCAACGGCTGACAGCCGTTGTTTGCGTCGGCGAAAAAAGATGATGAATGATTACCGGCCCCACAAAATGACCAAGTCCCCGTTTGTATGTGACGAGGAGGACAACGTTGGAGATGGCTAACAAGAGCCTAGCCAATGCGGATCGTGACTAGGGTCAGCATACATATCGCGGATCGCCCAGACACACTGGGGATTCCTCCATCCCTCAGAGGACCATTCAGCCTTGCGCAGATGATGGCCTGCCAAGATTGATTGATTCTCTTGCGTCGCGCAGGACACGCAGGACACGCAGGACATTACGGCCTGTTGGCTACCGAGACTGGTCGTAGAAGGACCTTCGTGTATCGTGTACATCTCAAGTTCGCTCCGGAGAGTGGGTGTAGCTGCATGCGAGCGGCAAATCCGGCCGTTATGCGGGAAGAATGGGTCCCGGGCGTGGCAGAAGGATTCCGATGCGCTCATGTGGTGTCAGGGGCGCCGAGGCTTGTCCGGATACCTGGCACAACAAGGAAAGAGATGAACCCACCACCCACAATGGCTTGACAATTCGTGACAGAGCAAAAAGAAAGCTGTTGACAGCACGCATCACGAGTGCATTCGATTATGTACTCTCGCCCTGATCGATCTGACGTGCTGAATCGGAGCTGGTAACCACATCGCGAAAAGTCCCTGCTAGAAGTTCTTTCGTATCCCCACTGCTAGACATATTGTCGTCGTCGTCGTCGTCGAGACTGCCTCTCGGCGAGCGCAAATCATTTCGAGCTTTGACCACTGTTGGAGCGGGGCAGGGCCACCGGTGCTGCCCGGCATCCAGATTCGTTAGTGCTAGTATTGGCAGCAAAAGGGCCCACGACGATATTGTGCCTGGTGTGCCAAATGAACCGTCCACCCGAATGAGTACAAAGGAACAAATTAGACCGTACTCCGTACGAGATGCTCGAGCTTCGAGGGGACGAACCCATGGTTGCCCAGTTCGAAAATGCGGCTGTGGTTGCGATCCCTCTCGTTTTGGGACAATTTCCGATTTCCGATTTGGCCCCCGTCTATGAGTTGGACCAAAGCACAGGGGTCTCTCTCCCGACTGCCAGTGTAACTCGGTCACGACGGCGAGCACCGGTTGGAGGCAGGAACCTGAGAATGATAGCCCATGGGGCGTTCAGCCCCTGCTGACAATGATGCAACTCAAAAGAGGGGTCCCTAGCAACATCGGCACGCAGAAGAAGGGCATTTTCTTGAGCCAGGTACGGATTAGTGGCTATCAATCTCGTGGTGCAGACGAGGGTCGGAAAAGACACATGGCGTCGCAACTGCCAGAAGACTGCCGACGGTGAGAAATGACAAACCGAATCGGCATCTGTGTGACACGAAACATTGACCTCCCGCGCAGGTTGATGGTTGGAACTTGGGAGGGCATCTGCCCCACGCTGGTGCACAGAGTGGCCACAGCAGCTCAAATCCGAGCAAGGCGGTGACCCTCGTCGACGGGGAATTTGCTGCACATATCCGTCCCCACGAGCTAATTAAGCGTCCCCTATTTTGTGCGTCGGTCCGGACACGGTAAACGGTCTTGTCCGATGACCACGGAGACACCGTATTCGTAGACGGATACGCTTTGAATCGTGAAAAAAGAAGAGTGGCAGCTGTCAGAACTCAGAAGCCTGCGTAATTCACTGATCTACGGGCGTAATCGTCGTCAGACCAGCAGATTGATGATGTAGGACTTGGTGATAACCTGCCTTTGGTTGGCTGTGAGCCCAGATGTTGGGGGGTCCGAGCCCCTTGGACAACCGGTGAGGAGGACCCGCCGATTGGGACGATGCGCGATCATGGCTTTCCATCTAAAGTGGTGTAACTGGTGCACCGTGGATCTGCTTGGGGTGTGTTCGTCCTTGGAAAAGGGAACCTCGGAGTCGAACAAGAAGCAAAAATCATCGCTGCAGGCCCAGCGCCACTCGTGCAGCAACGGTGCGTTAGCCTGAGGGCTCTGGGCACGCTAGTCGGCCTTCTGGAAACAGCCAGATCCCCGGGGAGCGGTCGTGATTGGAGAGCATGGCCATTATTACTGACCGTCCATGGATGTGGCTTCGGCTGTGTTGGCCGCTTCCTTTTTCCCTCCACCCACGTAACTGTGCCTGACTGAGATTTTGCACCATTGTACTTTGGGTAAAAGCATGGACTAGCTGGCTGTGGGTGTACCAGGTTGGACAGAGTAACTCTCGAATCTTTCTCGCGCATTTTCCCCCATTGATGAACCGTTTCGTGGGCCGTTTGTCAGACGAACAACGCAGATGGACGCGGGATATGATCGATCCGCCCCGGCAGCCAGCTCATTGGCGTGTTGGACAAAAACTAGCGCTTCCGCGTCCCCTCCCGCGCATAGGTCGCGTCTGTCGCGGATATCTAGATGGAGACCTTTGGGGAAACGGCGATCCCTCAATGCCTCTCTGCAACCAGTAGCTTTCTACCAAGCGTTGGGCAGCAGGGTTTCTCCCGTTCGGTCGTCAGTTGCTATTGTGTAAAGAAGCGGCTGTTGCTAGTCGGTCGTCCAGGCCGTTCCTGCAATCTTGGCCCAAGGTTAGCAGCGGACAATGAGGACAAGCCCCCGAAAGCTAGCAGCAAGCCAGCATACGAAGGTTTGCGCTTGATGGGGGGCGTCTAGGGGTCCTCGTTGACCCATTGCTTTTCAGTTCTTCAAGTGGGATTTTGGCTATCAAGCCCTTCCTTGCCACGTGCTGAGACGCGTAAAACCGGCCTTGGACCCTGGCGTCTTGATCTATCGTGCCACCTAGACGGTCTGCATGGGGACGAAAAAGTCCCAACAGCACGGGAAACGAGATGAATCGACTCGCTATCTCGCAGAAACAAAGGATTTTCTCCAGGTGGCCCAGGGGTTTCCTGAGCCGGGGTGAAAAACCGCAGCATAGGGTGGGCGGCGAGGGTGCTGGTGCGACTGTTCGATATTGATCCATCGTACGTACTCCGTATCGCATGCGGACACGAACGGGCTGAAGGCAAACATGGCAAACCTGTTGGTGGTCAATTTCGACACTCTCTTTGGTCAGATGATGCATATTGGCATTGACAGTTGTTCAGCATGGCCAAGACGGGCTGGCAGTCGCCGCATGGGTCTGAAATCGCAGACCAAGCGAAGGCGACGAGTATGAGTTGAGAAGGTCCCCAGCCCAGAGCCATATGTCGTTTGCACAGCTGCAGCGCGGTGTGTCGTAGATGAACAAAGCCACACACGCTGCACACCCACAGTCAGGGGTGGAACCGAGAACGGGGAAGAACAGGGCGATAGGCCCAATGCAAGGCGAGGAAGGACCAGAAGAACGATTGCGAACAACGATGACGATTGCCGGTGGTGTGGTGGTGATTGCCCAGATGTATCCGTACTCTATGCGTGACGACTGCAGTTCCTGAGCTGAGGGGCCTGAGGCTGCTGGGGATTGCTCCTTTCGGCCACATGTTGCGTGGTGGTGGTCGCACCAAGTTGGGGGCTGGTCAATGCAGGCGTATCCGCGTGGTCTCGCCAGAAGCGAGTGATTGGAGCCATAGTGGCCATTGTTTGGAGGCGGCCGGCAAGCAAAGGCAAACATGTCGACCTCGCCGACATGTCATGGACAAGAATAGAGTCGTAATGCGGTGGGAACCCTTGCCATGTGCGACCGGCCTGAATGAGGGCGAACCTGAGGGAGGGTACCCATCGCCATTGAAAGCATCGAGTGAATGTCGGCTACACTGGGCGGTGGCGTGAGAAGGAGGAGGAGGAGGGGGAGTCCCTCAAGTCGATGGAGCAAGCAAAAGACGGTGCAGACAGGTAGTCGACGGCCTCATCCGTGCCGTATCTCTGCGGAGGAGAACTTGATCGGCGCCCATCATGGTGGAATTTGCGAGTGGTTGGAATGAATATGGTGACCGCGGAGACGGGCGGTGGTAGGGTTGTGTGTGTATACCAGGGTCCGATGGGAAAGAAAGACGGCGGAACTTGCAGAAAAAAAAAAAAAAGATTAAACCCAGGCGGCCGTTTCCTTCCTTCCATCCCACTAGTGTACCTACAGAAGACCCACTTGCTGGGTTCAAGGGGGAAAGTTTCGACCGGGGGTCTGAGAACGGGGGTAACGGCGGGGGTAGCGAGGGGCATGGCCCATGGAAAGACGCCGGTTCGGGGCTCCTGGTCACGGCTGGCAAGTGCGACTGGCTGAGAAGGCAGGCATGGAAATTCCAGCCTACCATCCGGTGGCCCAGAGCCCTGGGGGGTGGAGGAACCTGAGTCGCAGGTACATGATCACACGCAGCGCAGGTGCAGCAGAGGCAGGTACCAACTGCTGGCGGGGTACCTCCAACATCCAATGATCATGGATGATATCTCTGGCAAACGGACCTGCCTTCAGAAAAGAGCAGCATCGACGGTACTCTCCTGCATGTGCGTGTTGGAAGAGAAAATGAGAGGCATATGGCATACTCCATGAGATACCTCAGTTGTCTGAATTATGGATTTGGACAGGTCGGAATGGCAGGTGATTGGCACAATTCCCCAGCATCTGAACTCCGGCCGGACCTGGGGAGAGGACGATCGTTGGACTCACAAATCATGCCCATACCTACGGATACTGCATGGTACTATCCGTACTGAGGAAACACTGCAAGAAAACAAAACCTACACCACCTAAACTACGCCGCATCTTATCCACTCAGTACACTGTGCATGGCGCCACGGGAAGAAGGCTCAGAGAATGGGGGCGAATGGTCCGCAAACCAAGAAACAAGGTCTTTGCGTGATTGCCCACGGACGGTATACACTACGCGACACTGCCCCTCCTGCACAGCGACTTCGTGATGGGCGTCCATTACAGATGCAATGCACCCGCGCAGGGTTCGGTTGTATAAAAATGCACCGTCAGTTACAGGTAATACGGCAGGCTGTAGGTGCGCTGTTGCACACAGTCCGGCCGCAGGGCAGGCCGCGGGACCAGGGTACCTGAGGCCATTGGCAGAGCAGAGTGGCCGGAGCACGGTCCTCTCGCCAAACTCTGCTTTTTGCCGGGTTGACACGGCCGACAACCAAAAAACCAACTTGACGGGCCGCACGTAGCGAGAACAGAAAGAGGCAAGGAGGAGGCTGATGGCATACGAGAGAGACGAGAAACGGCACGTACACAGTACACACACACACACACATACCTTTGCCATAGCACGTTCCCTTGGCTTGTTTTCACCGTGGACAGCACACCGCATCCGTGTCGAAGATTATGATGGTACGGGAGACGAAGTTACGCAGATGAAAATCCAATCAAAAAGTACCAGGCCCGGCCCCGGTTTCCGGACCTATTATCTGCAAGTTACCTCACTACGAAGGTACCTGCAGAAAAGTAAGGTTTCTTAATAGTAAGGTAACTAATTGCTATGCATACGAGGTACTGTACCTTACCAAAGGTCCATCCAATTACACCTCCATATGGATATGCTTTCACGTACCATGCAATCTGCCCGTTGACACATTTCGTTCATTACCGAGAGGCGAAAGCAAAGGGTCCATATCCATAGCATACCATTATTTTGGGACAATATCGAAGCGGCTCGACCACCTATTGAACCGCTAAAGAAAATAAGATCCGCCTTGCTCCGGGAATGGCCCAATTATTCAATACACGGCGTCCGTTAGATGACAGCTTGGCCATAGCATCCGCTAGCCTCTCCCAGTCCAGTCCTCCCCGACTTCCCACGTCCGGCACCTCCTTTTATTCTCCGTGACGGAGACCTCGTGGCGGATTAGGATTGCACTGGATCGATCATCTCCCCCCGGGAGCCACAGAGTTGCGCACGCCGCACACTAAAGTACAGAGCCACATCATCAACCCGGTCTTGACTCCCCTTAGCTCCGGCCCAGGCGAGGAGGATGGATGCCACCTTACTCAACG
Source organism: Colletotrichum sojae (assembly GCA_014235955.1). NCBI lineage: Eukaryota > Fungi > Ascomycota > Sordariomycetes > Glomerellales > Glomerellaceae > Colletotrichum > Colletotrichum sojae. The sequence continues at coordinate 118,166 of WIGN01000003.1, read as the reverse complement.
CCCCGAGAGTCGAGACTTCCACACAAGTCCCTCGGTCCCTCGGACGCAAAGCCAGAACCAGCTGAGCGCTCCTCCGTCCCAAGCCCGCGCAGGAAACACGGCCGTCGTCGTCTTCCCACGCACACGGTCTGAGCTGGCCGCGAGCAAGAGACCAACAAACCAACCTCGACTTGCCCATCCCTGCCACCCATCCCAGCTGCAGCCCAGCGTACATACGCAGTACGCAGGAAGGCCATTTATCCGAACTTGGGTTCTGAAGTCCAGCTGAGAGTTGCCTTACGATACGTCGGTACTTACTAAGTATGGAAGTATGTAAGGTGATAGGTAGTAACACGGCGGCGCAACGTACGCAGGTCCAAGGGGACCTCCTTCTGCAAGACCACCCGCGCTAGGCACCGTACCTTCCTACAGGCTACCTGTCTACCTAGGTACTCCGTACACTACCTACATAATAAGGTGCGCTTGCATCCACCCGTACCATGTACACATACAGTGATGATGGAGTGCATTCAATCACTGCCCGGACCCAGCCAGACCCCAGGGCACGCCCGCGACCACGACCTGACCGTAGGTGACGACCATCCATCCAAGCTGCAGCGACCAGGCCAGGGCATCTACACGCTAAAGCACCACCTGGGCACCACACCTGGGCACCCTGCCAGGTTTACACGCTTAGCCGAACAAAGAAAAGGGAAAACGTGCAGTGGTTCCCCACACGCCTCACTGTGACCCTCTGGCCTCCCGGTCGATTGCCCATTGCCCAATTGCCCCCCCCCCCCCCCTTCCCTCCCACGGCCTCCTCCTCTCTACTACTAGTTTCTCCTCCATCGTTCCCTATATACTTCGACCCTTCCCCGTTTCCGCCGCCCCTTCCCACCATACATAGTACTTACTCTCCTTACCGTGCTGGCGGGCGCTCCCGACAAGATAAACCCAGGAAATCCGCGTCCTTCCCGCCCTTCCTTGCCGACCGACCTTGTTGCTGATACTCGGAGAGGGAGTCCGTCTTTCCCACCAACAGCCAGCCAAACCCATTGAAACTCAACGGCGCAGACCACTCAAAAAACACCTCCACCACTACCAACTACCACACACTCGCACTCGCACTCACACTCATACACTCATACACCTATTGTTATTGGTGTTTGAGTCCTCCGACACTCATTTCGACTAACACCACCCGGCTACTACCGTTACGACCGAGACAGGACGCATCATCCGCACACGACGACGACGACGACGACGACGTCGAGACTTGAGACGGACACAGGCAAAAAGCAAGTCGACCAGGACCCAGTATAGAAACGCCATCGCTACTACTCCGACGCCCCAGCGAATCTGCCGAACCTTTTTCCATCGGGACTTGCGACGACACGACCTGCGCGCGAACCGTACGCTCTGCCTCTGCTTCTGCAACTGCATCTCGGAGGGACCTTGCGCCTCGCACCTTGCTCATTCTCGGACTTGGTGCCTGCGCTGTTGCATCCCGTTCTGTTCTGCTGAACTCCGGATTGACTTTTCGGCTGTTGTTCTTGCGTGCGTTTAGGACTGCAGTTTTCCCGTTCCTGTCGGCTGTCAACCACCTCTTTCCGACCACCCTGCAATCATGCACCTTCAGTCTGCATCCCATTCCACCCAGCATTGTTGATACAACCATTTGAAACACCCTGCCAGGCGTCCCAGGTCCTTGTGTGTGACACCCGCCACAGCCACCCTCCCGGGCCCGACTTCCTAGGTCTTGTTTTTTTCTTCTTTGCGCCTTCTTCGACGCACCACCACACCACACCACACACCTCAGGTACCTACCTGCCTGCCTCCCTACAGCACCTACCTTCCTTCCATACAGTCACGCGCGGGTGGATCCCCCCCGACCCCCGATCGTCTATACCGGTCGCTGCTCTGATATCACCATCCAATCCTTGAAATATCCATACCGCCCGGTCCTCCCTCGCTGCCAATCCGTCGTGCTCCACGATTTGACGATTCGCGCACTTCGATTCGAACGCATCACGCCCGCCAACGACGCACCTCCCCCTTATCTACGACACGCGCATACCTTACCAGCTAGCTTTCCTCTCGCTGTCTTCGACTTCGCCTGATCGCGCGTGCCTCGATTCGGCGATTTCCTAATGTTTAGTCGGTCTCGCAAGGGATCGAAAGGCTTCGGCTTTGGAAGCTCCAGCAGCACCAAAGACAACCACAATCTCGATTTTGGCATCGTGAGCCCAAAGGCGGTAAAGGACCCCTACCGTCCTGGAACCGCCACCACTACCACCACTACGAGATCGAACAACAACTGGACCGATTGGACGGATGCGCCATCTTTCCCCGAAAAGAGTACGTGGTCCTCCTCCCGAAGGCTCATCCCCTCCTTTTGCGCTGAGCGGAGTCCGATTTTTGCGGCTTAAATACTGACTGTGTTTGGTCGCAGACGTGTCAATAGCCGCCGGCACGATTCGCGGGGCTGGTCACCGACCTGACACGGCCACCAGTAACGCAGACGCACACCGAAGAGGCGAAAGCTACTCATCCAACAACATGGCATCTGGCGCGGGTCGGAACCGGAGGGAGCGCACCTTCGTTGGGAGCGAGTGCGCCGTGTGCGAAGAGCCGCTGGAGCACACCCTGCGCGGAGAGCGCATTTTGCAGTTCTCATGCTCCCACGTCTCTCACGAGGCGTGCTTCTACGAGTTTATTCGCGAATTCGAGTCGCAATACTGCCCCTCGTGTGACGCGCCGCTGCACCTTGACACTAGCCGGGGCGGCAATGTCTTGGACATCGGTACGTGCCATCTCCTTCCCTTTATCTAAGACACTGTCGATTTCTAATCCTCGGAACAGAGAAAATCAGCAACCTCGTCCGTTCTGTCTCATCTACCGACACTAGATCAAACCACACCCCTACTCCGACGGCCACGCCCTGGGAGAACCCGACTCCGACGCAGCGCCCCACGAGCATCGAGTCCAACCAGAGGAACATGCCCAGCACCCACACTCGCGATAGCGTGACGCGCAGCACTGGACGCGAAAGGGACAGCAGCCAGCCACCTACGTCAGAAAGGTACGGACCCTCGAGACATGCGCGCAGCGACAGCGAGGCTACTGGCGTGGCCTCGTCTGGCGGATATCCCGAAACGACACAAAGTGGACCCCCGCGGAGGCACGACTACGATGTCCAGGCGATGGAGACCACGCCCGGAAGCCCCCGCGGAATTACCAGAAACCCCATTCCGGCTCCAACCGTCACGGTGCGATCCGAGTTCCCCACCATCAACAGGTCCCGGCAGCAGCAAACCTTGACCTGCTTGATTACCGTCGAAGTCCCCGATAATAAATGGAGGCCCGACCCCGAAGACCTGGGATCTGCTCCTCCTGGCGCTCCTCCAGTGAGTGCCAGGATCGATGAGGCATTTGCAAGGCCGCCGTCTCCGGCCCGAAGTGCGCCACGATTCTATCCTTACGAGTCTCGGGAGGTCTTGGAGGAGATGACGGAGAGCCTGAGAAACCGGGTGGACAATTGGCACGGGCTCGACTTTAGCAGGTAAGATTGGACGCACACGGTTCATGCGGCTGCAGCCAATGACAGTGCTGACACACACCAGATTCGGCAAACTGCGGCTGTATGGCACACTCCGCGTGGGCAAGGACAAGGCGTCTTGGCAGGAGCTGGAATGCTTCCTGTTTGCTGAGATGTTGATCTGCGTCAAGGAGAAGAAGGTCCCTGTCCCGGGACAGTGGGACGAGAACGGTATGCCCAAGAAGACCACCAAGTGCACGCTCAAGGGATCGATTCTCATCAAGAAGCATCTCAACGAGGTGTCTGAAACGGGCAATAGTGAGTTTTCCCCCCATCTCCCCACAGGGTCCGGCGCTAATCAGTCAATAGTCGATGAGAACATTCTCACGCTAAACCTGTCCGTGGCTGAGCTGCCGCAGTTCCATCTCCGATTTGAGAACCGCAATCAGCTGAAGCTTTGGCACCAAGCTCTGCTTGACTTGAATGCTGTCGAGACGTCGCCTGTCCGCAGTCCGGAGTACGACCGAGGTGAATTCTCGGAAACCGACGAGGATGACTGGCAACGAGGATCGCGGCAGCAAAGAGTGTCGTCAGTCGCCTCATCCTGGGGCGGACCCAAGTCCGTCACGACTGCGCCGACTGAGTACACTAACTTCCAGAGAAGTCCCACCATGCCCGCTTCTGTCCACGTCCCCATCGACGTGGTCGTCGTTGTTCCCATTTCATCGTCGATGCAGGGTGTCAAGATCAACCTGGTGCGCGATGCTCTCAAGTTTATGGTCAACACTCTCGGCGAGCGCGACAGGATGGGTCTCGTCACCTTTGGCTCCGGCGGCGGCGGCGTCCCAATCGTCGGCATGACCACCAAAGCCTGGCCCGGCTGGGGCAACGTTCTCTCGTCCATCAAGCCGGTGGGCCAGAAGAGCCACCGCGCCGACGTGGTCGAAGGTGCCAACGTCGCAATGGACTTGCTCATGCAGCGCAAGTACAACAACCCGATCGCCACCATCATGCTCATCAGCGACGCCTCGACCTCGGACGCCGACAGTGTCGACTTTGTTGTTTCGAGAGCCGAAGCTGCCAAGATTACTATTCACTCCTTCGGCCTGGGCATGACTCACAAGCCCGATACTATGATCGAGCTGTCCACCCGTACGAAGGCCTCCTACACGTACGTGAAGGACTGGATGATGCTTCGGGAGTGCCTTGCTGGCTGCCTAGGCTCCATGCAGACGCTTTCTCACCAAAACGTGAAGCTCAAGCTCAAGCTTCCCGAAGGATCTCCTGCCAAGTTCCACAAGATTAGTGGTGCCTTGCAAATCACCAAGAGAGCCACCGGCCGCGACGCTGAGGCCTCTCTTGGAGATCTCCGATTCGGCGACAAGCGCGACGTGCTAGTCCAGCTCGTCATCGTCCCGGACAACACGTCCCAGGAGCAGCTGCCCCAAGATCCCTGGGACAACATCGTCTCGGGACTGGAGGCTCTGGGCGGCGCCGTGGATGGGGACGACCAACGAATCACCTCTGTCGAAGAGGTTCCCCTGATCCAAGCGGATCTCACCTGGGGAGACATTCTACGAGACGGCACGCTTTCGCACCTCCCTCGCCCGTCGCTGCTGGCAATCACCATGCTGCCCGCCGTGGCGAAGCGAAAGGAATCGTGGGCTAACTCCCCTCCGATTCCCCCTCACCCCCACATTGTCCAGCGGCGCATGGAGCTGCTGACATCGGACATGCTAACTCGCGCCCTGACCCTCGTGTCGCGCGGTCAGCACGACCGAGCACACACCCTACTGAACGAGACCCGATCTATTCTGAAGGGCCTCGGAAAGGGCGGCCTTCCCCCCATCCCGCCACCGCCCAACAGATCCCTCCCATCCACTCCTCACCCTGGAAACGATGGATCTCCCTCCATCACCCCCGACAGGAAGCAGTCTCCTTCGCCCACCGACCCCTCTGCTGCTAACGGATTCCCGGCTCCCAGCATCGGCCGCAGCCGTTCCAACGATGGCCTGGGGCTTGGCGCCGGTATCGATGCCAACACCGTTGCAGCGCTTGACGCAGAGCTCGAGAGCAGCCTCGAGTGGATCAGCCACCCGGCCGTCTTTGGCCGTGACAGCCGCAAGGCTGTGCTCCAAGCCATTGGAGTCATCAGCTCCCAGCGCGCATTCACCTTCCGCACACCTATCGAGTCTCTCTGGGCTGGTCGGGTCACAGGCGTCAAGAAACTCACGTCCAAGAGCCGCGAGTGGCGAGAGGACGGCGGCGGCGAAGGCGGCATCATGGAAGAAGCCTAGACGGGACAGCCCCTCGCCCCTCGCGCCTTGCGTGTTTTAATGGGCTGGCGTTACGAGGGACAACTAGACGCCTGGCCTTTACGACCACGCGGTGGCGTATCGGTTCCTTGGGACGGACACATTCTTACGGTCGTTGCCCGGCACGGCCTGTATTTTCCAACATCATACCCCTGATCTGCAGTTCTTTGTTTTTCGTTCCTTTTTTTTTGGCCGCCATAGATGCTTCTGCCCAACGTCTTTACCGCTCCGCAGCGCATGCTTTGCCGGAAAGATACCATATTTGTTTGTCTTTTTTTTTCTCGTTTCCTCTCAGCACCGATTTCCGATCACGAGTTCGTTTGAAAGAGACGCTAGCTAGCTCATCGTCCTACGTCACGATGTGGTTTGTTTTGTTTTTTTCCCCCAATTTCATGCTAGGCAAACCAGGGCCGGACCTGTAGCATCTTTTCTGATGTAATTCTGGAAGAAATCATCTCTTGGTCATGTCCACTGATGTCGGGAGTGTGGAAAGGGTATATATTTATGTGGTTTTTATGTACCAAGGATGGGACAGAGGGAGGGAAGGGGGGAAAAGTCTCTTCGTGTACATGCTTGGGAACACGGGGTCGGTCGGCCCCTTGACACTGACGTTGGGGGAAGGGGAGGGAGGGGAGATGAGGAGCAATATTACTTGCCGTTGACATGCCACGACTTTGGATTCTCTGATTCTTGTGACGTGATGTGCGCGTGGGAGAGGTTGGTATGACTACCAGATCGCAGGGCTTGGGTTGTGTTGTCCGACATGAGTGTAGTATATTACGAAGACTCAGCAAGAAGTATGGTACTTACTCTCTCACCGGTCACCCAAGATGTTCGTTCGTACGAGCGTCCTATAAGAAGTCGACATCCCCGGATCCCGACTTGTTCGTACATGCGCACGGCTGGGTGTTTGATGCAGGAGACCCACGAGACGAGAGATGAGCAGGGACGGGCGGGCCGCTGGTGCTTGCGTTGGCTGGTTTGGTCAGATATCAACCTCAACCTCGTCTCGAGTAGGTGAGGAGTATACAAGGTCTCTTGCGTGAAGTTAAATGTCTCTTCTGACGAATCGGGTCTATGTATTTTGAAGAATTATCAAATAGTAATCACATGTGACATAGGGTTCAGGTACAATCATTATCCCGCCCTCAACCTAACAGCGCCGATTCACACCAGTAAATGACTGATCATTGCCGAGGGATATCAGACCTCAACTTGCTTCTCCCCCGCCTGCGGCCGCTCGTCGGCCGCGTCTTCGGCCCGGTACTGCTTCTTCGCCCTCCGGTCCCTCCTCGCGAGGAACCAGATGGCGGCCGTGAGGAGGAACTGCACGACCATGGTGGCGACGACGCTCCGGAAGCCGCGGCGGAAGAAGGGTGCCTCGACGGCGGGGAACTGCAGCAGCTGGGCCCAGGCGACGATGGCCTGGCCGATGGCGTTCATGGAGGCGGTGACGACGGCGCGCTCCTCGGCGTCGCCGGCCATGGTTATCGTGGCCCATGCCATGGTTAGCGAGGGGACGGCGCCCTCGAAGCCGTTGAGCATGAAGGCGGCCAGCCGGCCCGACTCGCTGACGTCCCAGACTACTAGTAATACGACGCCGATCAACGACGGCACCGTCGCGGCAGCGGTCAGGCCGGCGAACCAGCCAGTGCGGTCGGCCAGGGCGCCGGTGGCGAAGGCGGCGACGACGGAGATGGCTGTGGCAACGGTCGGGAGAGTGTTGATGCGGGTGACGGAGTAGGTCTCGGGGAAGGCCTTGAGGTAGAGCGAGAAGGGGGAGCCGCTGGGCTGGAGGTTCTCGTTCATGATGGTCCACTGGGCGACGAAGAGGTACCAGTGCCAGCGGGTGAAGACGCGGCGGAAGATGTCCCGAGACACCTTGAGCTGGGGCGGCGCGGTGAGCCCCTCGAGGCGGCGGCGGGCGAAGTCGTGCAGGGCGGGGGGCAGGAGCCTCGGCCGCGAGCGGGAGGGGACGTCCGGGAAGACGAAGAAGCCGATGAGGGCGATGGGGATGGTGATGATGGCGTCGACGATGAAGAGCCAGCGCCAGCCGGCGAGGCCGTGGACGTGGTGCAGGTTCGTGTAGGCGGCGGCCTGGAGGTAGCCAGCGAACATGGTGCCCAGGGGCGCGGCGATGTAGAAGAGGGCGACGCGACGGCCGATCTCAGAGGGCTTGTACCAGCTGCCGATGACGTATATGATGCCGGTGAAGGAGGAGGACTCGAAGAGGCCGGTGAAGAAGCGCATGGCGTAGATGGTCTCGACGTTCTGGGCCCAGGCGAGGCCGAAGGTGGAGAGGCCCCAGCCGATCTCGAGGATGGGGAGGACGATATTGATGGGGTAACGGGTGAGGTAGTAGCAGGCGGGGATCATGGACGTGCAGTACGACGACCAGAAGACGATGGTCATGTAGTTGAGCTCGTTTCCCTGGAGGTTGAGGTCCTCCTTCATGCCGCTGCGGTTCTCGTTAGTCAACAGGTTCAAGTCTTCCTCTTCTTCTGGGGGGGGGGGGGGGGGGGGGGGGGGGGGGGGGGGGGGGGGGGGGGGGGGGCGACGGTACGGTACCTGACGTAGGCATTGGTGAGGGAGGACTGGTCGAGGTACTTGGTGAAGAAGCACAAGCAGCCAAAGATCAGGATCAACAGGTCGAGCCGGAGGACCAGCGCCTTCTCCTCGCTCGGCGTATCGCGCGAGTACCAACGAAGGGCCGTCATGAAGCGAATCCACGGGCCCTCGCGGACCGGCTCGCGAATGTCGACAGGGCCGTCGGCCACGGCTGGCGACTTTTCCGTCAAAGAAGCCATTGGAACAGATTCTGCCGTCTCTTTCTCGTCGTCTTCAGTCGAAGGGGGCCAAATCACCGCCAGGCTCGACGGAAGGCGCCGAGCGGCATGTCATCTCTTATATCAAAACTCGTCGATCTGACTCGGCGCGGAGGTCGGAGAGAAAAAAAAAAACGAGTGATAAGGGTTCCATCTGCATGTTCGCCATAATCCCGGCCGCTTCGTAAGTTCGTACTGTCGACATCGACATGTCGCTTCCTCATTCGGTCAATATCCGCGGCGATGGTTGGGCAGAGCGATGGCGCAATGGCTGCCCACAATGATGGCAGGCGGCGGCCCCCATCGGAACCTGCCTATTAGACATGGCCGTTTCGCAGCGTTTTTTAGGGGCCCTGTCCCGGGCAGTTCAGAGGTGTGCAGTGTGGTGGGGTCGCGATGAAGATTGGGAAGCATCGAGAGGCAGGTGCCACCGTGCCACGGGAAATCTTTGGGATTTCCCGTAGCGCCTACCCACTTGCTAAGCTTTTCCCGAAGAGGGGACTCGATCCAACCGCGCGGATCAAAAGTTTCTCTTTTAACAACGACGCGGCAACTGCAAGTCGAGAGAGAAATAGGTGGACCGACATCGGGTCTGATGCCTACACTAGTATCAAGCACGTGCATTGCCATCTCCGGACTGGGATCCGAAGACCTGCGACGAATGAGAAAGCGGATTCGTTTCGTTGAGTCAACTGCGGTGATGCGGATATTCGACGCCCAAGCCATCAAATGAAGAAACAAACAACCCAAACTTTTGGTATGCCATTACATTGTACTTGATGGATTGTCCTTGCCTTTCCCCCTGGCCAATCTCTCTATTCCTGTTTTAATCAAGACTCCAATCCGCGACATTGAGTCCATCAAACACCGGATATCATATCATGTAGTGCTCTCATGCCCCTTCGGGAATCAAACGAAGAATCCCTTGCGCGCCTTGACGGGCGTCCTGCCGCGCGCGAGCAGCGCCTTCTTGGTGTTGACCGAGGACTTTTGCGCCTTGGGCGTCAGCCTCTCGTCCTCCTTCTTCACGACGCGGAACACGGTGGTCCCGACGACCTCGTCCCTGGGGCCACGGCGCTCGCGCGCGATCTGCGCTTCCGCCGTGTGCAGCTTGCGGGCCTTGCGAGGCTTGCGCCCAGAGTCGGCGCCCTCGTCGTCCGAGTCCTCCGAGTCGGAGACCAGAAACTCGGCGGGCAGCTCGTCGGGCACGTCGAGGCGCCGGCGGCTGTTCTTAACCGGGGCAGGCTTCTCCTCTGCGGCCTCGGTCCCCTCCTCCTCCTTCCCATCCTCAGGCTCCTCTTGCTCAAACATGATCCTCTGGTTCTTGCGCGAGATTGCCTGCTCCTGAAGACGCGTGTTGCGCTCCTGCCTCTTGCGCTTCTTCTCGGCGGCTTGTCTGGAGACCGATTAGTAAAAAGAGTCGGGTCATGAAGTGTGGTGAACGTACTCTGCGACCGCCTTGTTGGCGGCCTGAGCAGACTTCTTTGCCTGCACGGCGGCCTTGGAAGTGGAAACGGCCTCAGGGGCGGCGTCCGAGTCTGAGTCGTCCGCCGCGTCAGCAGCAGCCGGTGCTTGCTTTTCTTCCTCCCCCTCCTCTTCCTCCACAGCCTCCGCCGGCTCTGCTTCCTGTGCCTCGTTTCCGGACATGGGCGGCGACGCCTCCGAGTCCTCAATGACCCTGTCCTCCTTCACCTCGGGCTCTGGGGCCGGCTGCTCGGGCCCTGTGATGATCGACTCCTCCTTGGCACTCGTTGTCTTGGATGGTGTCGACTCCGCCCTAAGCTCTACCACGAGGTTCGACTTCCTTCTTGTTGACGGCCTGCTGCTCTCATCCTTTTTGGCGGAATCTTTCTTGGCCGAGTCTTTCTTGGCAGAGCCCTTGGGTGTCGCCTTGGGTGTCGCCTTGGGTGTCGCCTTGGGAGTAGACTTGGGAGTGGCTTTGGGTGTAGCCTTGGGCGTGGCATTTCCGTCCCTTGACCTAACGGGGAGCTTCTTGGGCGTGCTCTCTTCCGCCACAACCTCGACGCCCGAGCGCTTCATATTTCGCGTGGTGACCATCGTGGATGTGACTGAGTTGTGCTGGCCTGCTTCCCGAACGGTTGCGGGTAAGTTTTGGGATTGCTTTCGCAATCAAAAGAGCATAAAACGCTCTAATATGTCTCCGAAAGCCTCAAGTTCATCAACCGACAAGTTACAGAGGCTTCTCGTCCAGCGGCTCTGGTGGGCGGGATCGTCAACGTCGATGAGTGAAGGCCAGAGCAGTCAGTGTGTGTGAGGGAATGAATGAGCGACGGCGCAGTCTCACTTTTTTTTCTTTCAAAGTGGGGCACCGTCGTCAAACACTTCAGCCATGATTGGCTTAAAATTCCGGACCCACCTCACTCATGGCACCGCGAACCACACCACGTAGTGTCTTGCCTCAATTGCCTTCCAATGTCCTCAGGCTATGAAAGCTCCCTCCATCTTTCACTCGACTCGACTCGACTCAACTCCAACATTGAGGCTGCACCTTTTAGGTTGCCTTCCCGCCCACCATTCGGCATCTCTAGGAGGTGGTGCTCGTTGTTTCATCGAGAGTCTTTTCTCCTTGATTCATTCCGTTCGGCTCGGCCGCGCCGACCCTCCTGTCCAGCCACAACGCGCGCCGATGGAGCAGTAAGAAGGGGACCCCCTCGCTCGCATCCATCATCGTCCTCCACGCCTTTCATCTTCCCGAATCGCCATGTTCCGCCTCAAGGCGGCCACCCCCCGCCATGCGCGGCTTTTTCTTGCCGGGAGTCTCCCGCTGGTCTCGGCAACCCCGGCCCTGAAGCTCGCCGACGCAGTGCCAACAGGCAAGAGGACGGTCATGATGTTCAGGCCCGCAAAGGTTTCAAAGTTCGAGCGCGCCAAGCGCGAAAGGGACGCGGAGGAACGGAAGAGAAAACATCAAGAAGAACTAGAAAGGCTGCTCAAAGAAGCCAATCAGGCCAACGTCGAGAAGCGTTCGCTCTCGGAGTTTGAGGCTACCTTCAAGAGAATAGGAAGGAGGCATGGCAACCCAAAGGAGATGCACCGAATCTACAGCGACTATGTGGAGCGTCTCATTCGACGTAACAACAATCCAAATTGGCAGGAGTATTTCATGTTGGGTAAACCCCCCCTCTTCCTTTCTTTCCAGGACCGGAGAGAAGGTCCCCCGCTGGTTGCAGCTGCGAGTGATGAGGCATAGCTGAGGCCGCGGTACAGAAAACAAAGTCACGCCCGCCGCGCTCCACGAGATTGCTACCTTATTCGAGAGCATTCCAAACAGGACCAGGTCAGAGTTTTCGCTCATGCTCGACATGCTCAACTCGGCCGCGGCGCTGGGTTACGGCCCTTCGGCCCTGAGCTGTGCCAAGACCCTGCTCCTAATCCACAACAAACATGGCTTGCGTTACAACTACTGGGACCCGGGCTGGAAATCCACACGCACCGAAGTCGAGAAGCTCATCAAAGAGAACCGCGACCCCCACGCCTGCGTCATTCAGGGGCTCATCTACTACCGCACTGGCGACGATGAGCTCAACACCCTGAGAGCCCTCGCCGCATTCAAGCGCGCCGAGCTGCTCTCCCGGGACGCCGCCAAATTCGAGTGGCACGAGACCTTGTACACGAGGCAGGCCGACCTTTACCAACGCCTCGGGGACGAGGACGCAGCCGTGAAAGCCATGGAGAAACTCGTCGATTGGGATTACGCCTTGGGCCACTATCGCCTGGCCATGATGCGCCCCGACCACCCCGAGCGCTACATATGGCTGGTCAAGGCCGCCATGTCGGGATGGCCCAAGGCAGTCGAGCCGCTGATGCTCCATTGTCTCAGCGAAAGCCAGAGGGTCGCGGCGGCGAACCCGCAGCTGGCCGCAGAGTGGAGGCGGAATGCCGAAGAGTGGGGCCGTCTCGACCAGCACATGAAGGAGCGGGAACGAAAATGGGTAGAGGAGCGTGAGAGGAGGGAAGAGATGATAAGGAAGAGGAATGAGGAACAGGCGGAGAGTAAAAAGTAGGCAACGGTTGTTGTCATTGCTGTATAACTAGCTGTAAGTGTTATTTCATCATAAAAAAACAACAACGACAAAAACGGTCCAACCCGTCGCGGCGCGGGCACTCCATCAATGCTCTTCCCCCTCTTCCCCGCCAAACTGCTTCAAGCGTACTCGGACCGGTCCTTCCACCCGGGCTGGAGACGGCTCCAGTCGCGATCAAACCGGAACCCCGTCTGGTACTGCCCGTACCGCACCAGCCTCACCCCGTCCAGCCTGGCCCCCTCGCCCGCCTGCGCCCACAGGCTGACGGCCAGCGTGTTCCGCCCCCGCGTGTTGAGCACCCCCGGCGGCACGGGGAACCGCGCCTGCGGGCCGACGTGCGGCACGAACTTGCCGTACTGGTACCCGTTGACCCAGATCATCACGCGCGCCGTCGTGCCCGCGGGCGCCGAGAGCTCGATGCCCAGAGGCGCGTCGAGGTCCGAGTCGACGGAGAGCGAGAAGGTCGTGACGTAGAACCGCACGCCCGCCGCGTCGAGCCCGTCGAGCGGGTTCGACTTGGTCCACGCCGGGCTCGAGGGCGCGAACCCCGGGAGGTGCCAGCCCAGCCGCTCCGGGTGCAGGCCGCCCTCGTTCATCGGCCCGCGGACCGGGTCGATGTTGGCCTCACCGCCCGCCGCGCCGGCGAGCCTCCACTCCCAGAACCCGGTTGCTTCCCGCGTGCCTCCCGGGAGGAGCAGGGCGCCGAGGATGCCGCGCGGGTTGTTGATGCCCTGCGCCGTCGAGGCCTGGTCGTGGCCGTGGTAGTCCACCAGGACAGTCAACACGTTCCCAGCCTCGCGGAGCGCAGACCGCGGGAGCGCGAGCGTCTTGTTCGTCGTCGTCGCCAAGCTAGAGCCCGCGTCGCCTCCCAAAAACTCCCCGTTGAGCCACGCCGACCAGCCAAAGGCCAGCCCGCCCGAGGCGGTGATGTTGACGGACGTGACATTAGCGCCGTCAAAGCGGCCGCGGTAGATCTTCGCGCCCGAGTGGAAGCCGTAGTCGGAGCTGTAGAGCACCGGCAGCGTGAGGGGCGCGTAGGGGCTCAGAGTGGTTGTCTTGTTGCAGACGGTCCAGCGGGAGTCGTCGTAGTCGCGGGCCGCCTCGGGGAGGCCATCAGCGGAGCGCCAGTTCGCGAGCTCGGGGAGGGCGACGGCGCGGTCCTCGGCGCCCGGGATCTGCGCGGTGAAGGAGCCGTAGGCGGTCTTTGTCGCGGGGAGGCGCTTGCCGTTCCAGTCGATTGTCTCGATGGGCCTGTCGCCGACATATGCCTCGAGCGTCGTCGCCTTGTCGCTGTCGCCGAGGACGTGGAGGACCCCGTGGGAGATGCTGGCGCTGCGGACGAGGTAAGGGCCGAGCACGAAGATCTGCTCGTCGGGCTTGACGGTTGGGTTGATCGTGGTAGGCGGGGCCCAGAAGCGCCAGGCCGTCTTCTGCTCGAGGAGGTAGACGAGGACGCCGTTGGAGAACTTAACGGCGGCGGAGCCGGCGACCTGCTTCCACGTAAAGGCATCATGCCCGCCGTTGGTAGTCTCTGTCAGGTCGGTGTCGCCGAACACCTCGAACGTGAGGTCCTTCTCGTCCTTGAAAGCGAACTCTCCCGTCTGGCCCTCCTGCAGGTAGAACACGATGACGTCCTGGTCGAAGACGCCATATGTAGCGATGTCTGCTGAGGCGTACAGCAGCGCGTGACTGCCAAAGACATGGTCCGTGACGAGGATCTTGCTCTGGCGGCCGTTGAGCACCACCCCGGGCACAGTCACCGGGCCGGCCGTGGTGTTGAGCGCGGCGTCGAACTGGATCGGGGTCATGGAGCGCGTGCTGCTCTGCTGCACGACGGTGAAGCCGGCCTGCGTGTCCGGGTTGCGGAGGACCCAGGTGAAGGCGGACGGGGACGAGACCTGGTAGCCGGTGCCGTTGCCGACCATCTCGACCTTGAGGAGGTCGGAGGAGACTCTGGTGAAGAGGCCGATAAGCTTCGTCTGGAAGAGCTTGGTCCATTGCTCGCGGGTCTCGCGGAGGGGGGCACTTTCGTTTGTCAGTAACCATTTGAGAAACGGAAAACAGACTCAAACCACGGACCTGTAGTCGTAACTTGTGTAAACCTGAGGAGCAGCAACTGCTGAAGTTAGTCGAGCTCATTCGAGAGCTTGCATCACACGTTACTCACAATGCCCCCAGTTGGTACCTCCGTAAGCCATATAAATACTGAGCAGGGTTACCCGCTGCCCAATGTTGTTCTTGTAATAAACATCCGCAAAAGCAGGATCATGCTCAGACGCGCACTACAAAACGTCACATCCTTTAGAACTGGGAAAACCATCAACGGCGACGCCTCGGAACTCACCTGGTCATAAGACGTCTGGCTCCCCCAGTTCGAGAACCAACCCCCCTCGAACTCGGCCAGGTAGCTCGGCTGCGTGTACGAGTAGTTCCGGAACCACTGGTAATACGTCCTCACGACGTTGAACCCGACCGCCGGGTCCGTGCAGGACAGCGCGCCGGGGTAGCTGTCCAGCCCGTAGACGTTGACGGCGCCGCCGACGTCGTTGTAGTCGGTCGACCAGGAGCGCGAGCGCATGCCCTTCTCGTTGTGCGTCAGCGGCACGACGACGCCGGCGTCCCGGAACGCCTTCTTCAGCTGCTCCATGTAGACGACCGAGGTGTGGTTGGCCTGGTAGACGGACTCTTGGTACTCGTTCTCGACCTGGTTGAGGATGACGGGCTGTTCGGGGGTTTCGTCGTTAGCAATCGTCGTGATGTCTGCTTTGAATGAAACTCGGAGTTTCTTACTCCGCCGTTGGTGATCTGGTTCGCGGCAATGATCTTGGCGACCTGCGTGATATACGGCAGCCATCCCTTATAGTACCGCTCGTCAGACGTCCTCAATTTCCCGAACCGGCCGTCAGCTCCCCATAGAGCGAGACCGCCGCCGTTGGTCTCGGCCTGCACAAGGACAACTGTCAACTCTCATCATCCCATACACCTCCGGGTTTTGGGACTGCATACATTTACATATGGACCCGGTCTCGCGATGACGTACAGCCCGGCCTCCTTGCAGTAGTCCAGCAGGCGCTGGATGTTCTTGCTGCCGGTCTCGAAGTCGTAGACGCCCTCGGAGGCTGAGTGGTAGGACCAGAAGAAGTAGAGGCTGACGGTGTTGAACCCGTTGGCCTTGAACTTTTGCAACACGTCCTGCGCAGAAAAGGCTTATCATTAGTTCGCAGAAAACACCAAACCAAAAAACAACGCTGATGGAATCGATGACATACGGGCCACAGTTCCGGGACGGGCAGTCTCGGGTAGTGGAACTCGGCAGAGCTGTCATCTGTCGTCAACAATGACCCAGATCACGAAGCGGTTGGGAGCTGCTCACTAGATGTATACTCTGGTGTCGTTGACCAAGAGGCTGTACTGGTCCCACGTCACCGCGTCGGTGAGGCCGTTGTCAGTCGCGACAGCCGCGGAGACGAGCAGCCAGATCGCGGCCCCTGCGGCTTGGAAGAAACGCATGGCGCACAGTTGTTTACTCCTGCGAACCCGGATCTTGGCAATATCACCAAAGCCAAGAATGAAGCTCAGAAGATCGTTCCTTGGCTAATGGAACATCACATCCCGACGTCATATTAAGAAAACGAGTTTCCCTCATGCACCTGGAAACACATTTCATCATCACACCACCAAGCGACTTTACCTCGTCGCTGGAAATCAGGCCGAGTGCGACATCAACAAAACCTCTGGCCACCTCCCCACATGACGCGAGAAAAAAGGTTTCTGTAAATTCCAGCAATCACCGTGATTGTCGGTCATTAGCCCTTGCGGGGTATTTCAGTCCGGGGTCTCCCTCCCTGTCTTTGACGTGCCGTATTGCCGATGGTCCTTGCAGTCGTTGAAGAAAACAACAACAAAAACAACACTTTTCGCGGGCGGCAGGAGCTGCCCAGGCAGCTGCCGCTTTGGGCTTTAGAACGAGGATCCGATTTCAGAAGCTCGGCTTGATGGCCGCCGAGCGAGGGCTACATACACCACACACACAGTACTGTTGCGGGTGTGAGCTACAGTTGATCATCTGGGGATCAGAGAGGCGGGGGCGGACCGCGCTTTTCCCCTTCTTGTTGATGCGCTTAATAGTAGTAATTACTACGCGTGCCTGTCGGCTTGCGAGGAGAGGATTAGACAAGCTTTTGTTCTGCACGTCATACACATCATCCGATGCCCGTGGCCGTCCGTTCCGACGCCAACGTGCGTGACGTGCCTTTCAATGCGTTTGCCCTGGCCGTCGCGTGACTTGCGAACAGCTCTATCTGTCCATCAACGTCTTTGAGTCTCTTTGGAACTGCAACTTGTGTCGTCTCGAGGCATTACCGACTTGAACCCCCTTCGCCCCAGACACTTGTTTGGGATTGCCAACTTCCACTTCCGGACAACGCAATACGGCAACTTCCAGCGAGAATCGCATTCTTAAGATGCCCCTCCGAGCCATATGCCGCAATCAAGATGCCAGCAGATCGTGACTCGGTCAAGCTCTACATGGCGGATCCGATTACGCCTGGCGGCGGCAAGATTCCACGGCAGAAGTGTACGGACGGGCACGAACCCCTCGCGGGCCCCAGACTCCTGGCAACTGCCGTGGAAAGGGGTCGAAAAAACGGCCACTGATTCGAACAGCAAAAACACCATCGTGGGCGGGGTCGCCGCATCGATCGACGACTTCAACCTGCACAGCCCCGACCCGCCGCCGCTGCGACTTGCTGAGTTGCTATGCGAATTGAACATTATGCGCCGAAGACCCATAGCAGAGCCTCTATTTGTCTGTCGGAAAAGCGGCCAATTCGTAAAAGGTAACCCGACTCGAGATACTGGCATGACATGAAAACCATAGGAGGTGGAATCAGCCAAACCTTTGCGTCATGTTCAGAAGTCGGAACGTTTTTTGGGCAGAGACCGTTATGATCGTGACGTCTTGGCAACCGCGTTCCCACCGACGAGATACTCCACTGACTTGTCTTGTAAGTCCCCCCGACGAGCCTGCTGGAGTCTCTCAACATCTTGCTCGGCAAGCCCGCACCCTCAGCCTCACGAGAGGACTGTGCCTGGTTTTGCCAGAGGCGACCCCGCTGCCATGCAACCAAAGATGTCATCGCCGGCCACTCGCTCTCACTGACCGGGATGACGTGCACTTTGCGCGACCGAGGCATTCTCACACATCCTCGTGTGATCGAAATCGAAGTGCAACATCGAATCGTACGGCGATACCCTTTGAGACGAGTCACCACGTTGAGACGCCTCGCGATGTCTTCTTTTGGCCAAGCACCAAACTCTCAACGGATTGCCCATTAAGGCCGGGCGATTGATCTTCCCTGGGTTGCCATCTGGCGTCCTTCTCTGCAAGGGTCGAACGGGGCCACGGAGCTTGTAACAACCGTAACCAATTGGTTCCAAGCACACAAGTTTTCTAGGAACGCTCCCTACAAACCTGGTTGACTTCACTAATGAATCGATAGCGCCGAAGCTTCGGCGACCCCTGAAAACGGGTTGCACTTAGGACCAACAAGCGTCTTGCCGGCAAATCGCGTGCAATGTAGCGGAAACTGGAACGCCAGATCTTTTTTCGGGGAGGGGTTGGAGTTGCCGCTGGACACAGCCAGGGTAGCCGAAATACAAAGGGAAGCGAAATGCAACCGAAAAGGGTGCATTCAACCCCCTTTCGAGCGGTGATGGCACTTGGCAGTACGCCCCTCTCATCAAATCTTAATATCACGGTCAAAGCTGTCAATGATGGATGGCCGATATTCTTCGCCCTGGATTCGAGCAAGCCCTCGGAACCTGCACGTTAGTCGGAGAATATTCCTTGATAACCCATGCAGAAACTGTGTGCTCCGGGAGGAAGAGAGGCGACGGGTGAAGTCGGCGACCTCCCCTGCAACGTTGCGCAGGTGCGACGTCGGCCTCGAAGGCCGTTGGCATCCTTGCGGCCTCGACCTTTCGAGTCGTTGACCGAAGGCGGACGACTGAGCCAATCGAGAGGAAGGCGAACAGGGCGTTGTGCGCGGTCACGGTCACACGTGCACACATAGCCGTAGCCGGATCACAGTCGTTGATGGCGGTTGAGGGCTATCACCGTGCCATGGCTGAGCAGCGAGCGGCACGGACGTCGACAACGTCCCGGCGGAGGGCGCACCGACACTAGCTGCCGTTTCTTCAGGGCCACCGTGGGGATCTATCCGACGGCTCTGCAACTTGCCGGGCGTGCGATGACGGGATGAGTTGTCGTTCAACTGCCTCTACGATCAGCGACACGCCGCCCCGGACATCAGGCCGACGGCAGCTGCACGGGTGACATCGTGACGGACATCGATCGCCACGTCGGTACAGGACGGACGTCGACTCAATATCGCACAACTATCCCTTTGGCTGCCCAAACCTGAAGTAAAAATCCGTCTCGTGGAAGCCGTGACGGCATGACATTGGCTAAGACGTGGCGGCGCCCAGAAGACATCGCGCTTTCAACCCACGTGGGGCTTGATCTAATATGGCCGAGGTGCTCCGTACGTAGTAGACGGAACGCATTGCGGTGGCGGTCGGCGCAACGGGTTGCGAGGCATGAAGAAAAAACCAAACGAGACAGACGGCTTGACGCCCAAGTCAAGAGGCAGTCTCCCACGTGTCGAGCGCGCGTCGGCTGCCATCGTGCCGTTTCAGCTGGTCCTGGAAAGCGAGGACAGTGGTGGCATTGGGCGATGACAGACAACATGAGGTTGCAACGCCCGTCCCCGTCCGTTCCTGAGCACAAGCAACCATCTGGCTAACCAACTAGGTAAGCTTTGGCCGTTCTAGGGGCCGTCTAGGTCAAAACTCTGGTGGCTAAGGGAGCCGAGCGTTTCTTCCATATTTGGCAACTCTGTTGACCGGGCCGATCCAAAGATGGAGAAAGCAGAATGGACGCGTGCAGAAAATTTCTTTTCTTTTTTTCGTTTCAAACCCATCAAACACGCGTGCGGGCTGGCACGTTGCCAGTGGATCTGGAGAAGAGCGGTTCGCAAGCTTTAAAGACTCTGACTGGACTTTTAGCTTCCGTCATCGGTACGTGCTGCAGCTGTGGCGGGGATGCCCTCTCGAACCCCCCTCCCGAACGATACTGAGTCATTATAGTAGCAGCCTAGCAGCAGCAAACTCTGCCCGGCCTGAAGCCAGACCGAACCGCTCTCTGGTTCGTGCAGGTGGGAGGGGAGATCCCCTCAGTTGACAGCGGCTGTTCCAGGCAAGATCCCAGAGGACGGCATATGGGAAGCCACAGGCTCGGCCCCGTTCGGACGTGAGGAGGAGTGGTTCTTGCAAAGTTGCTTCTCTCGCCTTCTGATTGATGTGAAGAAGTCTGAAATCCGGGTCAGGCCCCGAAAGGCCCCGCAGGCAGGGTGTGTAATCCGAGAGAACACCTCGGCAGGATATGACTCTTTTTTTTTCCCCCTTCTTCCCCTCTCTTGCGCGTGGTAAAAAAAGTTGGAAATGGCCGGTCCATGGGCAGAAAAAGACTCAACATGACAAAGCACGTTGCATACGGATGAAATGGAACGGCGCAGATGGACACCCGCTCCCCACAAAGGCGCATCCGTCTGAGCCCTAAACGCAGGAACAGGCACATCTTTGGGGACCGGCAATTTTCGTCCGATTGAGATGCGACGAATGAAAAGCGACGGATTTGCCGAACCCATGGGCCGCGGAAGGGCGAGCTGTCGCCTCAGCATCGCATCGCAGCACATCGGACAAGGGTACCAGGTGCTCGTCCAGGTACCGCGGTACGTATCTTGCAAGATGCGTCCCTGTCAGACGTCGCGTCGGGTTTCCGTATGTACGGGCGGACGCAAGTAGGCTGCGCAGCAGGCATACATGCATACTACGTGTACATACGGACGTAGTCTATGTACTTTACATGTGGTGGATATGAGCGAACAGCGACAAAAAAAAAAGTGCATGCAGAGACACCACATCTGCATCTAGCGTCAATGAACGGTGTCAGTTCCGACCCTCCATCGCAAAGGAGACCCTTATTCGTAAGAGGCGAAAGCAGGTAGCTGGAGGACGTGGTGTATCGGACCCAGAGAAACTCACACATTCCAGTCAGCCTGGATTTGAAAGGCGCGCCACCGGGTTCCAGGGCGAGCCTGTCTCACCTTTATTCCAGCTTCCCGGAGAAGGGCAGAGATGACGAGCAGCGGGGGAGGCTTCTCTGATTGGGAAATGTCGGAGAAAAAGGAAGCGAGAATAGAACATGTGGAAATATGCCGCAAGCCCCCTTCCCCCTCCCGAGACCTCGATTGGCCCTGGTGCTGGTGTTGGTGCTGGTGGCCTGGCGCTCGCTTTGGCTGGCGGCACCTGGCTAGCAAGAGGTGTAGGCGGAAGACCGGACTGCTGGGAACGGAGATCGAACGGGGAGGGCTGGACTGGGAGTGGACGCGATGGGAGAAAGCCAAGTCAGGGCCAGATGAATTTCAGATCCATCCCTTTCGTCATCTGCGCCGCTTCTTCCAAGGCCCAGGAGTTCCAGGCTCTGGCCGTGGATCTAATGCCCGCAAGCCCCGTCGAAGTCCGCCGGGTATCTTGAAGGTGCTCTCGTGTCGACGGTGCAGCATGAGGAGCAGCTGTTGCAGCAGGCGTGGCGATCGTGATGGTGCCGCTGCCGTCTGTCTTGCCCTGCCCTACCCTGTGAACGGCCCTGTTCTTCGCTTGCCGGGGAATTGGGGCTGGGTTGCAATCCTGCTGCAGCCCAACTGGAGTCTGGAAGGGAAGTGAGAAGAGGAGAACAGCGGGAGAGAAGGACGGGGAGTAAATGATGGGCCGGTCAGGGCTGTGTCGTGGGAAGTGTGGTCCTGTGGGGACCGAAAGTACCTTATGGGAGGTGTGTGTTGTTGAGACTTGAGAGGGAGAGACAGAGACAGCAGGCTGGAGTGAAGGCTTGGTGGAGTGCGATACAGAGCGAGATTTGTAGTGGAGAGGAGGAAATGAGAAGTCGTCGAATCAAGGCAGCAGAATGCTAACAGCGGGGCCGAGAGCTGGGAGCTGGGGCCCACGGTGCACGGCTGCAGCAAAGAGGAGGAGGGGGGAGCTGCTTCCAAGTTCCCGCTCGCACCTTTGCAGACTTCCCAAGAGACGCCGGAGGGCCTTCCCGGGACCTTAGGGGGGGGCGGCCGGGATAGGATCGCTACACCTCGGTACCGTAACATCTGCCATTGTTTCAAGCCCTTCAGCCGTCCTTTCATCAGAGCTTCCTTGTTCCCCATCCCGTAGCAAGCTGTTGTGGCATTGGTATTGCCTCTCGGTGTGTGCTCTCTTCCCAGCATCTAGTGAGCCTTCCGTCGTGTATAATTTCGGACTTGTACACAGGGAGGGAGTACGGACATGAATGTCACAAGATCTGACCCGGCAATTGGGAGGCAGAGGAGGGGGGGGGGCCGGACTCGGGAGGGGGAGAGGGGCATCTCATCTGGAATCTCACTCTAGGCAGTATTGCAAATGGGCACTTTTAATCGTTTGGATGGTGCTCTGGCGTCATCCCGCTGCATCTCCGTCCGCCCACTCCCAAGGCAAGGCAGGGCAAGGCAAGGCAGGGCAGGGCAGGGCATACAGGGCACTCCCGAGAATAGAACCGGAAAATACATTTGTTGGATATGAGACATTTTCCATTGCGAACTGAGTTTTATTTGCGTGGCCGAGGTTAACCAATGGCTCCAATGAGCTGGTTGGATCCTTCGGGAATGAGGTACCACGGCACTCGAATTTGCCCTGTTGACAGCAGGTTAATCAATTACACCTTGAAGGTACTTCTGGAAGCTCACGAGAAACCTCATATAGTACCTTGCCTGGCATCCATCATTAGCTAAGCTCTTCCTCGGGATGGGTACCCTAGTGTAATTGCCTACCTACCTAGGTAGGCAATTACAACAACATAGGTAGCTACCAAGATACCTGCATCCGTTCCCCTTCCACACGTCTGCCTAGGTACTCCGTACCTGCCTAGTGTACCTAGGTTGGTTGGTAAGGTGAGATGAGGAAAGTGCCTATCAGGTTCCAAGACAACCTGCCAGATTTATCACTTGTTACAGCTCGCAAGGCCTTTTGACCATGAAAAAAATTCTGTCGATAGATACCTACCAACTCCAACAGAGCGCTCCCCTTAACCCTACTCTCCCAGTTCCAGACTTTTCCTTTTCCTTTTACAACCCTTGCAAGGGAGGCTGCACAGTCACATTCTGCGACAAGACCCCCGGAAAATCTCTTTTTACACCTACGCAATCCTCGACGGGGGGCCTCTTGGCCATTTGGGGGCCGAGTCATTCTCCGACCCAGCTCGGCCTCCACGGATCCGGGTCGTATTCGCTGATGTCCGCGCTGAGGTTGTGCTTTGCCGGAACCAGACTTCGCGAAGCTCGAGGCTTGAGCTGACCAAGGGCAAGAACCAGGGCAGGCAAGGGGCCTCACAAGTCACGACGTCCACGACACGACACAACGTCAAATCTACGGCAGACTGCCTGCCAGCTCAGCTCTCCTCACCAGCAAGCTCGGGCAGCTGCTTATTATTATCATCCACTACGAAGTACGTACACTATAGGACTCTGTTTATCTGACCGTTCGCTTCAAGCTTATTATGCACCGAGACTCCGAGCGCACCCGGGGAAGCGGCACAAAATGCCCTTCTGTTATGCACAATCGCAAACTTCCCCTCTGCAGAACATGGTCCACCCATGTCAACTCACGCAGAGCCGAAAGGCCCTTTCCATTCAGCGGCTGGTTGCAACCAAGGGACCCCTCCCATCGCCCCCTCTCAGGCCTCAGGTCTCTCGAACCCCCCCCTTCTTCACGCACCTGACGGCAGAGCCAGCCATCTCCACTCGAACAACTCGTGGATAGTGTACAGGCGTGCCGGGCACGGAGGCGGGAGGAGGGAACACCCCCCCTCTCAAGGCCTGAGGGCACTGGCTTTCCCCCTCTGACGTACTCCGCTCTTGAATTTCGGCAGGCTAATTGCCATGGAAACGAGTGGAGGGCTGCGAAATTCCTGCAAAAAAACCACACCTCTATTGTTTACGACAATGTCGAACAGCAGAATTGTCTCGTCCGAAGCCTCCGATATCTCGTGAGGCCATCGTGGACAGCGCGTGGAAGCCACCAGCCCGACCGGAGCCTGTCTTGAACTTGAGTCTTCCTCCCTCTGTTCGCGACCAACAGACAGGGATCCGCGCACTGTCTCATCCAAAAACAACAATATGCTGAGGGACGAACGCCACGCATCTCATCGCTAGCCCTGTCGATCACCCTACTGTCTTTTGGGGAGGAAGAGCAGCAACCGTGAGGCACAGCTCTCTCGTCACTTTGCTTCCAGCACCGTAATTAGTCTCCGCCGGGACGCCAGACGGCCATAACGGGTTGACGGGCAATTGATGGATCGTCCGTCTGATTCATTGAAGCAAGGGGACACTCAATTGGACGTTGGGAACAACATCAAAGAGAGCCGGAAATTGTGCCCGCACAACCCCTCACATAGGATGCAACGAGATCCCTCTTCAAAAGATCGTCCAAGCCCAGCCGTACCCTGCGCCGGTTGGTGCTAGTGTGCTCCCTCGACACGTCGCCGCGACCATGCCAAAAGCGACACGATGTAAACAAGCTAGAACGCCCCAGAGCCTCACTTCAATCGAGGCTACGGATCCTCGGGGGGCCGTTCACCTTGCGTGCCGCCCGTCCTTTCTCCTCCGCATCGCTCGCTCGCCCAAAAGCCATGGCGATGCGATGTCCGCTCGGTGTGGGAACGTCACTTGCGTCTTCCTGGATGCACCCAGTCAATCACTTGCCCATCGCTGGGGGATGGGGAGAACGGGAAATCGTCTCCTTCGAGTGCTGCAACGATGGTTGGGGCAGAGCAACATCGCCCGTGGTAATAATCAACAGACCGGTCCGGGATGCCCACGCATCCCACACTCCCGCTTCCAACTCTGGTCTTATTGACAACAGCATCCTATATCAGAGAGAGAGATGAGCTATGAGCTTGGCAGAGGGCAGCAAAAACACGCAGTCGTTAGCGGTGCCGGGCTGCCTCTCCTCCGCCATTGGAAGCTGGTGCCTATGTCCGCCGCTATTGCCACTACCGCAGCGTTTGCTGCCTACTATTACCAGTTTGCATATTGTTCGCCGTTTCTTTTTCTGAATCCTATTGTGGCTGGCGATACAGAGTACTCGCTACCCCTCGTTGCTTTTGGCCGCGAGGGGCTCGGGGGGCGTTGGCCACGATGGATGATGGATGATCCCCCCTCCCCCTCCCTTGCCTTGCGCCATGTCTCTGGTCTTCTTTTTTTTTTCTCGATGTTCCATATGGCGCTTGTGGCTTTGTCCTCATCTAAATCTGGATCGCGTGGCCAATCAACCCCCGCAGCCCGCGTGTCAGCTCTGGCCATCTCGTCGCTGTATCATGCTACCAAGAGATAGAGCTCAGCAGGTATGCTGTTGCTACCCATCATGCTGTCTCTCTCTCTTTCGAGATCGAAAGAAAGCAAAAACTTCAGAAGCCACGAGGAAGAGCGGTTCATGCGCGACGTCGACGTGCGATCGAATCAACGTGGCCGATTGGGAAGTCGAGTTAGATTACCACAGGCACACAACAGCTCCTGGCCTCTCGCATGTGCTCCCTCTGCCGGGTCCTACAAGCACAAGGGAAGGACGAGAAAGGTCGAGGTCAGAGAGTACATAGCCGTCGCATCGTCCGGTCGTCATCCAATTCTCTGACTGGCTCTGTGCACTGGCAGAAGCACATCAGCGGCAGCGGCAGCGGCAGCGGCATCCTATCGCCTGCATGGGAACGACAGTCGGACAGAGCCCTGCATTTTGCCCTCTTTCTCTCTGGCTGTTCTTAGCCGTCAGACTCCAGTAATACAAAGCGTCAGCAGTACATCACGTATTCCGAACCACCTCGTCACCGGGCTTCATTCCCCCTGCCGCCGCGGGCTCCCAGTCAGTCCCAGGTTCCCAGTCGTCCCAGTCCCAGTCCTGGTTCCCAGAGTCGCAGTCCCTGGTCGAAAAAAAAAATCCCAGACCACACACCAGTGGACCAGGCCGGACTCTGTCCCAGGAGCACACGCCCCCCGGCACGGACAAGGGTAGCTGCCAGTGTTTCGTTCCGAGCACCCCACCACGGCATCCCTCAACCATCCTTGTCATCGCCGTCTCCTTCATCCACTCGTCTCTTTCACCTCTCGCTGCCCCTTGGCCTTGGGAGACTTCAGTCCACCGAGGCGTGTGCGTAAGGTACACATTACACTGCGGTACCGTACGGAGGTACTCCTGCTCACGCTACGAATAAACTCGCTCGGTCTGCCGTTTGTCCACGCGACGCTGGGCCTTGAAGTCCCAGCTCCTCCTCCACTTCGACAGGGAATGCCATCGAACCCCCAACCCAGACGACGCACGCACAAAAACGCGCCCACCACCGCCTGCCATACTTTATCTGTTTGGTTCCCAGGTTTCGTTCTTCGTCTCCTCTACTTACACCTACGCCTCCTCCCACAACCCCCCCCCCCCCTTCCGTTCGTTCTTACCAACTACTGTTCTCTCGTTCAACATCTCCTCGATCTCCTTGATCTCCTTCGCTTCGCCCTATCCCATCGTCAACCAGGCTCAACAACGGCCCATTCCCGCGGCCTAGACTCGGACTATCCCAACCCTGCCTGCAGTTCCATACGAGAGCCTCGCTGCCCATTGTTCGGCCTCTTATTCGTCAACACAACAACCCCCCCAGTTTCATCCGTTTGTCCTGTTGAGAGTCTCTGTACGGAGCTCTCTTACGGATCAAATAACCACCAGTGCTCATGTACACGGCTGGTCTACCGCGTCTTCCGATCAACTCATTCTCCCGCCGACGTCCGTCCGGGACACTATCGCCCGTCTCTCGCCTACGCCCCGTCAGCCTCCCGCGGCCACCCCGCTTCCCCGGGGCTTTGTCCTCAACAGCGAACCAAGGTAGTTGGCGATAGCCTGCCTCTCGCAAGGCAACTCAAGGAATTCTCGAATTTACTGGCCGGCCTGTGATCTTGTCGACGATCGTGGTTCGAGCTGGCTTTGTCACGGTATTCGGGTATAGCCGTCGTTGAAAAGCAAACAGATTCTGACCCACACCGGTCTCCGGCAGACCAGAGACTTGCTCCTTTGGTTCGACTTCCACTTCGAGCAGCCGTCGTCGTTTCCTTCCCGTTCACCCAGAACGAGGAAGACATCTAACGAAGCGACCGCCTCGTTCCCATCGCATCTCGTCCTTGGCTTTGACAGCCCCAGTTTTCAACATGGGTTTGCCTCGAGCTCTTCCAATTGTGGCGGGCGCACTTGCGCTCATCGCTACCATCACGATTGTTGTTATTCACGTCGTGCTCGCCGCCCACATCACCCAGGTGTCCCCCGTCAGGACGTCGTCGATTCTGTCTTCGATCTTGGAAAGCATTCTTTTGGCCGTCTTGGGGTGGATGTTGTCGGCAAACCTGATCCCGAAGTTCCGGAATTCCTCGAAGCGGATCATCAGCGCGATGTTCGGTGTAAGCATGCTGACCTGCATCATGGCCACTGCTGCGTCGGTTGCGACCATGATTTGCCTCAGCAACGCGACCAGGAGCTTGTCGGATTCGATTCTCGGTGCCAAGCAGACCAGCTTCCTCATTGCCTCGTCAGTCGCGCTAGGTCTCTCCTTCGCATGTCAGCTCATCTTCATCGTCATTCACTTCGTCCTGGCGCGCCTCTCTGCGCGCGAGGAAGCGGATTCATACCACACAGACGAGGAGTCCAGGAGGTCACCCAATGTCCACGTTAAGTCGATCCCATACAGCCGTACCTCCCCGATATACGAGGGCAGGAGTCGGTCCACGTCCATGGGCTCGCAGACCCCGCCGCAGTCGAGCAGTGGCCGATCCGCCACCGAGACCTTGAGCTCCATCCGCTCTTCTTTGTCCAACGTAGTCCGCCCCATCTCCTCCAGGACACGCCTGCTCCCGCTGAGAGAGAAGCGGCGGGCGGAGTCGATCGACTCGAACCACTACCGTTCGCGGTCCAGCAGTGTCAACGAGGACTCATCGTTCGATTCTTGGGATACTTCTTCGGTCGACCTGCAGAACCGCATGACCGTGCTTGGCACATCTTCACCCGTACCCGGCGGCCGCTTTCTCGAGACGATCCCTGCTAGCCCTACAACGAGCCGCAGCCCCAGCCCCGGTGCGCCGCTCGATATGGACTTGGAGCCTCCCCGCACTCGCCGCAGGAGTCGTAGCTACAGCCCCGTTGGAGATCTCCGACGACCAGAGCCCGCATTCAGCATGGAGTCCGCAAGTGAATCCCACATTCACCCCCTATTCCGGTCTGACTCTCCGGACCCCCCGCCCATGGTGACACCTGGCACGGTCGTCACCGCGGCACCTGACGCTGGTCGGGTCATCTCGGACCGGCACAGCGTCCGCCGCATGAGGAGCGGCAGCTTGCCCTCCGGGCCCTCCGGCCCCAGTCCCCTCAGTCGGTCGAGTAGTTTTGAAAACTTCTTCCCCAACGGCCCGCCCGTGAAGGAAGAGGCAGAGAAGGACGAGCTCGAGTCTCCCCAAGAGGAAGACGAGGATCCTGCCGAAAGGCAGATGACGCCCCCTATTCCCGAGTGGATCCTGACAGCCGGAGCACGGACGAGCCTGAACGGCTACCAAAGCCGGAAGCTCCGGGTCGAGGACGAAGGCGTCAAGCAGGAACAATCATGATGACGACGAGGGGCCATGGCGACCGCAACAGCAACAGTGCGGTCTGGTCCCAGGAAAGGGTGAAAAGGGAGGGAAAAGGAAAAGAAACCGACCCGGCGTGGTCTTCATGAATGTCTAATTCCTATTTCGCTCCTCGCGGGGACAGCGAAGGAGTATAAACGGAGGGCGGTGATACCATATCTGAGGGCTTTATTTTATTTGTCCAGCGCGGCGTTGTCCCAAGGGAGGAAAGGCAGGGAGGAAAAAGAATCCCGGGCTGGTGAGCGGGGGAGGTTATCACCAGTAGGCTAGGCTAGAATAGCTCAACTACGGTAGGGTAGTTAGCTGCAACAATTAACGAGTCACACGAACATGTCAAACAGTCCAATTGTGAGGTGGTTGCGAACAAAACACATCGATGAAAGATGGAGTTCAATATAAAGCTGGAGGCCGACAGCCTGGTCGGGAGTGGCCTCCGGGCCGTTCCATCCACCACCATCCTGGCCCATGGACCTAGGTCTTCGGGGGCTTCGGATCGGATCATTGACAGCGCCGAAACGCTATCGTCCATCCGGTTAGTGTCGGTGTTCCATTCTTGCGACCGGGGTGGGGCGAAGATGCCCTTACCTCAGCAACTCAGCGACCCTGAGGTCAGCTTCTTGGAGAAGACTTTTGTCTCCCGAAAACAGCTCTGAGAGGTTCACAATTGGGTCATCAGAAGCGCCTCCAAGATGTTCAAATATTAGGTATCTTGACGCGGTACAGGTACTTATGGTGAAAGAAAAAAAAATGAACATAAAAAACTCTATATCCAAATAGGGAGCAGTACAGGTACCTCCATAAACCTTCCTTCGCCAACTTGGGAAGTCACAACACCCTCAAGGTGCATCTACGTACCTATGACCTATCTCCAGTGGCTTCTTCTCGCAAGGAAAACAACTATGAGAGGCCTGGTAAGAGTAAATAACTGAAGGGCCCTGAGAGGAGAGATGCCAAAGTATACAACTCATCCAACGGTTCTACTGCCTACCTGTTTAGACTGTCACTTCACCCCTCACACCCCTCACTCGCCCCACGGCTTTTTCTCGCCGCCCAGTTGCTAGGTAGTTGTTGATGCTTGGAGATTGGTGCCCTCCTGGGCCGGCATCGCCACTCTCGTTCTATCACAACGAGGGGAAAAAAACATATCTAGAGCGCCTCAAGGCAAGGCACTTCTAGGCAGGAGTCTTCCGACCAGCCGACCGCCGCACCAGCCAGTAACCGGTGCTCCCACCTTGCTTAGGTACCTAGGTAGGTGCCTAGGGAGAAAGGTACTTGTCCCAGGTCACTTTCGCAGAAATCCTGCAGGGTGTGTACAGTGGTCCCTAGGTAGTTACCTACAGGCAGACGGTTCGGTTTTGGTGGAGCCAGCGAGCAGAACGGCCACCGCCAAACCTCGAAGAAGGCAGGCCTAAGCCTATTGTAGACTGGAGGAGGAGGTACCTCAGCCAACCAACCGCCCGCCGCCTTCCCCCACCTGCGCGGCAGCCAAACACTGACTTCAGGTCACCATTTACCTTCGTCATCTCCATTAATTCTGCCTGCCTCCGGCGCACAACAAAACCTCTGCGGCGACAGATTTCTCATCCTGCACCCACAGCTGTCCGCGCATCGCATATCAGCAGTGTATTGGCCTCTCCTCTTCAATCCCACCTCCCTTTTTTCTTCTCTATCCCATCATCACACCCAACTTCATCACCCCTCTCGTAATCGCAGCCATCCGCTGCCCAGAAGCTGGACAAGATGAAGGTCACCTTCAAGGTATGCAGCTACGCGGCCCAGCCCGAGGGTGGCTGCCCTGGGCATTCTGCCGCCCCTCCTGCGCGACCGATCTCGAGCTTTAGCTGACGACGTTTCTTACTCTCTCTAGGACTTGAAGCAGCAGAAGTTCACGCTCGATGTCGAGCCCACCGACTTGGTGCGTTGCACCCCACTTCCTCCTCCGAGATCCTCACCCCCGGCTGCCACGCGACATGCCGCTTCAGAACGCTAACGGAATCATAGATCTCTGCTGTCAAGCAAAAGATTGCCGGCGAGAAGGGCTGGGAGGCCAAGGACCAGAAGCTTATCTACTCTGGTGGGTGGCATTGCGCATAAGAACTGTGGTTGCTTCGGGCTGACTGGATTCAAGGCAAGATCCTGAAGGACGACGATACCGTCGAGTCCTACAAGATTGAGGAGAAGGGTTTCGTCGTGTGCATGGTCAACAAGGTCCGTCCGTTCTCGAAGTCGGCCCTGAACTCGCCAAATACTAACGATCCGATAGCCCAAGGCGCCCAAGCCCGCTGCGTCTTCTTCTGCTCCGGCCGTCCCCGCCACCCCGGCCCAGGCCGTTGCCGCGACTCCGGCTGCACCGCCCGCTCCTTCCGCTCAGGCTGCAGCTCCCGCCGCCGCTCCCTCTACGCCTACCCCCGCCGCCCGCAGCGCCGGTGGCGATGCCGCGAGCAACGACCCCTCGATGGCCATGGGCGCGCAGCGCCAGGAGGTGATCGCGAACATGGAGGCCATGGGCTTTGAGCGTACCCAGATCGACGCTGCCATGCGCGCTGCCTTCTTCAACCCCGACCGTGCCGTGGAGTACCTGCTCAACGTAAGACACGAACATTTGCGACCAGAAGCAGTCCAGAACTGACATACGACAGGGTATTCCCGAGAGTGTTCAGCAGGAACAGCAACAACGCCAGGCTGCTGCTGCTGCAGCTCCTGCTGCGGCTCCTGCCGGCGGTGCCCCTGGTACCGACGATGACGGGAATGTCAACCTCTTCGATCTCGCCGCACAACAGCGCGGTGGAAGCGGTGGTGGTGCTCGTGCGGCTGGTGGCAACAGTCAGGCTGCTGCTGCGGCCGCCGCTGCGGCCGCTGCTGCCCAGGGTGGTTTCGGCAACCTGGACTTCCTCAGGAACAACGCTCAGTTCCAGCAGCTGCGCCAGGTTGTTCAGCAACAGCCCCAGATGCTCGAGCCAATTCTCCAGCAGCTTGGCGCTGGCAACCCGCAGCTTGCCCAGCTGATCGCCAACAACCCCGACCAATTCTTGCAGCTCTTGGGCGAGGAGGTTGATGATGACGTTCCCCTCCCTCCTGGTGCCCAGGCTATTGCCGTTACCGAGGAAGAGCGTGATGCCATTGAGCGGGTAGGTCTTCCGAACTCGCGGTCTTTGGGCAACATACTGACATGTCTAGTTATGCCGTCTCGGCTTCGATCGCGATGCCGCAATCCAGGCCTACTTCGCCTGCGACAAGAACGAGGAGCTCGCCGCAAACTTCCTCTTCGACCAGCCCGATGACGATGACCCTCCCCAGAACTAAGCTCCTGCAACGACTAAATACGAACCCATTCTACGACAGACATGCAAAGACTGAGGGATTACCGGACGGTGTTGGCTTCGGCAACAAAGACTGGGGAGAAAGTAATCTGGTTACTTTCGGGAGTACGAGTCTTGCGCACCGACAAGGTCAACGGGGCATACTGCACCATCTGATGGCTGTGGGGGTTTAGAAGATTCTTTTTCTCCGAAAAGTTCGTGGAGGCCACACGGCGGTCGATATGCGAAGAGTCGAGTCGATACGCATGGATGGACGCCACTCGCGGTTGCAAATGCACTTGCTTCGTCAGCTGACCACGAGCGCTTCTTTCTGGCGGGAAGACAGCGTGGCGTCGGTCCCAGGTAGCCAGGCCACGTAGTACCAGGTAATTCAACTTTTATGTGCCATTTGATTTGCTGTACATGATTTGCACATCGACCGAGATGCTCCCAATACATGGCGAGGTACGTTGAACTGAGGCCAAATCCGTATGTTCTCATCGGTTTGGCCTCAGCGGCCTCAAACCCCACCTAATCCAATCGCTGTCATAGTCATATAAAAACCCCGGGTCTCTCCTGCTCTCTGCGACTTTTTCCTTCCTTTCTTCTGTATACTTACCTGTCTGGACGACCCGGAGATCAAGAGCACCGGGTGGGGGTGACGGGGGACCTGCATTGCACATCGCGGCCGTGCCCCTCATCGTATGGGGCTTCCGGCGCCGTACAAGACCAATTTTTGACTTCTTACCATCTTCCTCCCCATTCTTTCGTCGTGTTGACCACTGTATGTGATGACGTGAGGAAGGAGGAAATTCTCTCTTGTTGATATTTGGATCTTGTTGGGACGGAAATGGAAGGGAGGCAAGGCATGGGAAGGTGGAGGAGATAGTGGGTGGTTTGTTGGACTTGGTGTCAATCAGTGTGATGAATCAGGTTTCTTGTTATCTGAGGCTCTTTGCTTGTGAGGGTTTGTGAGGTGGAGTACCCTTCTCTCTGGCTGTGTTTACAGCACAAGACAAGCAAGCCTCTTTTCCAGCCCTTTTTTGACCTGAGACGAGACCATGCAAGGTCTGGAAGGCTTCTGTTGTGTGTGGTCTTCCCCACTGCAAAAGATGGAAGAGAATAAAGAATGGGAAAAAGCAGAAGAAAGAATCCAAACGCCGTCCGTCCGATGCACTTGTTGTGCCCCCGAAGATCCGTGCTGCCTCCAAAAGGAGAGCCAGCAAATAGGGTATCTGTCTTTGTAGTAGTAGTAGTAGTAGTAGTGGTAGTAGTCGTAGTAGTAGTAGTAGTAGTAGTAGTAGTAGTAGTAGTAGTAGCCGGTCCTGCCCAGTCCCATTCCCTGTATACGCCCTAGGTAGTTCTCTCATCAACCAATAATCTCGCCGCGCATGTTATACTCCACGGCCTTCTTCTTTGCCTTGCCGGCGCCCCTCTTCTTCTTGCCTCCACCGTCTTCCATGTTGGTTTCGTCGATGGTGATCATGCCGTCGGCGTCAACTGTTATTTGAGGACCGACGTTGGCCTGCGGTCTCGAACTGGCCTTGCCACCGCCCGACGAGGAACCGGCTTCGGCAGGCTCGTTGCCATCAGCAGGCGGATCTTCCAGCGCAGCACGCTTCCTGGCGTTGATGGCATCCTTGTTGGCCTGGATCTTGGCCTGCTCCGCGTCGAACTCGGCCTCCTTCGCGCGCTGTACGGCCATGATGGCCTCGACGGGTTCGTACTCGGCTTTCGTCCACGTCTTGTATTCTTCGAGGTCGATCTGTAGCTCCTTCTTGCCGACGAGGGCGGCGTCGATGCGCGCGGGCGCGTGCCGTTCTTCGCGGTTAAACTTCATCTTGACGTGCCGTCGGTTCTTGCCGGGGAACATGCCGCTGATCATCTGGAAGTCAGTGCCGAACATGCGCAGGCCGCGGTAGAAGAGCTCCGTCTCCTCCTCCGTCCAGACATTGGGGCCCTTGAGCTTCGAGCCCGTGCGGTAGCTGTTCTGCGTCGTGAGCGACGTGAAGTCGTTCTCCTCGATCTCGAGCATGTCCTCGGCGTTGGCGTCTGCGATGGCGTGTCGGTCGAGGGCGAGCGAGCTCTGGTCCACGACGATCTGGCCGTCGATGATCTGGAATTGCGGTCCGGCGGTTCCCATGCCCGCCGCGGGCTGCGGTTTTGGGACGGGGACTGCGGCGGGCGTGCCCTCGCCGCTACCCGGTGGTGCCGGTGTTCCGCTTTCTGACGCTACGTCTTCTGAGCCGTTCCTTCTGTTCTTGAGTCGCTCTCTGGCTTTCGCCTGCTTTTCGCGGTGTCGCTGGAGCAGCTCGTCGTGTCGGCTGAATTTCTTTCCGATACGGAGATCGCGCGTAAGGTCGCCCATGGTGAGGACACTGAGATCCGCTTCTTGTTCTTCGGCGTCTTCTGGCGTCACAGAACGGGCTTGGCGAGGGGGCCTTCTCGCCCTAGGAGTCTGAGCCTCGCCGTTTTCTCCTTCGGCGGCCGCACCATCTTCTGCTGTCCTCTTCTTCCGCGGTCGCGGTGCTCGCTTTGGTGTCTCACTGCCATCTTCCGTTGCGCCGTCCTTCTTCTTCCTCGGACGCTTGGGCTTAGGGGCCGACGCCTCCTCTCCTCCATCTTCGGTTTCTTCACCAGCTTCTGTCTCGGGGGCTCGTTTCCTTGCTCGCTTCGTCGGGGCTTTCGCGGTGTTGTTCGCAGGAGGATTAACGGCCTCGGCCGCGCTGTCGGCCGGGGTTTCAGTGGAAGACAAAACGTCATTTGCGGAAGGTGCGGTGGCAGGAGGGGTTTGTTGCTGGGCGGGTGTTGAGGTTTCGATATGCTGGGCGGTGCTTTCTCTGGGTGTTGTAGAACTCGGCTGAGAGGCATTGACCGCCGGGGTAACAGACGGACGTGCCATTGCCGGCTGGGTGGAAGAGGAACCACCCGATTGAGTAGTTGATTCGGACGCATTGTCGTCTCGTGTTACTGGCTCTGCAATAGTAGTAGAATCAGCAGGCTTTTGAGACTGTGGTGTCGCGGTCTGTATCGCGTTCGAAGTTGACGTTGGCGGGGTATCGGTTGGTTCGATTCTGGCAGGTCCCCTTGCTCCAGCAGTGGTGTCGGCAACATTCGCAGCAGGAGAATCATTGGTAACTTCGGAAGGCTCTGGCTGTGTCGGAGTGTCCGCGGCGTCTGTAGAAGGAGCCTTCGGTGGTTGTGACGAGGCGGCACCAGGCGCTCGAGGACGGGCCGACATTTTTGGCTTAAAAGCCATGCCTCCCTTTTTCTTGAACATGGAACTCATGATGACGGTGGTAATTGAATACTCTCTGATTATCGATATGGAAACGGTTTCATGGCCGCTGCGAACTGCAGTGCGATGAGCTGGAGTTCTCGGAGTTTTGCTTCGCACGACGAGTCGGCGGGACGAGAGCGACTATGTGACTGAGAGCGGAATGCAGGGAAAAAAGGATTAACCGGCATTTTTTTGCGCGGGGCTCTCCATGACTGGTTCAACAGATAAGATGCATAAGGCAGGCGGCGTGGCTGCGGCGGCCGCATTCAATTAATGAAAAGTGGACCCCGTTTAGATGCATGTGCCCGTGAGGTCAATTTTCTCCTTCTCAAGGATTCCCTCCCCCCGTCCCCGTTGTCTGCGCAAACCCGCCCAGTCCCGACCGTCACGACACTACACATGGCCTCAATCAACGCGTAAAATCCTTCCGGCCATTCCATCCAGCCATCCTCATCGCTTCGTCGACCCATATGCACGCGCTTTCTCAGCATCTCTGCCTTTCTCATGCCTGTAGCGACCTCAGCCCCGACTGCCTCGCCGCGTCCGTCCACCTTATCCAAGATGGAGGACAGGAAGAGACCTCCCATCAGCACCGCTGAGGATCTCGCTCCTCCGAGCAAGCGACATCAAACCGTCAATGGAAGCAAGTCCAAGGGCGACAGTGGCGACGCCACTGAGGAATACTGGATCGAGGTAAGTGTCACGAGACACGGTTTCCCAACACACCAACTTTTCTCAACAATCAATGGAACCCCACGCGACCCCCCTCTGCCATCAATGGCTTCGCGACATCACGATCATCGACAGCCCCCAGCCAGCACTGGCGAACTGCCATCGACTGGCCTGGAATGGCCATTCGATCGGCCGTCGAGGGCAACGAGGCTGGCTGACGACAAACCGTCTCCCTGTCTTCCACACATCCGATCTCCTCCCACACCATCTGTTTCTGAACACGATCGCATGACGCGAAATACATGGAAAGGGCGCGTAGCTGATAACCAGTTCAGAATTACCAAAAGGGCGCCATATACAGGCAGCTGCAAGAAGCAAAGAGGGAAAAGGCCGATTTCGAGGCCCGCGTCGAGCAGCTACAGAAAAACATCGCCTATAGGGAAGATCATATTCGCATTATTGAAGCATGGTGGAAGCAGGTCAGTATGAGTCACAGCTTGACACGAGGGCTTGGCTGATAATCGTAAGGTTTTGGAGGAGATGGAGCTGCTCGTGGATCCCGCGCTACCATCGCCCTCGGGCCCATCAAGTAAGCTTGTCAATGGTCGGATCACTTGATTTCGGCGCTGACGGAGACCAGATCCCCCATACATGACCAGCACGCATTTCAAGAATATCGCCGAGTTCCAAAGGCACCTGGACGAGACAGCTTCCGACATAAAGAAGCGCGCTGAGGCCGTGCTCAATCGGATTGCGGGTGCCAGAGGCGAAATTACTCCGAACATCGCCGACCTAGAAACCAGAGTTAACAGCCTTCTTGCCCAGCAGAAGGAATACCTAGTCAAGCTCGACCGCGCGCACCAGGAGAACGAACAGCTATCGGAGGATCTTAACAAAGCTAGTCTCAGGTTCTTCAAGGCTGAAAAGCGAATGGACAGGCTTAAAAGTGCCCAAGTTCAGAAGCTCGAGCAGCAGTATATCGCCAGTGCCAAGGCGACAGTCTCGGGGGGAGAAAATGGAAGCGAGAACGCCGAAGCGAACGGAAATGCTGCAGAGGCTTTGATCAAGCTAGAGGAGGCGTCGGCGGTCGTTGCCAAGCAGAAAGAACAGCTGGAGGCCGCCCAAGCAGACATCAAGACCTTGCAAGAAGAGAACTCGACCTTGAAAGCACGGCGCGAAGGGCTGACCGACGAAGACTTCATCCGCACAGACGTCTTCAAGCAATTCAAGAGTCAGAACGAGGACCTAATCAAGCGCATTAACCACTTGGAAGCGACGAACAAGCAGTTGAGGGACGAGGCCGACAAATTGTTAGCCGAACGAACCGCTTTTCGCAGCAAACTATTCGAAGAGGCCCAGTCAATCACCAGCGAACTCGAGCGACAGGTCGAAGAGCGTGATACCGATTTGACCCGTATCAGAGCGGCCCGTGACGAATGGTACGCCAAGGCCAACATGTTGGAGACGAGAGAGAAGGACGAGAAGCAGGCGCTCCAGCACCTCAAGGAGCTTACTGGCGCTCAAGAGGATCGAATCGAGTCGCTCGAGTTGGAATTACAGCGACTAAAGCCTGCCGAAGACCAGCAGATGACCGATCCTGAACCAGAACTCGAGAACCTACCCGCGGAGGAATTGCTGTCCAAATACAGGAAGCTCCAACAAGACCTGGAGTCCATCAACAAGGAGCTGCCTGCTCTTCAGCAAGCTTACAAGCGATCGATGACCCTGGCGCAGAAGAAGGTCATGGACTTCACTGCTCTGGAGGAACGCGTCGCAGCTGCTATAGCTGAGAAGCAAAAGGTCGACCAGAAGTACTTCGCCGTTAAGAAGGACGCCGATCTGAGGGATCGCGAGCTCAACGCATTGCGAAACCAAAACCGCAAGAGCTCCGATATAGTTGCACAGCTGAAGGATGTCGAGGCTCAACATAGAGTGTTGATCAGCAACCTTGAAAAGCAGCTCTCAGACTTAAAGCAGGCCAACTCCGCCATGGCCGTGGAACACAAGAAGATGGAGTCAACCAGTACCGAGGCCGCACGTCGCGTTGATTCGTACAAGAATCAAATCAATGAGTTGACAACTCTCGTCAAGTCTCGCGATGCGGCTGTTGCTGCTGCCCGAGAGCGGACAACAACCCAGGAGGCCGAGATGGAGCGACTCAAGGTGCGCGCGGATATGGTGCAGAAGGAAAAGGACGACTGGAAACGCAAAGCGTTGAGCAATTCGTCAGAAGAAGAGGAAATGCTCCGAGTAAGTGCCCTTGTGATGTGTCATCCGTTCAAGCAGTCGGCTAACTGAGAACCAGACCTTCGCGTTGTGTACTGTTTGCCGCAACAACTTCAAGGACACAGCTTTGAAGACTTGCGGGCACCTGTTTTGCCACCAATGTGTCGACGACCGCATCAGCAACCGCATGCGAAAATGCCCTAACTGCTCACGAGCATTCGACCGACTGGACGTCATGTCTGTACACCACTAGCCTTTCGATGGAGGCTTTGCTTCGTTTCAATTGTCGCAAAATGCGAGTGCCGGGAATCACGATGTCGCGATTTTGATTGGCATCGTACATGCTTGCGCTTGCGCCGTATGGAGTCTGCTGCTTTCGCATTGGTAGTTTTCACGTGTGATACCTTGGGGTTAGTCCAGAGGGTTGTTGTATTTGGAAATGATGGGATTATTGTACTTTTACGTGTATGGAAGACGGCTTGGGCCTCGAGCGTGTACATACTTTACGCACCCCGTCAGGGGCGATTCTCAGCAGTGGACAATGTGGCCGGCGAGAGGGAAAGGACGGTTGATTGTATGGACACTTAGTGTGCAGGATAGACTTAGACCGTCGCCTACCATTTGCTCTCCAAGCTTTGAACCGTTCAATCCAGACTTTCCTGGTTCTGTATCCGAAAAAAACGTTTTGCTCATCTTCTGCTCGTGGACCCAAACCCGGTACTTTCATGGCGTGCTGAGGAGCTCGACGAGCTCGTCGAAGACCGGGACGGACCAGCCCCCCAAGAACTGCTGCCGCTATCGTTGTTTCCCCAACCCGAACCGTAGCCTTGTTGGTTTCTGGCACTGTTGCGTCCGTGGTAGTACCCAGCGCCGTAGCCCGCTGCACCACCGGCAGCGGTTCCGCTCCAGAAACCTGGCCTCCATCCTTGCTGGCCGCCCTGAGAACCCGAGGGCTTGTTGCCTGGGTATGGCGGGGGAGGGTCGTTGTCATCCGGACCAAAGCCGGGATTCCATCCCCCGCCTCCGCCACCGCCGCCGCCACCTCCACCACCTCCGCGCCGCCGGCCAGTACCGGCTCTCCGATTCTGGGCACCAGCCACACATGCCGAGTAAACGATCCAAGCCAGGACGCCGAAGAAGAGGATTCCAAAGAGATACGCGCCCCAGTCCGTCTCTCCGTCGCCGTTGCCACTTCCCCCGCGGCCCTTTCCCAGGTTGGGGTAACGGCGCTCGCCCTTCTCCGTCAGCGCCAGGCGGTACTCGACGCCGCAGCTGCCGCGGAGGACGTACGGGTCCTCGCTGGAGGAGTAGCCCTCGCAGATGACGTCGGTCGAGCCGAGCTTGAGCTCCTCGGGCAGGGAGGCGGTGCAGGACCACTGGATGTCCTCGGAGGAGTAGCCGGAGCCCTGGTTGATGCAGCGCATGACGTCGACGTCGTACAGGTCGCAAATGGCCCTGGAGGAGACGCACTTCAGCTGGGGGGCGGCGGCGACGCGGCGGTGGGCCGTCTTCGCGCCGCCGCCACGGAGGGTCAGGGACTTGACCTCCGAGAGGAGGATCGCATTCTTGGGCTGCTTGGCCGCCGCGGCTGGGACGGCGGCCAGGGGCAGGAGGGACAATGCGAGGGATAGTGAGATTTGCATTGTTTGATGTTCCCCTTGTCTGGGAAAATCGCTGATGTTGGAACGGGTTTGTTTGATGCGACGGTGCGTCGCTTTCGGGGTTGGAAAGCGT
This sequence comes from Colletotrichum sojae, assembly GCA_014235955.1. NCBI lineage: Eukaryota > Fungi > Ascomycota > Sordariomycetes > Glomerellales > Glomerellaceae > Colletotrichum > Colletotrichum sojae. The sequence continues at coordinate 78,467 of WIGN01000003.1, read as the reverse complement.
CCCGCGTGGCGGGGGTTGCTTGAGATGGTGAAGCGGGAGAGAGTCTCAAGCAACAATACGTGGTTGTATTCCTGGCCGTGGCTGATTTAGAAGTAGGCTGGCCAAAGACCAGATCGTTGCCTTACCCAGGCAGTGATTTTTGAGGACAGATATCAAGTTGTAGAAGTTGGTCCCTCTGGTTTCTTCCCCGAGTGGCCAGGCAGAACCTTGGAGTGACGAGAGCGGCACGGGATTGGTCTTTCTTGGACTGGTGGTGAAGACCTATGCAGGTGGAGGTATGGAAGTATTGACTGTGGCGGACGAGTGAGAACGCGCCACTTGTGCTCTGTGGCGGTGGTTCTGACTTAGGTAATCAATTCACATGGCGGGCGATGATGATGGGACCGAAAGTTTGGCCAAGCTTCTTGCCCCAATGGAAACAGCAGGCGTAGCGGATCGCCAAGGCGGGCCACTTTCCACCCACCGGGCGGGCTTGCTGGTTGCACTTGCCCCTTTCCAGGAAAGCTGTTATGGGGTGTTGCAGTGCGGGACGGGTTTCCCATCGTCAACTACGTGCCGCTATCAGCAAGCACCGATTTCCCGGGCTTTCGAATTTCAAGCATCTTCCAGGTCTCTTCCCTGGCCGTTGCATGTCACAGGATGCCGTGTCGCAGAGCTCAACGGAATGGGCGCGTGGACTCGTTCCCAAGGCGTGGAACCGTTATTATCTGTTGGGATAACGGTTCCGGGCTCTTCTCCCCTCCTGACTCATCCTCGCTTTCGCTTCCGCCGTCTTGCCTGCTGCTGGTTCCCACACTTTGCCTGCGTGGTTCCCTCCACTGCGTCGTGGCCCTTGCGGCTTTTTTCGCCAAGGAAGATCATCAAAAACGGATCTCCACCGTCGAAAACCGTCGTGGAAGTCAAAGAACGGCTGCCGTGTCGTGCCAGGGAACTACCGAGGAGCTCCAGATGAAGAATAAGGAGGCTAAGATCAGATCATGCAGGTTGGGTGATTGCCTCCCTAGCAATCTGCTTTCTTATTTGACGATCCACGGACAACCTCGAAGTCTAATAATGAATTCTTGTCTACCCGTCTGTTGGTTGTCCTAAGGCTGACAACGATATAGACTCCCGAGCTATGCAAGGCAAAGCCTGGAACTCCAGTTTTCGGGACCGAGCTCGGCCTTCAGGTCGGCAGCTAGCACGGCACTGAAGCCGTCACGGAGAGCGCCTGTCATTACTGGCAAAAGAGAATCCTGATTTTCGGCGTGCCTGATAGAGTTCTGGGAGTCCCTCGGGGACAAAAGTCACAGGGACGACGAACCTGCACAAAATTCCTTTGTCTCGAGGGTCGAAGAAGAACTGCCGGGAAGTCATTTCATGCTAAATGATTTGTCGGTTCAGATCCAGGCTTATGCTTGCAAATCCAAAGCAAAAGCCACAGCGATGTCCGGAAAGGAAACCCTCAGCACGAAGCAGCAGTCGCGCCGCGCCCTGGTCTCCAGGACCTACGAGCCAGCATCAAAACCTCCGAGGGTTCTCCTGAATACGAAAGGGGCGCGCTCCAGAAGGTTGTGACAAGATTACTTCCAACCCGGCAACAGCCTCCTCAAGGGCTATGTCGACTTCGAGCGGGAGCATGGAGAGATATCCTGACGGAGATCGACTACTTGAAAGCGAGCATTTCCTTCCTTGTGTCGAGCACGTCATTGACAGCCACCTACGCGCAGCAGTCCGTCATGATCGAGGCTAATCCTGGAAGTTAGCGATGCTCTTCGGATCCTCGACATGTTGAAAAAAGAGCAACAATTTGGACTTGTCGAAATGGTTTCGCAGATTTCCTACGAACTCTTCGGGCCGAAGATTCCCCAGACCATACCCCGTGAAAGTCCCAAGGCTGTTGAAGTGAAGCATCATATCGTCACGTTGCTGTAACGGACCGAGAATGCGGCTACAAGACTTGGCACTGCAGGTGTCAGCAAGACAGAGGCGCGGGTCCTTGCAGCGATAACGGCCAAAGGAACTGCTTCCAAGGATGCGTATCGCGAGGTGTAGAGTGGAAGGAAGTCGCTGGGGATTCAGGTCCGGAGCAATCCATCTCGTCGTCTCCCCGTATCTGCGGGAAATACCTGCCTGCATCCAAAGATTCTTCAGTTGACGGGACTGCTATCCATCCGCTCATCCTAACCTGTCAGATGACGGCCTACTTTGTCAACATTCATCGTTCCCCGACGCAGGTGGACGTGCTAGTCGGCTGATCATACAAGACAACATCATACGGCAGGGATACTTGCCGGTGTGCTTCAGGAGTCGGAGCGAGGCGACTACATGCGGATGATCAGCAACGCTTGCGACGGTTAGCTGGAGGAGTTCGCAACGGCAGTGCTCGAGGCTCAACTTGCATTTGTCGGCCGCCCGCTCAAGAAAGCACCCGTCGAAAGAGAATGAGGTTACCGTCTACCTCCTCCGATTTATCCCGAGGCATAATAGCAGGATGCCAGCAAAAGGAAAGAGACAAAGGCTGGATGTTTGCTGCTTCTCTTGTTTGGTGACTGGCGCCATTGTCTGAATGTCGCCGCAAAGTGTGTTGTCCCCCGGAGACTTTACCGGTGTCTTCTAGCGTCCCGGGAGACCGTCAACTCGCAGGCACTGGCCTGACCGCCCCTCGACCAGTTGAGACGACGTGCAATCGCTTGCCTCGCTTGCTTCCATCGCTCGCATCTCGCTCGCATCGGATGCAAGCCCAGCGAATGGGCCGCCCCGTTGGCCGCTCACTGTCACTGTCGCTGTCACTGTCAGACGTCGGGCGGCGCCCGGTGACTCCTTGGCGTCCGTTGTTGCACACTAATGCTCCCCCCAAGCCGCGTGTGCCACTTGACGAGCCTAAACAAAACCGCACCTCGCCGGCCGTGGTTGAGGTACTGGGACGACTGACAGGCGCCGCGCCAGGTGTCAGCAGCATGGTGGATGGTACGTCTTTCCAGGAGGCATCCGAACCCGCGTGTACAACCACTTGACCGCGTATTTCTCCACAAATTTCTGCACTGACGGAGGATGGGACGCCGATCGCCGACATTCCTCTTTTTATGTACGACACCGTTTTCCAGGCGAATCCCTGTTCTGTAGTCGCAGGTCCAACAGGTGACGAGGCCTCCACAAGTCGAGGGCGACGACGCCTTGCTCTGGCGCCCGTCCAAACTATCTTATGCGTCGCTGTGTAATTTTTGAGACGAGTCGTCGGAGGGAATAAGCGACATGAGGGGCTTGCGAACGTTGGGTCCTCGCGCGTGCCGCCGGGTCCAGATGGTCCTGTCCAACGGGATAAGAATCATAGGATGAGAGGGCGGCGGGGTGATTGGCCAACGGTTTGTGCCTGGAAACCAACGCAGCTTGTTGGACGGGTTTGTCCAAACTCCATTTGAGTTAAGGTTGTGTTGTGTTCTGCTGCTACGATACGGATAGTACTAGAACGGTTCCAGGCCATGCTTTTCCCAAATTCCTATCCCACGACGCTAGCCGACAAAGAGCTTCGTGATTATGTTGATTCGCTAGAAGGCGCCCCAGGCCCCTAGCCCACCGGTCGGCACGACTTGCCGCCCCTCCACGAGGGCATCGGGCCCGGGGGAGACGTTATCGCCGGTACGCGTTCTTGACTATCTGTCTGATAGGTACCGTACTCCTGAAGCAGAAGCAAAGGAGCGGGCCAGCAGTGTACCCCTCCCTCGATCCTTGACATATAAAAATGCCCACAGTTTCAAAGAAGTTGATGGATAAAACACGCTTGCGAAGAGTCCAGCAACGCAATTCTGGAACGAGGTTCTGCAGTTCTCAGATACCGCCTACGGAGGGGCCCAAGGAAATGAGGGAGATCGGATTTCGGAGTGGTGAAGAACTCCGAAGGAGGGGGAGCTAACTTAAGCGAGTGCGGCGGCGGATGACTCGACCGGGGGATGGATGGAGGTCGGTTAGGGGGTGGTGACGCCGAGGCGGCGAGACGGAAGAGGCTTAGGGGGGCCGACCCGAACTGAAGGAAGTTAGGAACTCGTCACTCGGTGACTCGAAAGTCTACATCGTAGTAGTACTCGCCAGGCATCATGACCGTACGTGAGACATGACGTGCAGTCTGCATATGTGGCACTTTGGTAGATAGGGCAGCGATTGCAAGCCTGCCATAATTCCCCTCTGGCAGGACCTTTTGTAAATGCGTTCTTTTTTGTTGTTGGTTGAGGTAACAGTCTTAAAAGGTACCTTGCTTATGATACGGCATCGCAGCGTGGGTTGTGTTGGGCAGCTTACCTCAGCAAACACCACCATCTCGGGTCAGAGAACCTAAACAAGGGTCGGAGTTTATGTCCGTCTGTTCTTCGACGAGTTGCCGAACCGTTCAACTCTTGGTGTTCCTCCCAAACTCTGTTCCCCTTTTGGATTTTCGACTTCGTCGCATGTTGCTGCTGATTGTTTGCTGCCGTCTCAATAACGCCTCCCGCGATCTCCCCTGGGGAAGTCGGAGCCAAGCGAGATACGAGAGATGAAATCGTAATCGGTTGGCATTGGCTGAAAATTAGAGACCGGGGGGGGGGAGGGAGCCCCACTCTTGGATTTGCCCGTTCCCAAACCCCAAGTAAGGTGCTTCTCACCGTAGGTACGTTTAACTAGGTAGGTATGGTACAGCACCTAGTGTCGATGATTCATTCACTATTCCCACGCGGAATCATCACTGCCTGCGTCGCGGACGAAAAGAGGATAACGTATCCAGACGGCAAGCAACGAGACGACGCGGCGAACAACGTGGCCATGTCTCCTGGAGGGCTGGACCAGTGTGTCTGCCCGTCTTACCCAAATCTCAGATCCCGGCCCTCGCACTTCAAGCTGCCCCGGGGCGTCCCATCACACGCGGCCTGCGCCTTTACCCATTGCCTGCCTCGGACGACCCAGCAAGGTACCTGTAGTATTACCTACCTGTATACTGGATGAGCAGGTTGAGGACGTGCGCATTCGTAGTCCCGTACAGGCAAAGCGGTGCGCATGTCGTCAGGCGCGGTGCCGTCGCTCTCCCGCTCCGGGCAGGTTGCTATTGCCCTTCGCGAGGAGCACACCCACCGGCGCCGTACTCACCGTGACAGACAACGATTTATGTCTCCGAGGTGATCCTCATGCAGAGTGCGAGAGCGACAGGTTCCAGAAGCTATACACGCGAAGGAAGCAGCCGGCACAGCACATAGAGACAGACAAGCAGACGAGTAGGAAGACTCCCACTATCGAGGAGGGCCTGGTCGGACATGGAACTGCGGCGCAGACGGGGGGGCTAGTCACAGTTCGGGAAGTTCAAAAGTGCGAGGAAAGAAACGGATCGGCTGCGTTCCGCCAATGTTCCTCCAGCTCGGGGCGAGGGGAGGGGAGGGGAGGGGGGGGCGTCCCCAGGTCCTCCGCCCGCCGTCTTGTCTCCAGGGTTAAGGTACGAATTACGGTACGGATAGTGTTGTGTAGGCAGGAGGATGAGTCCTGAAGTTGGGTGGGTATATCAAAAGTCCCACCCCAGTCCCGTCCTGGCCAAGGTTGCAAGGGAATCTCTCCTCTCTGCCATGCCGCACGGAAACTCCTAGACCACATTAGCGCACTAATCCCTATCCTTGCCTGCACCCCGAGTGGGAACGCCTCTGTTTTCCTCTCGCTCAATTTTTATTAAGGTGCTGGTTGAAGAAGGGATCGCGCCCCGATAACAACCTCGATTTTTGGGTGCCAAGGTGATCATTCTCTCTCTTTTTTTTTTTTTTTTCCCCCGTTTGCCTGCCCAGACTTGGACTAATTCCGGCCGCCAGCAAGGACGATCCCGATCGCCACGAACCAGTTCTTGGCTTTCATCGTCCTACGTCCACGTCGTCTTCCATTCTTCGCTGCGCATTGCTTTTTCCTTCGTCCTCTTCCTGCGAAGGACGCCCTTGCTGTTGCTTGGTGATTTCGATATCTGGCATCCAGTCGTCGAGCCAACAACGCAACGAATGCGATAAGCACGTGTCTCAACTTACCAAGACTACAAATCCCAGTTTTCTACTACAGCCGACGACATCATCGTTCCTCGGCCTGCGAAACGACCGCACAGCTTGTGCGCTGCGCAACTCCTGCGCGACGACGAGCTTCCCTTTTAAATAGCTTCTTCCCCCTCCCCGCCCGGAATAGCTCTTTCAGGAGCTTCCTTTCGCAATGACGAAAGAAAACGAAAAGGCCGTTGGCGAGAAGCCAACAGAGCTGAACGAGAAGGCAGTCAGCAATGGCCCCCCCTCCGATAGAGGCTCGTCCCACGGCGAATCTACAGAGGTAGACACCCCGAAGGCCAAGAGCGAGCCCGCTGCGACCGCCAACAAGCTCGAGAAGGCCGATTCCAAGGTCGCCGCGGCAAAGGACCCCTCCGAGGACCCTTTCAAGCACCTCCCCGAAGATGAGGCCGCCGTTCTCAAGCGCCAGGTCACCATCCCAGAAATCAAGGCCGGCATGATGACCCTGTACCGCTACTCCTCCACCAACGACATCATCATCCTCGCCGTCTCCGCCTTCATGTCCATTGCCGTGGGCGCTGCCCTCCCGCTCATGACGGTCATTTTCGGCAACCTCCAGGGCACTTTCCAGGGCTACTTCAAGACGGTGCCGCCTTCCGACCAAGCCAAGGCCGATTTCAAGGCCGAGATGGCGAGCCTCGTCTTGTACTTTGTGTACCTTGCCATTGGTGTCTTCGTCGCACAATACATCACCACCGTTGGCTTTATCTGTAAGTTTGTGCATCGGCAGGGGCATGCGAGCTTATTTCTGACACAACTGGACCAGACACGGGAGAGCACATTAGCGCAAAGATTCGCGAGCACTACCTCGAGAGCTGCATGCGCCAGAACATCGGTTTCTTCGACAAGCTGGGCGCCGGCGAGGTGACGACCCGCATCACAGCCGACACCAATTTGATCCAAGACGGTATCTCCGAAAAGGTCGGCTTGACCCTCGCCGCCATTGCGACCTTCATCTCGGCCTTCGTGATCGGTTTCGTCCATTACTGGAAGCTTACGCTTATTCTACTGTCCACCGTCGCGGCCCTGCTTCTGAGTATGGGCGGTGCCTCTACCTTCATTGTCAAGTACAGCAAGCAGTCCATCGAGTCGTATGCCCACGGAGGCAGTCTGGCCGATGAGGTCATCAGCTCGATCCGCAACGCTGTCGCCTTCGGTACCCAGGACCGTCTGGCGAAGCAGTACGACACCCACCTCACCAAGGCCGAGTTCTTTGGCTACAAGGTCAAGGCGACCATTGGTATTATGGTTGGTCTGATGATGACTATTCTGTACCTGAACTACGGCCTGGCCTTCTGGCAGGGTAGCAAGTTCCTCATCGAGGACAACATCCCTCTGTCCAACATTCTTATCATCATGATGTCCATCATGATCGGTGCCTTCAACCTCGGAAACGTCGCTCCTAACGTCCAGGCTTTTACCACTGCCATCGCCGCCGCTGCCAAGATCTACAACACGATCGACCGCGTTTCCCCCCTGGACCCGTCCAGCGACGCCGGCGAGAAGCTCGACCGCCTCGAGGGCACTATTCGCCTGGAGAACATCAAGCACATCTACCCGTCCCGCCCCGAGGTGACTGTCATGGAGGATGTCAGCCTGACGATCCCCGCCGGCAAAACCACCGCTTTGGTCGGTGCGTCTGGATCTGGAAAGAGTACCATCGTTGGCCTCGTTGAGCGTTTCTACGACCCTGTCAAAGGCAAGGTCTTCCTTGATGGCCACGATATCAGCACTCTTAACCTGCGGTGGCTGCGCCAGCAGATGGCTCTCGTCAGCCAGGAACCTACCCTGTTCGGAACCACCATCTACCAGAACATCCGCTACGGTCTGATTGGCACGAAGCACGAGAACGCAAGCGAGGAGGAGCAAAGAACTCTGATCGAGAACGCCGCCAAGATGGCCAACGCCCATGACTTCATTTCCGGTCTTCCCGAGGGCTACGAGACAAACGTCGGCGAGCGCGGCTTCCTGCTTTCCGGTGGCCAGAAGCAGCGTATTGCTATTGCCAGAGCTGTCGTGTCTGACCCGAAGAGTGAGTTCCGCCATTTAACAGTGCCACAGGTTTTTGCTAACCCCAATAGTTCTTCTCCTTGACGAGGCTACTTCTGCTCTCGACACCAAGTCCGAGGGAGTCGTCCAGGCTGCCCTCGAGGTCGCCTCCGAAGGCCGCACGACCATTACGATTGCCCACAGATTGTCCACCATCAAGGATGCCCACAACATCGTGGTCATGTCCGCTGGACGTATCGTTGAGCAGGGAACGCACGACGAGCTTCTCGAGAAGCGCGGAGCCTACTACAACCTCGTCAGCGCCCAGAACATTGCCCGAGTGAACGAACTGGATGCTGAAGAAGAAGAAGCCATCGACGCCGAGGATGATGAGCTGATTCGTAAGAAGTCCCGTGTCTCTGAGAAGGGCTTCGTTGCCGACCCCGAGGACAACATTGCCGCCAAGCTTCAGCGAACCTCCACCTCCAAGTCTCTTTCCAGCATTGCCCTCCAGAACCGGAAGGAGGAGGGCGAGGTCAAGCACGGTCTATGGACCCTCATCAAACTCATCGGATCGTTCAACAAGGAGGAATGGCACCTGATGCTTATCGGACTCTTCTTCTCCATCATTTGCGGTGGAGGTAACCCGACTCAGGCCGTCTTCTTTGCCAAGCAGATCATGGTCCTGTCTTTCGTCGACGACGAGAACGCGGCGGCATCGAAGAAGGAGTCCGACTTCTGGAGCGCCATGTACCTCATGCTTGCTGGTGTGCAGTTCATCGCATTCGTTATCCAGGGTGTCGTCTTCGCCAAGTGCTCCGAGCGACTGGTTCACCGTGTCAGAGACCGAGCGTTCCGCACCATGCTTCGCCAGGATGTTGCCTTTTTCGACAGGGACGAGAACACCGCTGGTGCGCTCACCTCCTTCTTGTCCACCGAGACGACCCATCTCGCCGGTCTCAGCGGTGTCACCCTCGGCACTCTACTCATGGTCACCACGACTTTGGTCGCTGCTTTGGCTCTTGCCATCGCCATCGGCTGGAAGCTGGCTCTCGTTTGCACGGCAACGATCCCGATTCTCATTGGATGCGGTTTCTTCCGCTTCTGGATGCTTGCGCATTTCCAGCGCCGGTCCAAGACTGCCTACTCGAACTCGGCCAGCTACGCGTCCGAGGCCATCTCCGCCATCCGCACCGTTGCCTCGCTCACGCGCGAGAAGGACGTCATCAGCCAGTACCAGAACTCCCTGGCCGTTCAGCAGCGCGCCAGTCTGATCTCCGTCCTGAAGTCCAGCTTGCTCTTCGCGGCGTCTCAGTCTTTCATGTTCCTGGCCCTCGCCCTCGGTTTCTGGTACGGTGGTACTCTGATCGCCGAGCTCGAGTACAACATGTTCCAGTTCTTCGTCTGTTTCTCGGCCGTCATCTTCGGTGCCCAGTCCGCTGGTTCCATCTTCTCCTTCGCCCCCGACATGGGCAAGGCGCACCAGGCTGCCAACGAGCTCAAGATCCTCTTCGACCGCAAGCCTACCATCGACACCTGGTCGGAAGAGGGTGCCTCTCTTGAGGCCGTCGACGGTACCCTTGAGTTCCGCGACGTCCACTTCCGCTACCCCACCCGTCCGGAGCAGCCCGTCCTGCGCGGCCTGAACTTGGTCATTCGCCCCGGACAGTACGTCGCGCTTGTCGGCGCCTCGGGCTGCGGGAAGTCCACCACGATCGCCCTCTTGGAGCGCTTCTACGATCCGTTGTCCGGCGGCATCTACATCGACGACAAGGAGATCAGCACTCTCAACGTCAACCAGTACCGTTCCTTCATCGCTCTCGTTAGCCAGGAGCCCACGCTCTACCAGGGCACGATCAAGGAGAACATCTTGCTCGGCGCGTCGACCGAGGTCACGGACGAGGCCATCGAGCACGCCTGCCGCGAGGCCAACATCTACGACTTCGTCGTCTCCCTCCCCGAGGGCTTCAACACCGTCGTCGGCAGCAAGGGCGCCCTGCTCTCCGGCGGACAGAAGCAGCGCATCGCCATCGCGCGGGCGCTCATCCGCGACCCCAAGATCCTGCTGCTGGACGAGGCCACCTCGGCCCTCGACTCCGAGTCGGAGCACGTCGTGCAGGCGGCCCTCGACAAAGCCGCCAAGGGCCGCACGACCATCGCCGTCGCCCACCGCCTCAGCACCATCCAGAAGGCCGACATCATCTACGTCTTCGACCAGGGCCGCATCGTCGAGCAGGGCACCCACGCCGAGCTGATGAAGAAGAACGGCCGCTACGCCGAGCTGGTCAACCTTCAGTCCCTGGAGAAGAACCGGTGATCTCGGTAGTAGGAGTGAGAAGCATTTGTTTTTGAAAATCTATTCTGGTGCGAATGCGTGCATATACACCAGCGGAGGGTCCCATGTCATCTGCAGAGATATCCGGATCAAAGTCCCCCGATCCATGTCTTTTTTTTTCCGCGCTCTATTCGTTTTCTAATCTGCATTGTTTTTGGCGTTGTGGAATTTTCGAAAAGACGTATGGTGGATGAATCCAATATAGACTGGGGCCACGTTTCTTCAAGCTTTTCTACCTTGTCGTGGGCCGAGAACAGTACTACGAAGTTTTTGAACTACAAAAAAGGGGGAGACGAAAGTTGGACTTTGATTGTTGATGGATGAAGAAGAAAGTGATAAGAAATGTTTTGAAAAGTTTTCTTACTTTGTTTTTTTGAGATAGTTTTGGTTTAATGGGGGTCCCGTACTTGGGTCGAGAATAACTTTAGACTCCTTCCCCTCTCAGTACATTGTAGTACTCGGCTTAGACATAATTCCAATCATTCAAGGAAAGCATTCTATCCCTACCGTCGGTGTGTGAAAGTCAAAGGCCAGGTCGTCACCTTCAAGGCGAGCCAGTCTCGAAGGGGCCATGCTCGTGCGATCGCCAAGCTTCGGACGGCGGCAACGTGACCTTCATTCTCGACCTCCTCGCATCAGATAAGAGTCCTAGCGATCGACCGGGAAGAGTCCGTGGTGACGGCTGCGCTTTACGCACTCCTAGTCTCGGACCTCAGCCCTATAGCTGCAATGTGGATGGATCAAGGGTTTGGACACCGGACAATGTTGATGCTCAGTCTCAGGGCATGCAATGCCCCTCGGATTCGGGGCTAAACGATGCATTCCTGCGAAGCAAGATTCGTAATGGTCTTCACAGGTCGTCGTTTCCGTTCGCGAACGGCAAAGCTGACCGGTTGGACGCGCGCCGGGACCGGGACGGGATGCTCCTTCGTCTCTTCCAGATACCAAGAAGCAACGCGCTCGGACGGAACCAACCCCTCGGGACTGTCTTCCGTGCAAGAGCCTCACGGCCACGTTGTTGGGCTCACCGAGGTCCGTGTTCAGGGCCGGGCTGGGCCCCGCTCGGCCAGATTTCATCGCCGCGACTCGGAAGGTGCTTTTGTCCCAGATCACCGTCGCGTCAAGTCCGTTTTGTCTTCAGGCTGTCGGTCGATCAGAAGCCATGGTGGCTGGGACGTTCACTCCTCTGTGATGGGTTTGTCGTGGGAAGCAAGGGTTGTCTATGCTTTCAAGTTCTCGTTAGTGTCAGAATCCCATTGACTGCTTTTGGCACGCGCCTCGTGCTGGGTTCAAAACGAGGCAGGTTCGGATAGGTCGAGGTCCTCTAGTTCTTGACTTTGCCTCCCTGGGTAGAGAAAGACGTCCTCTACACCAGGAGAGGAGGGACAGGACTTATCGTCAGCTCTCCGGCGGCCGGCTGCTCGTGTGAGACATGCGTTACGGCCTAGAACACCGGCGAAACCTGTCTAACACTCGAAAACGGAGGTGTAGATTGCATGTCCGTATTGGGTCTGCAACTCGTCTACCGGCAAGTGACGGAAGATTTAGCAGGCGGAGATGTCTCGCCGACGTCGTGTTGTGTCACCATGATCTTGTTCGATTTGGCTACTCAAGAATCGTGACACTAACCCTGTATCTCGGTTAGACGCGTGCGTGTGACTTACTCGAGAGGCACAGAGGCTACTTTCCGGCGGCAAAACTGTATCAGGTCGTCGCTGAGCAACGTTGCGCTGCGTCTTCGAGTCTGTGGGACATCAGTGCGGGCCGGCGGGCAAAATCAGAGCCATGGAGGTGGGACAAGGCCGAAGTCGAGCCACCGAGGTGATTGACACGCATCAATCTCGAGATGATATCGTTTGTTTAGGACTCAGCCAACTTGATTCTGCGTTGGAATGTTGAAGGCTGAAGAGCCCGCCTTCAAAATTTTGGCTACCCAGATTTATGGCGTTACATGTGAGAATCCCGTCGTGTCCGGCCATGTAGACCTCGCGTAATTACCGGGGCAAAAGGACGAGAACATCAAGAGCCCGCACATGCCGATTAGGGGCAATTGTGACTGGCGAGGCTGGCCGAAAGCGGCCGCTTGCTGTGATGACCATTGCACGGGATCTGTGGCGATGTCGCACAGCACCATGAGGGCACCGGTCGAGTTATCAGTGTCTACCAAGTGAGCCGGAAGCCGGTGGTATGTCGGGAGGCGCAGGAACCCGCGGACTAAGAAAGGTACCACGAAAGCCCAAATCGATAGACTTCACGCCAACAGGGCGCTAGCCACCGGTTGGGTGGTTTGGTTGAATGCGAGGCGTGGTCGAGACTAGAGACAGCCAGGAACGCCGCGGCCCAATACCAAGACAAGACGTTTCCTTCATGGCCGTGTGGCAGTCAGACACGCGGCAGCGGGTGATGGCATTCCTCTTGGGCTGACGGGCGTATCGGCTCGGGGGAAATGAGACAGAAGTGACATGACATCATCTTAAAAGTTAAGATTCTCGAAAGTGTGGAGAGTCAGCGAAGAGGGTTCGGCGTAAGGCATCCGTACTCAAAAGTCTGAAGGGAGCATGCCTCCTGCAAGGGGTTCACAGCGGCAAGCTGGGCCGTTGGATCCGGTGGCTGCGAGGTATGTGGTTGGGTGATGTATTTGACTTTGTGTGTTAGATGAAGTTCATGCTGGACTGACTCTTGTCATCCCATCATCCGAGTTGAAAAGAACACTCTGCCCTACGACGGGTATCGCGCGGGGAAAGGTAGGGAGGGTTCTTCGCTGCAGGAGTGAAGTCCGGATATGGTGGTCTGTGGTGTGGCTGCGGCTGATAGCAAGGGGCACCTCGTGGGATGAATGCGTGGCAGGAAATGAGCAGCTGGAAGACTTGACGACATGATTGGGGGCCCAACAGCCAGGCGGGTTGGTGCCTCGCAGATCCGGCCGCTTCCAGGGCAATCTCGCGCTTCCCCTTCGATGGCGATTCCAAGGCGAAGGTAGCGTGGCTTTGGTGCCTCATTGGCACATCTGCTGGTGGACGTGTTTGATGTCGTGGGAATGGCAAGACGAGAGCTGGAGGGCATCTAATTTTACTGGCCTGGCGGAACTCGAGGCCGCAGATGCGGAACCGCGCTTGACCAAGCAAAGTGCATCGTGCCTGCCTTCGTAATCCTTCTACATAGTAGGCGTCGTGGTGGTCGGCCGGAGAGTGCATGTATTCGACTGCATGAAGGCGAGATTCCCTATCGGCCGTTTGCCGAGTTCGAGACTCGGCGACGCAGCGAAAAATTCCTTATTCGGGGGCCACGTCAGGCCGGGTCGTGACGACTCAGGCGGCGGGGTCGGAATTGCGGACTGGCTGTCAAATCTTGGTTGGGATCGAGAAAAGAGCGCACGGAAGTTGAAGTGGGAGGAGGCGGATCATGAATGGCTGCTGGCGGGGAGGCAATTAGCAAGATTTTCTTCTTTTTCTTCCTGCTGGTGTTCGGATGCTCGTAGGGCGTACCGTAGAGAACAGACGTGAGGCGGGTTAGGCGAAAGCATGAATCATCCATCATACGTGCGTTGGATGGATGGCCCGGCTCGCAGTCGCTATTTTTACCGGGAAAGACCCCATCTCTCATCTCATTTCGAGCCGAGCTGCGTTGACAGCCGGGAAGATCACTGGACGGGAGGAAGTCTAGACGGCAGTCGACAGACGAACTCTTCCTTCCTGACTAGATGTCTTTTGGGCTCTGAGAGCGACCTATCTGTAAGTACTAGGTATGTACTTACCAGTTCCTAGGTAGGTGTGGTTCTGCCTCTCATTTCAGGTTCAGTGTTCTCACCACCTGATGATTCCCTGGGACACTGTAGGTAGGCAGGTACGGAACGTTCATCGCTCGGCGGGGCTGGCACTCGGGCCAGTAATTGGGGCCCACCCGTACATATCTTAGTCAGATACGTATCTATGGTTGATTCGCCCGTTGGGCTTTGTAGGTATTTTTCCACCGGACAGGTCAGGGCAATTTAGAGCTCCTCCCATTTTTTTCACAAATACCTCCTTGGCGCTGCACATTTGCATATGCAGGCGCGCAAGTGCTCTCGGCTTGTGCAGCCACCGCGCCTCGTCTGGCCTCCCGTGGGTGCACTATGCACTCACTACTGCCATTAGGTACCTACTAGGTAAGTGCAGAGTATCTGGATAATTCAAATTCACAAGTGGGTCGCTCATTCCCGTCATTCGTCCCTCGCGAAGGGGTTCGCTGCTTCCCGTACCTGCCTAAGCACAATCGTCCATTCATCCATCCATCTTACACACATCTCCGCAGATGACCGACTCGAAACAGATGGGTGCATGCTTGTCGACAGTCATCGGGTTCTCAGTTCCCGTCCAGCCCTTCGAAACGCTCAGCCGTCGTGACAGGTGAGCGACGATCAACGGCGTGGACTGGACTCCCACCTGAGGACGTGGACAGACGAACCCGCCCCCACAACTTCAGGCGCAGCCGGACATTGGAACGCAATGCACCACCAGAACGGGCGAGGGAGGCCCATCCGTCCCGATGAGGGCATGAGCTTGGCCATCTCCCGCTCGCCGTCGACGGCTGGTCGGTTCTTGCTGTGGTCCAAGGACAACACAACGCGTGGAAGTGGAAGAGGGAACCGCCTATGCGGTCTGCGGTCTCTCATCAGAGACAATATTCCAGTCTGACATGCTGCCGTTCCGTTCCAACCTCCAGCCCGCCACCAATCAAGATGCGCGAATACTCACTCATCCCTCGTTGCAACCCTGCGGTGACTTTGCGGTTGTCTTGTCGAGTTCTAGACCACCCGTTTGGCATGTTCTGCTTGGCTCCCCGCGCCTTTCTCGCCAGCCCAGAATCAAATTGCAAGCTGCTTCGGTTGCGTCGCATCGGCTGTTGCAATCACGGCCGGGCCAATGCGGCCAAAACATTCCGACAGCGTCCGGTTGGGTGCCGTTGAAGCCGACGATAAGGTTGTTTCTCCCTCGTCATGCTGGGAGGTCTTGGCCAACCCAGGTATTATTATGGCAGAGTTTTACGGCTACATACTATAGTGCTATAGTAGCAGCACGCGTGTGTGGAATACACAGTGCCATTGCTAACGCCTCGTCTTCTGGCCTGGCCAGGATCGCCAGTTGCTTTTTTTGTCCCTGGAGCGAACCGCAACAACAAACCAAAGGACGACGTCAACCCGCACGCGATTCGCAGGGAATCGACCTGTCAAGACTTTCATCAAGCTTCCAAGCTTCGACTCCTAGCCAGAGGTGGACAGCCTTCCCCCGTATCCCCCATGTTCGTCAAGCAAACAAGTGGATATGGAGGTACCTGCGCAGCGGATTCCAGGTGACGCGATACATGGAGCCCCAAGGGCAAGAACGAGCTGCTGAGTGGCTTGACGCCAAATCTCCTCCTTTCCCCCCTCCCGGCGCCCTGCCTCTAGCGTGCGCCCCCACCCCTGTACAGATCCACATTAACGCTTAGGTACTCCGTACCCAGTAGGTCCATGTCGAATATCCATGGATGTGCCCCCTGCCCCTTTCCCTGTCCCTGTCCAAGATTTCTGCCAAGGGTGGTGGGTCGGTTCTTTCGTGGACCTGGACCGCCGCCCGCCGACCACGAACCAGGTCCAAGATGGAGGGCAGGGCGCATCAGTTCGTCCGTTGCGGCCCCAACTCCCCAAGTCCCCTGCCCGGTGCGTGCAGGCACAGGCACAGGCACAGGCACAGGTGCAGGTGCAGGTGCAGAGGAGATGCAGGTAAGTAGGCAGGTGCAAGTATCTAGTGAACACTACGCGTCCGGGTCCAGGTCCAGGTCCAGGACTCTATGGCCGTCCGAGTATCTCGCTCCTGGAAACGCGGGATCCAGCATGTCGCTTTTGCAAAGATACGGCCACGGCTGACTCTGCCATGTATCCGTACTTGTACCTGAATTGGATCGCCCATGCTCCACTGAAGAAGACAGTTCACGGCCTTCGATTCGATAAGGGGGGAAAAAAATCATTTTTCTACACGTTTTGTTCCTCTTTGTTTTTGTTTTATTCTTAAGCCCCCAATACTACTCCCACTCCGTAAAGAGTACGAACTGTCGCCATCAGTCAGTTGGTGGCTTCTTCTCTCCCCTGGACCCCTGTTCCTTTCCTTCCCTGCTCCCCTGCCCCATTCCCATCCCACCTTACCTGATCTTGCCGTACCGTGCCTCCCACCACGCGAGCGAGCCAAGCCAAGCCAATATTGCTCGCCTTTTCCCCCCCATCCCGCCTTGCCGCTCGCCCAATTCATCGCTTCTCCTTCTTTAACCCTCTCTTCTCCCCTCCCCCAGCCTGAACCGGGGATCTCAGCTGCTTCTTCTCGCCAACCGTCCAAGCAGACTGAGCTATCCGTAGTCAACCGGGCAATTCGAGCATTTAGTGCATGGATGACTGGCTTCTCGACACGCTGCCGCCTCATACCGCGTACCTCGCCAGCACCAACGAGATTGGGTAATTAGCGCGTCAACCACTCCGAAGAGCTTCCTTCCCGGCTCTTGGCCATCCTTCGATTGCACCTCGACCGCACCCGAGCTACCTCCCGACACGACAGCTTTTGCAGGATCAACCGATGGCAGACGCTGCTGGTCTAATTCGCTGATCAACAGTTAATTTACAGCCACATCGCCGCCGTCACCTGCGTCGAATCATCAACTGGTTTTGGACCACCGTTTGGGAGGAATCACTCGTTTAACCGCCCATCCGCGTCCGAATAATACTCACCCCGCCGGCTATCGACAACAAAACCCGGCACAGTTCGACAGAAAAACTCCCCCTCGCCCGCACTTTGTTCCAGCAGTGGAGTGGCGGTCTTGTTTCTCCTTGGTGCCGTAATATCTCCACCACCGCGTGCGTGATCTGGCCGATCACCGCTAGAGACAATCGACGCCGATCAACGTGGGGTTCTCCAGGGAAACCAAACCACAAAATCGCTTTTCTGCCCGGTCCAGACTCGCCCTCGAGGACCAATTTGTCCCAGCTCTTCGCTTCGACAACGGGATTATGTTCCATCTCTCGCACCTGCGTCTCGCAGTTTCTCCATGATGGCCAACACGCCTCTCATCATGTCTTCACTCGCTCCCTCCTCTCACACCTCCCGTAAGCCACGGTCAATATGGCTCATTCTTTTCCTTGGTATCGCCTCCTTGGTCTCGGCCACATCCGAATCCTTTTCCGAAGCTCTTCCTGCTCAAATTACCCCGCCCGCTGTCTTTGGCCCTCTGGATGCTCTCATTATCGACGACCGCACGCCTACCATGATCAAGGGCCGCTGGACCATGCTGCCTCACGGCGACAATGAGCTCAAGAAGCGGGACGACGACGAAGGCATCACATTGACTCCGAGTGTCACGACGAAGGTCAAGGCCACGGATGACCCAACCACCCTGACTCTCTCCGTCACCGTCCCTGCCGCCACTGTCGAGGCTCCTTCGCCCTTGCCCTCGCCGTTCGATACCAGCCTGGCCTTCAACTTCACCAGCAACGACGGTGCCTCGTGTCCTCGCTTCATCAACGAACTCCTCACAAACCCAAACTTTAAGAAGTGCTACCCCATCTCTATGCTTCTTCAGGTAAGTCTTGTCGCCCGTTGCCACCTGGCCTTGTCTAACATGCCCAGGGTTCGAGGTCATTCTTCGAGGCCGAGAAGAAGCTTCTGAGCATCGTGAGAGTCCTTGATGCCACCTGTGGCGCCGACGTCGACTTTTGCACGACGTACCTCAACGGTGTGGCGGGCAACCTCACGCTAGACGCGAACTGCGGCTCGGATTTCGATAACGGCAACCCGATTGTCATGCAGGCTTACCTGGGTCTCAAGTCTTACGAGATGCTCTACTCGGCTACCTGTCTCACCGACCCCGACACCTCCATGTACTGTTTCGCCAATGCAGTCACTAATCTCACGACACCTTCAAACGTCTACTTCTACTACCTCCCACTCAACATGACTCTCCCTGGCAGCGCGAACCCTACGTGCGGCTCCTGCCTCAAACGGACTATGGAGATCTACCAGACCTTCACCGCCAATCGCAAACTCGCCATCGCCTCGACATACGAGGACGCCGCAACACAGGTCAATACCATCTGCGGCCCCGAGTTCGTAACCGAGTCGCTGCAAGTCGCCACGAGTATGGCGGTGCCGTCTATACAGTCATGGGCGCTGACGACCACGTCGATAGCGCTAGCGATTGCTTTGAACTTTTTATAAAGCAGCCCCTAGCCGACGCGAAGTCGCCAGCGGTACATCAGCCTACACTGATGCTTACGAGTCATGTTTCGAGTTTTGATTTAACAGCAAGCGCCTTGATACCCCTCAAACATTCTCACGCATTTGGTTTTTTCCTTGATTCTTCACTGCCCCCTCGAGGCTCTTGGACCATGGTATCACGTGGTCCTTATCTACACCTTTTTATTAGTCTTTATTTTGCTTCACAAGCATGGCCGGGTTTGGGAAAGACAAAAGGAGCCGACTTCCAATGGATGGTTGTCGTGGGCGGTTTGCGGATTTTACGTGGGTATTTACACATCCAGTTGAGGAGACTGGACATGAGATATGGCGCACTCGCAGAGTGTCACAACGCCACATACCGATGGCACACCACCGGCATCCGACGAGATGTAGTACAAACTTTAATCTTCGCAATGTGCGACCGTTAATATTATTCTTGTAGATAGCCTTTTTTTGAAGATGGCGGTTTACCTTGGGGCAAGACAGGGGGAGAGAATACTGATGAAAGCCTATCAAGGTCACTTCAATACAACTCGAAGGAAACATTGATGTCATTTGCTGCTGTCGGCGAGTCGGTGACATGCTTGCTTGCTTGCCTGGGTGCGCAACCGTTCAAGATGTCCACTTACCTTTCCAAGGGCCTATGCAGCACGTAAGCCACGCCGCTGCAGAATCTTGCCGTCCCGTCGAGCTTGTACCACCAACGCGGGGTGGAAAGGCCCCAGCTGGAACCAAACTGCATGCCTGCGAAATAAGCCAGGACGGGTGTTGATCAGCAGCGCCTGGGATAAAACAATCTGGATCGTGGAGATCTATTCCATCCCTGATGCTGATTGCATATTGGCTAGCATGTCCTCGGGATGCGTAGCATCGCGCATCACGGCATCTCTGCAGCACCAGCCGGGACCCCGCCAAGCGGTTGGACAGCGGACTTGCTCTTGTTCGGGCTTTGTTTGCAACAGCGACCGACCCGATTTGGAGAAGCATTAAAGCGAGCAGGATGGCCTCGCGTCGTCCCTGTTTCTCGCGCGTCATATCATCGCCGTCTGGCAATTGCGTCTGGGGTTCATCCTCATCCATCCAATGGGGAGTCGACGAGAACTCGGGGAGGGGCTGCCCTCCTGATGGTTTAAAATCGCAGTGAAATGTGAAATAAGCCACTCGCATGGCCTGTTGTCGCCGAGAATTTTCGCATATTTTCCATGGGTTTTTTTGATTGTGTGCCAGTGTAAAGTACCTAGTAGACACTGCGATCGTGGCTTGAAGCGGGTGAAAAGTGTGTTTTTGCCACCACTGTTGATGGTGAAGGGAAAAAGAATTTTGGTAATAGGTCACCGAGAATCGTTCTGGAGATGTGCGCTTTGGAGACGTAAGCCCTTTACATGGTCTAGGGTCTGCAGCAAAATGTGAAATTAACCATTCTAATAGACATGCTCTGACAGGCAAGAGAGCATTGCTGTGGCATATTTTCGATATGGTCTATGAGCTGCGATGACTTTGCTAGAGGCTGCCGCCGAATCCGACATGCCAGGAGCGAAAGTCCTGATTACTGGTTTCAGGAGTCATCGGTGATGGCAGGAGTCTGGACTAATAGCCTACTTCCATGGAAGGGCAGACAGGTAGCAGTAGGTGTAATGAACTCAAAGCCACAAGCTTAATCAAGAAGAGGAATATGAACACTCCATGTCCGTTCTCAGCATGCTGGTCTCTTCGACTCTGACTGAGTCTGATCAAGACAACGACCAATCGTCAATGCACAGCCCCTCACCCAACCCTACCAAGACTTTCCATTCTTAGGGCGTAACGACCGAAGATCCCGCTCCCCAGCTTTCGTGGCAGAGACAAATCAAATCATAGCCGGCCCTGCGGCCTTCCGCCCCGCGTCCTCTCCCTCTGCTGCCGCAGCCTCCGCTGCACCACCTTCCATGGGTGTATCCCGTCCGCGTACCCGATGAACGGCGCCCCGACGCCGTATCCGAGCATGTCCACGAGCCGCCGCGGCATGCCCTCGAGCTTCTCCCAGTCGACGGCGAGGACCTGGTTCTCGAGCGGCCGGATCCACGGCTGGCAGTACTGCACCGTCATGGAACGGCGCTCGCGGTCCGTCGTGTTCTGCCCGCCGCCGTGCCACAGAGTGCCGACGAAGAACACGGCGCTCCCTCGCGGCATGACGACGGGAACGGCGTCCTCGCGGCGCGGCGCGCGGTCCGTCTCTTTGTCGCCCCACCGGTGCGAGCCCGGGATCACGACGGTGGCGCCGTTGGAGGGGGTGAAGTCGTCTATGGCGACCATGACGCCCTTTACGGAGCTTAGTTTGAGCTGTCCTCTCGTGCATCTTGGGATGAGTGGTGGTCTTACCGTTCCGAAGGGCCGATGGGGCCGGGGCACGTTGACGAACCCGTCGTCGTGGTGCAGCATCTGCGGCGCCTCGCCGGGCTGGATGTAGACGCTGTGGAAGCTGTTGAGGAGGAATCCCGGCTCGAGGAAGTGCTCGTTGAGCGCCAGGAGCGTGGCCTGGATGGGGAACTTTTGGAAGACGGGGGACTTGTTGAGGAGGGCGTAGATGCGCTTGGTGTTGAACCCCTCGAAGTCGTTGCGGCCCGCGCGGTCGCCCCCGGCCGGGCCCGCGGAGGCGGCGTCGGCCGCGAGGCGGACGAGCTCTCTGTGCGCCTCCTCGATCTCCGCTTCGGTGAAGGCGTTCTGGATGATCACGTAGCCGTGCTCGTCCACGTGGTCGATGAGCTCCTGGATGGGGGAGGCGGGCGTGAAAGGGGCCATGTTTTTGATGCTTAAGTAGGAAATGATGCTGCTACGATAACTTTGTTTGAAGGGACTGGCTGTTGTCAACGACTTCTGAGACCGTTTGATCACGTCGACTAACTACAACGAACTTATACGGCGTCGTTGACGGCGTAAGCAGGGAGCGCGATGTCCGGATAAGTGGGTCAGCCGAGGCACGAGGTCCGACTTCCACATCAAACTGCGAAGTGATACCGTCGCGGACCAGTCGTTCTTACGTTCCAGGTGAGGAGAACGAGAGCTTAAAGACTGCAGAGCTGGGATGGAGACCAGGTCGTGCGGGGAAGCCGAGGCAGGCGACACGCGGGGATTGGAAGGGGTTTCAAGCATCTTGCTGTTAACCAAGTTATTTGCCCTATACTAGACCGGCCTTCGGTCTTTTTTGACGGACTTTCACTGACGTCTTTCCTGACTGCTCGGTCTCCTGGTACCGCCATACTAATCAGCACCGGATGAAGCGGATACGGGCTGGGCCGACGGGAAGTCACTTACTCTGACCGGATGACAACGGATAGCTCCGTGTTTTCGTTCCCGTTCGGAGTTCCATACGGATAGACCCGAGAGTTTGAATGCTACTTCTGATGTCTGGGACGGATCTTGGAACGTTGGGGCTGAGTCCTCAGTGTATGTCAGTAAGCGAATCCGACGACAAGTCTTCTTTCAGGACATTCCTAGTTCACAAACAAGCTAGTGAAGTACATAAACAGAGAAATGAAAACACCTCTGAAGCGAAGAAGTTGTCAGATGGACTATAGAGTTCAAAACGCTAAGAGGTCTTGAAATCCCGAGTTCAACAATTCTAGAAACCTGATGCTGATCATAAAATCACACTCGAGTATGAAATGTCCTATAGCGGAGAGCACTTGCTGACATTCATCATTAAATGAAGAAATAGTAAAGCCTGAGTACACACTTTCAATACCTACAAGAGCTCAATAACTGAGCAGTCCTAGTGCCATCTAAAATAAAACAAGTTGTTGTGTGACACATCCGAGCTTGAAAACATTGCTAGTATGAGTAGAGCCCACCCCCTCCCAAAACAAAATAAAGAGAAGAATAAAACTCCTTTCCAACCCGAAGAGCCTTTCCTAAATCCACGTCTCTACTACGACACAGGCTTCTGTCCCACAACGGTGTGAAGATAGACATATGAGTGAAGGCCTGGGCTTAGTAGGTCCGCACGCACCTCGTCTAACAAGACCTCGACTTGCGCGCGAGTCCAGCCCAGTCCCCGGGTGATCGGGCCCATGGATATCGCGTGCAGGCCGTCGTAGATGACTGCGCGGCAGTACTCGCCAATGGTCTTCATCTCCGGGTGCCTCGGCCAGTTTCCGACGGGGAGTTTTCTCACGTCCTGAAACGTGCCGCCGAACCCGGCAGCCTGGAGGCGCTGCGGGTTGCTGTCCGCCGCGAACAGGTCGATCCCGAAGCTCGCGAGGCCGGCTCTGATGTGGCCGATGAGCCTCGTGAGCGAGCAGTCCGGGCTCATCGTGCCGTCATCGCAGTTGAACTTTGCGTTTAGCTCCTGAAGCTCGATCCATCCACCAGGCTTGAGGACTCTGTAGCGGTCAGATACTCTTTTAATTCATGGGAGTCAAGGTCTCGGGGAAGTACTTGCTTACCTATATGCTTGCGCCAGGAGTCGAGGCCAATCCTTGATCGCGGGCGCCATGTGCCGGAGGTGAACAAAATCGACCGAGTTATCGGGGTGTAGCCATTCTGCCTCGGCATCGTCGATGATGAAGCGCACATTGGGAGGCAAGTATTCGGGTTGGATGGGGCTGAGATCGTTGCCGATGACTTCTGCCCCTGGGTATTCGTCTCCCACTAGATTAAGAAGTCAGTTAAACGGGCGTCCCGGGCGAAGACCGAAGGGGCTTCGTACTATCTATAGCCCAGGCGCCGGTGCCGGTGCCGATGTCGAGGATCTTCTGGGGGTTCACCAACGGCGCGCAGTGCAGGGCGCCGCCGCACAGGGCGATGACCATCGCGTGCTTCATGTCCTCGCGCTCCTGCTCGGGCTCATCGTTGGGGAGCGCATACCTGCCTTCCTTGTATCTGTGATAGCGCCGCTCGTTCTCGAACTTGTAGTCGCGGACGCTCGAAGCCAGGGACTGAAACTCGACGGAGCCGGCGTCGGTGGCGGTCTCGTACCCCGGGTCGTCGAGTTCGATGAAGGCCACGGGCTGCTGCTGCATGCCGGCAGCCGGCAGCGTGGTCGTCGGCGGCCCCGGGGGAGCGGTCGGAAGGGCTTGTCCTTCCGTCATATGTTGAATGTGATGACGGCGGTGAGGACGGTTGGCCGGGATAAGCACTGTGGCGTTGGTGTGGTGTGTTTGTGCTCTGACCCGACCGATTGGATGACAAGGATGAGTGCTAGGGGGAACCAACAACGTCTCGCCTCTGACCTTCACCCTTTTCCTCTTGCGGACAGAGAGCGCAATGCACAAACAATGCTAGCCATTTGCACAATTAGTATGCATACATAAATTCAGTACTTCGGCTGTCATTGGCAGCATGGAATTTGTATTCTCTCCAACACACCCAAACATTCAGCTTGATCGCGGAAGTGAATAACAGTAGGTAGTGGTGAGTTGGTTTCTTCAAGCGGGGCTCATAGTTGACGGAACGTACGCCTGGGCAGAAAACAGTACTTCACATTCATCGACTTCAAAACCTGCTGCAACTACGACACCATCAGAGAATCTACAGATACATGAATGTCTTAATCCTCCTAGAAGTTTACAACTTAATGATTGTGTACTCTTTTTAGATAGTGTTACGCCCAGCTGCAGTTGGTCCCTGTAGAGGCGTAGCTATATAGTGCAGAACAGGGGATAATGATGCTGGAGGCATCATTACCGAAGCTTTTGCTTTGTGCCACAGTTGGTTGCCCTGACCCGCTCGTAACAGATAGCTACAGGAGGGTTTGCCTGCTCCTGGTTAGTTATGCTCATGTGGAACTAGAAGACAGCCAAGAATCCTACGATCTTTACGTGTATGTTTGGCTGTAAGACACACCACAGGAGTTTTTGCCAGTAATGTTAGCTAAGCAGAAGGGAATTGTTTCCGGAGTACAAAGCCCTTGTATTAAGGCGAAACCATTTCCACCAACAACGCAGCTAAGAAACAGACCTCCGCAGTGTAAAACCAAACTTGGAAACTCGATCAAGCCACTGCTGACTTTATCTTATCGCCCGCTCAAGTATCGCGTCACGCTTTTTCTCTGCTGGTTGTCAAGCTCATGAGCCTCTAACCATCAGTCTTTTCGCCTCAGCCCCGGGAACAGGTCTTCTGCCAACACATAAGACGTCTAAAAAGAGGCCAAGTGTTCCGCACGAAGTGCAAGTCTATCAACGCTTGCTCATCAGCAAAGTTTCAGTTGTTATTCCAAACATTTCCGTATTATTGTCGTCAAGTTAGAAATGCTCAAGTCAGAAAATTTCTGCCAGTCAAACTTAAAATGCCATGCCAACTGGCTGAGCCAAGCGAATTTGACGATTCAGTCGTTGTTCATGTATCGTCAACGGACGGCACCCACTCGACTACGCATCGGAACACTTCCGCCCGGCATTCATTTGCGTGATTTGAGTAGGAAACGAATGTCAGTAGAGGTGATTACCACGCCCGAGCAGTGCTCAAGTTATCCATCTACTGACTTTGCATGACGCGAATGAAGAAATCGTACAGTTGCCGCCCTCGCAAACACCGTGGAAGGCACCAGGCCAGAAAAACACACATGAAACAGGCCTCACTTCTTATGGACCTTTCTGGCATTGACAAACCAGGCAATGATGGTGGGATTCCTGTTCTGGCCAATTTTCTGCGTACTTGGACATTCCGATATGTTATCGCATATAGCTCCGCGCAGCAAACACCTGACAAGGTCAACCTGGGGCATATGTTGCAATCCTTGTTGCTTACGTCGTCGGTATCCATAAAGAGAAACGCGCGGGATAATCAAAACCCCCCGGGACCCCTTTCCATGAGGATTTCGTGCAGGCCCGCAACCAGCACCATAACGACCAGATCTGCGGAGCCGCTCGGCAGCTACCAGACGCAAACACCTCCGTAGTCAGATCCCGAAAAGAAGTTGCAATCTTCAGTGCAACGTTGGCGGCGATGCAGGAGTTGCTTCAGGCGACCTCGTATCTTCCGCTATAGTGTCCAGGGGTCCCCGGCGGAGGCCACCGGACTGGAAGAGCGACGGCAGCCGTTGGTGAACCTGAGACGTCTCCTTTGTGAGCCGCCAGGCCAGTGGCAGGCGTTGGTGTCGATACTGCCCAGACCTTGGCTTTGACTGTTGCTGGCGACTAGGGAGAGTGCAAACATGGCAGCAACACTTCGGCGTTGCTCAGGCCACGAGATCACAGAGAATAGGGGGTGATGCGTTGCTGAAGGGCCACACGGAGTACTCCGTTGGAAATGCGAGGCTCTCGGAAGTTTTTGACTAGGGCGCAATACTACAAACTCATCATCTTACTACGTACGCAGTAGCGTGGCCCCGTACCAATAATTAATATGCAAAATATTGTCCGTGTAGGTAGTGTACACACGATAGTGGATTCTTGGATGGGTACGGTTACCGAAAGAGGTTATCGCAGTGGATCAATGGATGGGGACCGCGGTCGTAGGAGGAACGTGAGTGGATTGCCGGATAAAAATCGAGCCAGGGATCTGGTTCAAAAGGGCCAACCCGAGATGACCTGAAACGGCTTCAACCCTCGATCTGGCAAGCCGCTCACCGTATGCTCATGGCACAGCCTTCAGTAGACAGGGGCGGGTTGAAGGGGGCATTCGCCGCGATGTCTGGCAACCTGGATCGCAGTTCTCACCTGCGCGAATATGTAATAAGGGACGCCGTTCGGCCATTGTTCTTCGGCACCTCCTCCCGACCTTCCCTCCCCTCTCTAGGTGCCGCAGTTGAAGCAAGGTCATCACTCGTTCTGCCTTGCGCTCTTGTCGTTTTTTCAAGCCCTCCCGACACAGTCCAACTGTTCTTCAGCAATCTCTCTCTTAGTGCCCTCTCCTTACATCTCCTTCCTACTCAGCTATCAGCTGTTATCTAATATCTTAATATTTTTTGTCACCCAATCATGCGCTCCTTCGCATCAACTCTCTCGTTTCTGGCCGCTGGGGCTATCCAAGGTGCATCAGCCTTGGATGCCGCTGGATGGCGGAACCAGAGTATCTACCAGATCATCACCGACCGCTTTGCCACATCCGACGGCTCGGCCCCTGACTGCGACACCACTCCAGGATTATACTGCGGAGGTACTTGGAAGGGCATCACCAGCAAGCTGGACTACATCCAGAACCTCGGCGCCACTGCCGTCTGGATCTCGCCCGTTGTCAAGAATGTCGAGGGAAACGTCAACGGATACGGGGAGGGCTACCACGGCTTCTGGACGGAGGACCTCTACTCGATCAACCCCCACTTTGGCACCGAAGACGACCTGAAGGAGCTCGCTGACGCCCTCCACGCCCGCGGCATGTACTTGATGGTCGACGTCGCTCCTAACCACGTCGGTCTCAACGATGACCCTGGCAACTACACCAAGTACATTCCCTTCAACAAGCCCGAATACTACCACAAGGAGTGCTCCATTAACTGGAAGAGCATCACGTCCATGCAGCTCTGCTGGCTTGAGGGTCTGCCCGACCTCCGCACCGAAGACACCTATGTCCGCCAAGTTTATGCTTCCTGGATCAAGGACTTGGTCTCCAAGTACTCCATCGACGGCCTTCGCATTGATACCGCCATCGAGATCGAGCCTGAGTTCTGGACGGAAGGCGGCTTTAGAGACGCCGCTGGGGTCTTCCTCTTAGCCGAGGTCAGCCACGAGGACCTTAACGTTTTGGCACCCTACCAGCAGGTCATGGATGGCTTTTTGGACTACAGCAGTTGGCACTTGTTCACGCCCGGGTTTCAGGCCGCCAACGCCGACCTGAAGAAGCTGTACAACTTGACCAACACGATGGCGAACATGGCCAGCATCGACACCACGCTCACCGGATCCTTCGCCGAGAACCAAGACCAGGTCCGCTTCCCGTCCCGTACCAAGGACATGGCGCTGGTCAAGAACATGAACGCCTTCACCATGCTCAGAGACGGCATCCCCATCGTCTACTATGGCCAGGAGCAGCACTTCAGCGGTGGCGCCAACCCTCACAATCGCGAGGCTCTCTGGCTCGGCGCCGGCTACGACATCCACTCCGAGATGTACGGCTGGATCCAGCAGGCCAACAAGGTGCGGTCGCGCGCCGCCGCCGCCAACCCCAACTTCCTGGCCACGGACCGCATCCAAGCCGTCTTCTCCTACGCCAGCAAGGACAGCAGCCGCGTCATTGCCTTCCGCAAGGGCCAGCTGTT
Organism: Colletotrichum sojae; assembly: GCA_014235955.1. Taxonomy (NCBI): domain Eukaryota; kingdom Fungi; phylum Ascomycota; class Sordariomycetes; order Glomerellales; family Glomerellaceae; genus Colletotrichum; species Colletotrichum sojae. Next base: position 50,702 of record WIGN01000003.1, on the reverse strand, counting down.
CTCCATGTACACCAACGGCGGCGCCGCAGCCACCAACAACGTCGTCTTCGCCATCGCCCGCAACGCCCACGGCTTCGCCATCGGCTCCGAGGTGATTGATGTCATGAACTGCGAGTCCTTCACAGTCGCCCCTCACGGACGCATGTGGGTGCAGATGCCCGCCGGTGGCCTGCCCCGCGTGTTCCTGCCCAAGGAGCAGGCCACTGGGCTCTGCAACGACATCAAGGCGCCCCTGTCGAGTGCCACCATCAAGGTTGCCGTGGACAGAAATACCGGGTACATCTAAACACAGGCAACGGAAATCAGTGAGGATAGACGGAGTGTGATGTTGGATAATACGTTGTGGAAGCGTGGATATATGCCACTGCCCCATCGCGGGACCGAACGTGCTTAACGAGACTCGAAGGCTTTGCCGATGTGGAGATGTTCTAAATACAAAAGAAAATATACCTGTAATGTTTAATCCAAGACAAGACTCCATGAAACCGTTTTGAAATCATTTCGACTTGCGCGATGCCGTCGCAGCGCTGCGTCGTGGCAAGATTGTGCCCGTGTTGCTACAGTTCCCCACGCTTATGGCATGGCTCAGATTGACTGTAGCGGATTTAGCATTAAGGGGCTAAGAGTGGCCATAAGGATAGAAAGGAGCATGCGAGGCGAACGGAGTTGCCCCTGCTTCTGGAGCCACGGAGGACTTGGCCTGCTACTCGGAAGGCCAGAGTTAGAGTAAACGTACCTGTTGGGTGCACCGCCATGGAGGGTCCCTTCCCCTCAATAATAGAATTGCAGGGCTTAGACCGACGGGCATATTCGGGCCTTTCAGATTCAACCTCGATGTAAATTCTGGGCAGGCAGTGTACTATCGTGCATGATCGCCTGTATGTTGATCCTGGCGCAAAACGTCGAGCGCTGAAGATACTTCATTACCATTGTGTTTTCTTCCCCTCGAACGTTACAAGCGAGAAAATAAGTCTTCCGGCGAAATTCTTTAGATGGTATAACATACAAAGTGACAATTGTAACTATTAAAGATTTCTTACTATATATGAATCAAATAGTATAAGTACACAATGATGCAGGTTCCGCCGCCATTAACACAAGTCTGGAAAAAGGAGTGTGTTGTTGCTGTCGTCCAGCCTTGTCGTCACTGTCGTCCGCCACTATCCTGACTATTTTCGACAACCGAAGACCACACTGCTCAACTCGGAGCCACGCCCGCCAAGTCCTATATTCCAGTTAGACCTCGTTCCATCGTCTGACTGATTTTTTCACCATCTGCAGACGTTTTTCAACTTTGTTCAACGTCTTACGGATACCCCTCTTCCGCTCAGAATTTGCACTACCAGCACCAGATTCAACCCAAAGCGCCACATCATCAAGAAGAGCCGGAATGTCGCTGCAGACAAATGTGATCGCGGCCTTGTGCTGAGTGTCTGCGACGATTGAGAGGCAGTGTTTCCGCAGTGTCAGAATACCGCTCATCTGGAGCGAGGGAAGCGCCGAGTCTTTCGGTTCCGATCGCTTCGACCAGTATTCAGTGTTGCTCACACAAAACACTTTTGGTTCGTCTAGGTCGATCTGGCCGCCATAGTGGTCGACGAGATGAGTAACGACGGAGGTGTTGCGGGTTTCGATCAGGTATTGTCTAAGTCTGTTGAGACTAGTTAGCAGGGACATTCACGTTGTCTCGATGTCTTGCGAAGAGGCAAAAACTCACCGAAACAGGTTTAGCTCCCTTGCTCTCCTGCAATTGCCAACATTGGTACTCGGTCATTATGAACACGTACGCAACAGACTACTTACATTGTCGCTCTACGTTGGCGCGAAAGCTCCATGTATTCGTCTTTGTCTTCGTCTGACAAGACCCCATCATCGAACTCCGCCAGAGTCAAATCGATGTCGTCTAGTTCCCGCTGTGAAGCTGCGACGGCACTGCTGAGCTGTTGGATTCATTTCGTTCACCGGCCCCCCCAATCCTTAATGGCCTCCTCAGCCCTGATATCCTAACCTTTCGTCAGGTTTTCCAACTCGAAAAGACGAGAAATAAACGCGCGGACTCACCTTGGATCTAGTGCAGACGATGCCAACGTTCTTCAAGCCCGCTTTCTTGGCGAGTTCAAACACGCTAGCGACGCCAACGTCGGTCGTCGCCCTGCCTATGTTGCAAACTGCGAGTATCTCTTTGCATTCAATTAAGTAGCGTTCGGTAATACTTCGGCGGGCCGAGTTCAAGTCACGAAGTCCTGTTGTGTTCATATCAACGTCAGGCACCTATCTTAAAGACCACAAAATGACATACCGGGAAGATTCACGAGCACAAGACCATTGCTCAAAATGTGTGAGTTCAAGAAGACTCTGATGACAAAGTCAGCTGCCCTTTCCATGCTTGCTAATCGCGCATGTTGCATTTGAGAGGTATATGACTTACTTATTCTTCTTTATATACGGCCAAATCGCCGGCTGATTCAAGGATGCCGCCTCGGATGTCAAACTCATCAACAGACTTGCACACTCTTCGAGAGTGGCGTGCGACTGTGGTCCGCCGACATGATCAGGTGTCGTTTCGATCAACCAAAACTGAAGAGTCTCTAGCACATCAGCTTCATCTTCTGCAAGAAAATCCTCATCGAGTTGGCCTCGGAACATGGCTCTAAAGGTATCCAAGGCGACCTGAGCTCATTCCTCGAAATCTCTCGCTTCCAAGTCGTCTGCGTTCTCTCCGGCCTGCAGACTTAGGTGGTAGTGTCTGTAAGATTGGAGCAAGTCGGATACTTGTTGATCGAGACTTCCTTCGGTAAATAGTTCAACGTCTATTGTGAAATCATTACGATCGTGAAAGTGATACTCAGTGACGACACAAGTGCAAGCAGCCCCATTGTTGCTCTGCTGCATGTCAGGTCTCGCTCTCTTACTCAAGTCTAGGTGGATTCTTACAGTTCTTGCAAGCCCTTACCGATCTAGAAGAGAACTCAACAGACTACTCTTGCCTGCAGTATTTAATGACTGGTTAGCGTACGAAGTATTTCACAACTGACAGTGTCATTTCAAAATACCCACCAACGCCAGAATCCCCAACGAAACCTACCGTCCGAGTCGACGGGCATTCAAATCGAGCCAGGGCCTGTGTTTGCTTGTGTGGTTTCCGGATGGTAGGGTCTGGATTGTTGTGAAGAGGGCTGTTACCCAACTTGTTTGCCAAGCCTGACATGAAAGTCTTTGCATCTGCGAATGCTGTCTGGACCTCTGGATCGTTGAATCGACCAGCAGAAAGCTCCTAATCTTTGACATCATGAGGCGGCTGAACTGTACGGGAACTACGGCGTGAGCGTCGGGGAGATCGCAGTGATTGACTCTGGGTGGGAGTTGAGAAGGGAGGAGTTGAAGTCGGAGTCGGAGTCAAGGAGGAAGGGGTTGGCGTCGAGAATGACGGGGTCGGAGTCGAGAAGGAGGGAGTCGGGGTGAGGAGGATGAAGTTGAGGAGAACGAATCAGAAGAAGCCGAAGAGGAGAAATCAGATGGAGCAGAAGAGGAGGAGAAGGAGGTATCTATGGAGGAGAAGGAGAAGGACGGAGCCGAAGATGGGGACGAGGACGACGAGGAGGAGCTGAGAAGGACGGGGCTGAGAAGGGTGGTGGTCTCAAGCTGACTGTTTGGCTCAGTGTTGTGCTCGTTGATGGGCTTCTAGTCCCGCCTCTGTGTGACGAAACATCGGGGCCTGGACATCGGCTGAAAGCGTCATGCCCATGTGCAGGCGGCGTGGAACGGAACGAGATAGTTGCAGAGCGGCTTCAGATAGACGTCAATGGGGTTGGCGGATCAGCAGAAGACGAAAGCGCCTAAATCTATGTCAGCTCAAATTGTCCAAGATCCTGAGTGGCTTCTTGAGAGGCTGATGCTTACCAGTCTGGTCATTTCGTGCAATGATGAGTAGAGACTCCAAAAAGCATGCGATAGTAGAGATGGCTGAAAAGCAGACCGATTGAGTAAGCCGCAAAAATGGCACCGCAGAGACGTCGTATAAAAGATGAGAATGATAGCAAGCTTGGGATCTTGGAATTTCAGTCTGTCGGCACCGGTGTCACGATCGGGGAAAGAAGCAAGGCGACCGCACGTCGCTACAAGAAGCAACTGCCAACCACTTTATCAGCAAACCCACTTGATGCTTGCAGGCCTCCCCCGACAGGCACAACCTCCCAAACGGTTGGTATTCTTACAGATCAGGAGCTCCCAAAATGTAGGAACCCCATGTTCTTTCTGGTGAGGGGTGTGTTGTGGCCATACCCGATAGGCTCGGACTAGGCCGCGGCGCAGCGTTGCTGTTAGTTTCAAGATCACTGTTCGCATGCATTTCCCACCCTTGGCCGCACCAAAACCAATTACCGACTCAATGTAAGCGCTTAAATCCAGTTATTGGCTTTCTTCTAGGGCCCAGGGGTGCAAATGCGCGATTCAGGTTTCTGCAGAGTATGTTTCTGTCTGTTGGTCAGGCCGCATGCGGCATATAATGTCCTCCTCCTCCTCTTCCTGGCCAAAGCCAGCCACGAACTGCCAACATTTGGGTGGGAACAGCTACACCAAAGGCCCATCACCGAAGATCTGACTTCTTCGGCGTTACTTTGGGCGAATGACTTCTTGGTGAGATAAGGCGTTCAGATCCGAATCTCACTAAAAGAAGTTGGCAACCTAAGCCACAACTATTGGAAGATACATGAAGTTCCATCTAACGGCTATTAACTTGTGATACGTTTTCTTAAGTTTTAACTTGGTTTCTTAACTCTTTCAATGTCAAGTATCTCTCTAATGAGTCCCATCGAAGATTGATGAGTCAGTGTCGAACACTGTTAATGACCGGATCAGCGGCTCTTGTTTTGTGGAGAACAGCGATAACAATTTCTAGTGTATTGAATAATGAAGGGGACTTTTAATCAACATCCCTAGATTGAGTGTTCCACATTCAATCAACAACAGCAGAAAGCAGCGGCAAGGACGGAGAAAAACAATAAGAACGACGGACAGAAGTGACGAAGGTGGTCAGTAGCGGGCTAATGAAGGCTGTAGCTAGAGGGGATGTGAGATGAGGGGTGTGAAATAAGAAGCCTCATAACGAACCTGGAACTTGTGCTCGGCCAACTGCAAGTACCCTCTCCGATGACCAAAACCAGGACGTCCGTCTGGCCGCCTGCTTTCTAGCCTTGGAAGGGTTACGTTCTGCTGATGTTATCTGTGGTCGTCGCTTCGCCGAGCACTGCAGTACCCCTCATTTTCCCTGTCTTCAGGGTGCAACCGTACGGATCAGTGGAACGTCAAGTCGCACTCTCGGCCCAACATGTGGCTCATCCTGGTAGCACAGGTCATCGAGTGCGCGGATCGCTCCAATTCCTCCCGTGCCGCAGGCTCACTAAGATGACACAAGAACAGCACTGTTGTCGCCGACATTCCGCCAAAAAGGTGTTATTTATCGTGTAACCAGAGTTAGGCATTCTGAACGAATGCGACCTTCGGCGTTGCCAAGATATCCACGCCGAACAGTCATTGACCGTAGATCTCACTGGCTTCCCCTCAGTTGTGTGGGCTGCTGACTCCACTGACGGACTAGTAACATGTTGCCAAGCTGCCAGTTCCGAGGACGCCGGGGCATAGCTGCATCTACGAAGTGACGCAAAGTCCGGCACCCGAGCCAACAGGAGCGGCCGCGAAGGGGGTTCTGCCAGGCTGAGAATGTTGAAGAATGGGTTCTTGTAGCCGGCCGCCCTGGCTAGAAGCCTTTAAAGGCGCTGCTGGACGTTTACTAGAAGTCGAGAAGTAGCGTTCCAGTCTTCATCATTTTGATCCAGAGGCTCAGTTCTGGCCCGCGAAAAAGGAATACAAAAAAACAACAAAGATGACAGACATGAATCTTTCCAAGCTCACGAAGAAGACCCTCGAGGTCTCTCGCGGCTTCACATACGCCTACTACACCTCCGCCGCCCAGAACTCCAAGCCGACCGTCGCCCTCTTCCACGGGTGGCCCGACACGGCACGTCTATGGGCCGGCTTCATCAACGATTACCTTGTCCCCAACGGCTATGGTGTCCTAGCCCTAGACTGCCTCGGCTATGGCGGCAGCTCTAAGCCGACCGACAAGGCTTTGTACACCAACCAGCACATTGCTGCCGACATTGTCGAAATACTCGACGCCGAGAAGCTTTACAAGGTCGTCTCCCTGGGCCACGACTGGGGAAGCGTGATTGCCCAGCGGCTCTACAATTACCACCCCTCCCGCGTCGCCGGCCTGGTCCTGGTGAACGTCTGCTATATGCCGCCGAACGGGGACTTCGACCTCGACAAGGTGAACGAAGTCACCAAGCAGGAGTTCGGCCACGGCCTCTTTGAGTACTGGTCGCTCTTCGCCGCGGAGGACGGCCCCGAGCTCATGAACAGCAACATCGAGTCCGTGTACAGTGCTGCCTTCACCAACCCGTACAGCTGGATCAACACCTGGTGCACCCCTGGCGCGATGCGCGCGTGGGTGACCGAGGGCCGAACGGCTCCGACCCTCCCGTTCGCCACACCCGAGCACAAGGCCGACTTCATGGAGCGCTTCTCCCAGGAGCCTGGGTTCGCGGCGGCCCAGTGCCCATATCAGGCGTCAGCGAGCAAGCTTCAGAACGAGGCGGACAAGGAGGTCCCCGAGGAAGCGAAGATAATCAGAGTGCCGGTGTTCTACTGGGGCGGAGAGCAGGACTTTGTATGCCGACCTGTCCTGCTGCAGGCCAACATCGACGGCGGGTTCCTCCCTAACGTCAAGAGCAAGCCGAGAGAAGGTGGGCACTGGGCTCTTCTGGAGAGGCCGGCCGAGTTTGGTCAAGATGTGCTCGGTTGGCTGCAAGAGACCTTTTAGGTCATAGAAGTGAGGTGATCATTTCGTGTCAAGAAAACAAAGATGGTTGTACGAGGCTTCGGGTTATGAACGAGAAGATACCGTCGACATTGCAGATATTTGTAGAGAAGAGCACCAATGACAAACTTCTTATTACACTAGGTTCTTGCTCGATTTTTGCTCACGTGAAGCCAGCCAAGGTGTCTTGCTCGGACCAGTCCCGAAGTACATGAACGAGCAGATTGCGAGAACCGGCTACGAACAGACGGACTCCGAGTTGCCTCCTCGAAAAGCAGCGTGTATGCCGGTTTGGTTCCTCGAGATAGTTCCGCATGGATCGCGTAGGAGTCAGTTGTCGAGATAGATTGTCATCATTCAGGAGAGACCACCCGTAACCATTGGTCGAGTCCTCGCACGTAACGTTGTCTTTACCCAAAATAACCAAAATAACCAAGATTTGACGTCCAGCTAGCATCGAGTGCAGAATGCTGCTGCCTTGAGCGGGGGTGGTGCAAAATGCTGCTGCCTTGAGTGGATTCGAGCTCATGCGTCGCAATTGTGGAGGCGCAGAGCAAACACTTTAATAACATTTTCTCCAACGTGTTGGTAGTAGCGTCCAGACAAACTGCCTGAATTGACCCAAAGAGGAAACTTTTCGGGCCCCCTTCTCTGATACGAAGCATCGACATTAAGGTTATCCGTTACAGGGTAGATTTCTCCCTGGGAATTTGAGGCTCTTGATCGGCGCCATCTCTCGACGGCTGCTGTATACCGTCCAAGTCTACGGGCTTGATGTTTGCTATTGGATGTCACCTGTCCGTCAAATCTCAGACTGTCTATTTTTGGTCCAACCGTACGGTGCGGCACAGTAACTAGCTCCCGAATGGCGGTTGTCTCCGGCTCGCCTAAATGTACATTTTCGGTGTTTCAGAGCATGAGCACCGCTGAGATCAAGCAGTGAATGGAATTCTGACTGATTAGTACCATGAGAAGCATTCAACCTATCAAAGTCAAAATCCGGGTACATTGCAATCGGAATCTGCCCGGAGAATCCGAATACAAAGTTTCAACATGGTGTCCGGCGGTACCTGTTCTCCGGTGCAATATGACTCGTGGAAAAGGGGTCTTCATTCTGTGACCAACACCACCGGGATCCCTTCAGCTGATGCCTAGGGGGGTAGTTATGGCCGACCTGCGGCAAAGACTAACACCGCCAACGGTAACAACAATGCTTCGCCTCCGTAGTCTCTACGTGAAGACAAGCCCGCTTTTCTCTTTAGAAGATCGCCCGTTGACGATTTCGGCAGGTCGTTATGAAACTAACGCCGGTGTGTTGGTGCCAGTCGGGGTCACGTACCACACGATGTCAGGAGGCGGTGGAGTTTTGGGGACTTGCACCGTGTGGTCCCCTTTAGTATAATTGGGGCCTCGCTCTGTAGACTTTTACATCGAGATAAATGGCTAGCTCAGTTGCCCCTTCCAGTCCACAGGCTTGTATCGACCGCAGCTTCCAAGGTGGCAGAAGACCTTCTCATCAAGGGGCTAAGAGTTGAGAAGCTCCTTCTCCGAAGTGGAACACCAAACAAAATTCTGTCCTCCTTGTGGTCTTCACCTTCTTCAACCACACCTCGTCCGGCCTACCCTCATTGGCATCTGTCCTACCTTTCTCTCTGCCAACAACCGCCGGTCTACCCTCATTACCGATATCAATCTTCTTCTTCTTCTTGTCACTCGCTGGATTACTGTTTCTTGATACCTCATTATCTTTATTTGTTCCTCCCGATTTCAATCATCTTTGACTTCAGCCGCTTCTAGTATAGTCCAGTTTTCTAAACACGATCCTCTTTGAAGACCAACCTAACGATCTCTCGAAACACCAAATCAACTTTACCTTCTCCTACCTTCAATTCCCTTCCCTTGTTCAGCTACAAACCGTCAATATGGTGTCTCTAGCTCGAGGGAACTGCCTCAAGCTTTTGGCCATCACCGGCTTTATCCTCGGTGTCGTTGTTGTTCTTCACCAAGTCAGCTACACGAACACGAGAGACATCACTCTCACGAATCAGCCGATCGAGATCCTCAACCGATGCCCTCCGTCAAACCTCAAAGACATCAGCAGCCTTTCCACAAACACAACAATACCGAACATCATCCACCAGATCTGGAAAACCGCCGACGTGACGACGTACCCGGCCCAGCCCTCCCACGAGTCCTGGAAGGCCATGTTCGAACCGATGAACTACACTGTCCGGCTCTGGACCGACGAAGATGTACTCGCTCTGATCAGGAACAGCTACACGTGGCTCCTCTCTACATACGAAGGCTACCCCCACAACATCCAGCGGGCGGACCTGGCCAGACTGATCGTGATACACTCCGAGGGAGGGATATATGCAGACCTCGACGTCCATCCTCGTTCTGTGGAAGAGCTCATGTGTCTACAACAACTCGGACTGCAAGGCATCTTTGGTGCGACAGGGGGGAACGCCGGCATGAGCAACCATTTCTTCATGGCGGAGAAGGGGTCAGATTTTCTACAATGGGCCCTTGAAGAAGCGAAACGGCGCGGCGGGGCAGCTTCGAAGCGGATCATCCTCCCATACCTGCGCGTCTTCTGGTCCACGGGGCCATTGATGCTGACGTCGGTATTCCGGCAGTATGTTTGGATGTACGGGGAGCTGAAGCCACAGATCGCACTGTTAGACGAATCGTACGCGAGAAAGGTGTTTGGGCACGCGGCAGGGCGGTCATGGCACGGATCGGACGGACGCTTGCTGAACTACATCTCTGACCACGTGCAGGTCACCAGTCTATTGATTGTCCTTGGGAGCTTGGGAGCAATTTTAGCACTGTTGTGTCTGGTGAGGCGGCGCCGCGGAGAATCTGGAGGAGTTGGAGCATCATTTTGCTGCAGGAGTAAGCCGCACTACGACGTATAAGTTACATTCACAGATCGATTATAAGTTCATTAGGTACTTGGAGAGAGTACAGGAAAGCCACAAAGCACTGGAACCAAGTTAACATCATGACATTGAATGGGATGAGTGCGGAAGACGCAAGATTGTGGACGCTGTAGGCATTGTAGGAGAAGCCCTCCAGCGCAACTTCCACAGTCCGAAGGCCGCGGGATCCGGTCGGAAGTGTGCGATCCGGTCAGCCGGCATAGACTCCGGCGTGGTCTCCATTCACACCAGGCCCTAGAAAGGACACCGTACCCTTAAGGGAGCCTCTGCCTTCCAAAGGAGCCTTTTTATTCCACTCCCTAGGTTGAGTACTTTACATCCCCTCTAGCCATTGCAGCTCACTGGTATTATGTACTCTGACTACTACTACTACTACTACTACTACTACTACTACTGTTATTGTTATTGTTATCAGTATTATTCATCATTACCGCCATTGTCCGTTATGGTTGCTGCCGTCGGTTATCTTCATCGTCGTCCGTCATTCAACTTTCCTGTTGCTCAAGTAGGTGCCGATCGTCTTCTTCCCGTCCGCCGGGGAGGAGGATATCGGGCATAATATCCGTGAGGTTTGGCTTCCAAAAAGGTCATGGCAGCTACTTTGATCATCTTCTTCAGTATTAGTGTCGTTGCTGTTGAATCTGCCGGTGGTGTTTTTCAGTGAAGGGCATGTTGCTGAGTATGTTTCCCGCGGTTCGAAATGGGAGGGGCTTGACGATATTGGCAGAGACGGACTTAAAGGGATCTCGGGGTTGCTCCTTATTCTCTGGAAGGAAAAGGCTTGCCATTAGTGGCCGATCAGTTGAATGCAGCTGTCAACTACATATCAAAAGTGAAGTTGACATCGCAACCCCACCGTAACACCAAGAGAACCTGCATCTACTACAACTACAGGCGTTCAAGTGAACAAGACAGGAATAAAATGTCATTGGTCCTCTTGTTCTGTGTCTTGCCTCCAAATCGAGTAGCTCTGATTGGCCACTCTATTTAAGATCCGCCTCCACATCAAGTTGTCCGTGCTCGCCGAGCACAGACGCAGCTCTTGCGATTCTTTCCAATTGGCTCCATGCTCTCCTGCGGAAAACTCACGACGGGACGAAATTCAACCAGTCGCTTTCCGCATTTAACCACACAATTAAGCTCTGAGGATCAGAATTATTTGTTGCTGTTTTCCCTCTTTTGCCTACCATATGATTTTCGTGCTTGCGTCTTGTCAACCAAAGCGTGGCTGCAGGATTGGTATTTGTGTTGTCTTGCACTTATCCACATCTTGTGCTTGCTTGTCACAGAAACCCTCGAAGCGACTTCTTGATCGCAAGCAAACGTCCACGGGACAATGCTCCCCGAACAAAAACCGCGTGTTCTCTTTTCACCGAGTGCTAGGTCGCTCCGTATTCTCTCTGCCGATGCGGTCGCACACAGAAGCACCTTTGACATGGCCTCTCGTCGTCTGGTCGGGCACCTGCATTAGCCATCCCTCCGTGTCCGAACTTGCTCAAAGCTTGGTTCGCCCACACACACACATATATACACACACACACACACATACACACACACCACAGCATCGCCAGCCTGGTACCAGGAAACGCTTTTATTTTTATTTTCTTATTTAGCAGCTCAACCCCCCTTCCCGGGGCCCGGCATGTTTTCCGCTCTTAATGAGGCAGTCTGCCCGGCGGGGCTCGAGGTTGGAAGCACCCTGCTATTTGTTGGCCAAGAATTAGACCATCACCTCAGGCCACACGCGCTCCCGGAATAGCCAGCGCGGTGTAGGGTAGCATAACCACTCTCTGGGCTGCGGGAACTCCGGGATCCATGTCCCCGGTTCCTGCCTTCTCGTCGCACCATCTTCTCATTGGGCCTCGGAGACGGATGCCACTTTGCATTTGTGACACCCGTCAACTGGCGCGCATGCAGCGCATCAGACCATGTCAAACCCGTCCAAACCCCCGTGCGAGTCCGTGTCTTGGCCCCGGAGCCCCTGCATGGAACGTCGGCGAGGTCACTCTGGGCATTTCATAGGTTGTGATGGATTATTCTGCGACCGAGGTTGGCCGGACTCAAGATGATGCTTCTTTTTGGCTTTTGCCGCCGTGCAGATCACCGGCGATGCGCCGATGTCCTGCCTGGGCGGCGGTCTCCCTCCCATGGAACCGTTGGCTTTATGATCTCCGACTGGTGAACTCGGTCGGCTAAGACTTTTGCTTCTTGTCAGCATGCTGCTCGCCGCTGCCCTCGTCGGCACTCCGCTTGGCCGGAGTAATTTCGTCACCCTTGGCCCCGGCCGCGCCTCCCGCGTCGCTCGCCTCGGCCTGGTCCGCACCCTCGCCGTCGTCGCTCTCGAATTCGTCCATCATCTCCGTGTCCTCGCCCTCGAACAGCTTCCGCCAGCTGCCGTCCCGCACCTGCTTGTCGTTCCCGTGCAGGCCGACCTCGTACGCCTTCTTCATAGCTCGCAGGCACGCCGTCCTCCTCTCGTTGAAGTCGAACATGGGCTTCGGGTACACTCCCTCTTTGGGCTCCTCCCCGCGCCCTGTCACTCGCACCCTGGCCTTCTTCTGATTTGGCAGCGGCGCCTTCCACGGCTCGTAAATGTACTTGGCGTCCAGGTTCTTCAGCTCCGGGACCCAGCGTCGCACGAAATCCCCGTTCTTATCCCACTTTTGGCCAAACGACACAGGGCTGTAGCACCGGAAGTACTGCGAGAAGAAGGCCGTGCAGCTCAGCCACTGCCAGTTGCCCGCGTTGCACGAAGGCTCGTGGTCGAGCAGCCACTCTTCGAATACCTCGCAGCCGCGCTCCCAGTCGATGTAGCAACCTCCTCGCGTCAAAAAGCACGCCACGGAATGTCGACCCAGGTGGTGTATCCAGCCCTCTTCTCGCAACTGCCGCATGAGGGCGTCGATCCAGGGAAACCCCGTCATTCCGTACTTCCATCTCCTGAACCACTCATCCGCCTGCTCTGAGTCGACGTGATATTCTCCAGTGATAAGGCCCGTCTTGGAGTTGACCTTGGACGGTAGGTGCCACGGGATAAACCGACAGTACGGGTTGTTGGCCGTCTGGGTGAACTTGTAGCCCAAGGCGGCGTGGGCGGCGAAGTACATGTCGCGGAATAGCAACTGCCCTAGCAAGCTCTCGGGCACCTTGGACGCCCCCTTTCCGTACTTGGACACGATCTCCTGCACCCTCCAGTAAAACTCACGAACCGACAGCGCACCGAAGTGTAGGAAAGGCGATAGCAATGTTGTCGACTGCGGCTCAAATGCCGCAGGGCTCGTCTTGGGCTTTTCGAACGTAGCGGTGTACTTCTTGTCTGCCAGAATGTCCTCCAGCATCTTCAGTGCCCGCGTCTCCCCGCCACGGTGCGGCGTGCTCGCCGAAGGGAACCCGAGCTCCTCCATCGTCTCGATCGCGAAGTCCCCATTCGGGCCGGAGATCTTCTTGTACCCAGAGTCTCCCTCGGTGCGCTGCTCTGCGTTGAAGTCCGGCTTCGTCTTGGGCGGGGTCGGCTCAAAGTCCACCGGCATCTCGCCGGGATCCGGCAGACTCTCCGGCGCGGGGATCGGCTTCGCGATCGGTCCGACCTTGGCCCCTGCCGTCTGCAGCTGCGACATGGACATGGTGGGCTTGCCGCCGTGCTTCTCGACCAGTGCGTCGCTGTCCCACAGCGTGCGCCCGCTCTTGACGATGACCTCGACCCCGGCCTCCCGGGCCGCCTTCATGACGACCTCATCCCGCTCGCGGGCGTACGCGTCCGTGTCCTTCTCGAAGACGAGGTGCGTCACCTCCCACGCCTTGAACAGCTTGGGGAACAGCGTCTGCGGGCCCTCGCGCAGCACGAAGAGCTTGGACTTGGGATTGAGTTTGGTGATGCTTTCCGAGAGGTCATTTTGGCAATCGAGCCTGTCGATCGGCGTCAGCTCCGAGGATCGTCACTGACAACGGCAACGACGAGGCAACCGAGGGCGAGGCGGGGCAGCCTTTTGGGGAGATGGGGACGCACAGAAACTGCCACCGGTTCAGACCTCCTCGGGCGCGGTAGACGTAGTGCGGGTCCCAGGTGAAGATGGGCCAGAGCACGGCCGGATCGAGGGCCAGCGCGGCCGCGAGGGCGGGGGAGTCGTGCAGCCGGAGGTCGGTCCGGAACCAGTATATGACGCGCGGGCGAGCCATCTCGGTGTGCCGTGTGTGTGGTGTGTGCGCACACGAGTGGGCGTGTGGTCGCTGTGCTCGCCGTTTAGGGCGGTGGTGATCTCCAGCTGAGAAGGGAGAAAAACGAGGGCGATGGGTGCGATCGACCGGCACTTTGTGTAACGTTCAAGTGTTCCAGAGTGACCACGAGGAATTTTTTTTACGAAGTGACGATCATGTCACACGTCGACTGGAATGAGAACTTCATCTCTCCGAAATGGACAAGCTACGGAGCTTTTGGGGTCCCGTAGTAAAATCGATGATGTCAATGACTCCCAGCCACGCGGTAGGCAGGCGGGAAACGGCGTTTTGTTTTTCTTATCTTTACTTTTTTCTGCCTTCTTCCCTCCCCTCCTCACTCCTTCCCGTACGGCGGCGGGGCTGCTCGACCCGACCACAAAGCGCTCCGGGCGCCGGGCGGCGCACGGGGACCAAACGACGGGAACCGTTTCTACCACATTTCAATGTATTTTCCCAGTAATTTACTGCCTGGTAACGTAAAAAAGGTACCGACGAACCCCTCCTTCCTGGCCGTTGGGATGGCCTGTCCGTCGTTTTACCAGAAAGTTTAGTATCCATTCAAGCCATAATCCCCTCCCTCCCCTGGGCCCCTTCCTCCTTCCCACGACTCGGGGACGTGACGGAAGGAACCTGAAGGAGGGGCAGACGGGGAACCTTAGACCCATGAACCCTGACTCGGGCAAAGCACGCAAAAGAGCAAGACAAAAAAAACTTACAGTACATACAGTCCCATCTTCCCCAGGAATCTGCCTGTTCGCCGCAGATCCAAGGGAGATTAATAAGGAAGGGGGGGCACTGATCGCGGGAGGGAAAGAGGGAGGGGCCACCGAGAGCCAGGAATACGGTGCACGTCGAATGGGACATAGGTACCTGTGCTCAAAAGCCATAGCAATAAATAACCCACCGCTGTCCATCATCAATCCGCCCGCTCCCGCCCGTCCTCGCCATGTCTCGGGCCGTATGAGACCGGCCGTCTGGCTGGGGAATGCTGTCGCACCAATGTGATTACTGGCCCCGGGGGCCGGAGACAGATCGCCAGCGCCGTCGACGCCAACGACGTGGTAATGAGCCCATGTCTGAGTCAAGACGGACCCTCCTCGCCCTGATGCGCATCTCGCCTGTGCTTGGCTGTCTCCAGCCTCGATCAGCTTGACCGTCTCCTCTCTTTCCACCTCCTCCCTTGCTTGCGGCTCTCTGGACCATGCTCCGTCACATGTTCACAAGTCCCAGGTCAGGCGCATGAGAAAACGAATAGACGCACAACCCATCATGCTCGAGAAAAGGCGGTGCTCCAGCTTCAATTGTCTACGTCCGGTACCCAGCGAGGTGGCAGCAAACTCTGTACCTATTTGGGAGTGTGCGGATGTACAAAGACGGCTCTATGCTATGATGATGCTCCTCTCCCCGCTAGCAGTGCGAACCAGCTCCACAAAGATCGAGCTCTGTGCCAGATTTCCTTTTCTTCATAAATCATGACCCATGAGGATACAATAAGGGTATAGAATATAGACTCGAAGAAATATGAGCAATATGATGTGAATTGGTAGAAGAGGATCGAGAACAAAGAAAAAAAAAAACCAAACAGGACAAATACCTCCATGTCAGTCGTGGGTCGGCTTCTTCCCTTGCTGCAATGGCCCCTGATGAGATGAGGCCGCGCCTCAAAGCCCGGCCGTCGCCCGAGGACTGTTGTGCCTTGAGCAGAAAAGCAAGTGCCAGCAATAGCACGCCCGAAACCGAAAAGCATCGCCGCTCTGTCCGACTCCGAATCAACGCCGTTTCCATATGCCCGGTTACCGTCTTCCTTGATTTCGGTTTCGTCTTCGATTCCCTGCTGTCGGGCTTCAGATTCTTATCGTTGTTTCTTCGATTTTCTGCGCTTACTCGACGGTTCGCCCTCTTCCTCGTCCTCGTCGCTGTCGTCCTGACGGCGTGAGTTTTTTCCGCCCGACTTTTCGTTGCCCTTTTTGATGGAGATAAGGCAGCCCTGTTCCTTCAGGCGCTTGGTCAGGGGCGTGCTCGCCTGCATTCCTGGGAAGTCCTTGGCGTTGTACACCTGGAAGACGTCGCTCATGATGGTGCATTTGATGGGAGCTATCAAAGACCTGTGCCTGTGGTCGACGTAAACCAACGAGAACTTTAGGCGGTAGGGGCCTGCAGTCCTGACAGACATGTCGGGGAAACAAAAGAAGCAACCCTCCTCGCCGTGTTCATCTTGTCCGACGAAAGGTGACGAAACAAGCGAGCCCATTAGTCGCTTGCCTGGCCGCACAAATTCCGGCGGCATGTCAGTCTGATCCTTGAGTCCATGTTCGTCCCAGATGCTACAATGCACGACGTAGGCCGGATGATGGAGTTTGGCGTACATTTCGTCTGGCGAAAGATCTGGGTTGTTGATTTTGAGCTGGACAATTGGAGGCGGGTCAATGACTCTCCTGTCACGCTCGCCGTAGCCGCAGCATCTGGCCGCCACGGGCTGTTGTCGAAAGAATATCTCGAACTCGTTCGGAGGCGGCGATGGTACAGGCTGGCCTCCTTCACTGAGAAGATCCTCGATCTTGACGCCTCGATCCGAATGGGCGCTGGTGGCGGCGCTCCACGGAGCCCCCGGCCCTGGAACTGTGGACCCGGACCGCACCGCCGAGATTCGCAAACTCGGGGGTGTGAAAGGGATCGCGACCTTCTCGGCATAGTTTGCGTTCGGCACACGCGGGGCGGTCGGCATTGGCGGGAGCTGGTTTCGCATCATGTGATGCTGTTGCCTCGCTTCTTCGTAATGGTCGTAGGGCTTGGTGGGAGTCGGTGGTACCGTAGACGGCTCGCGTTTCATGTCTGCAGGTTGATAGCGAGGCATAGGCGCCGACCGATATGGGTCGTTAAGCAACGAGGGATGCGGTTGAGGCTGGTAGTTTCCGTAGTGTGACGGCTGCTGTTGATAACTCGGCGAAGGGGGCTGATGGTATTCGGGAGGGTAGTAGTATTCGGGACGATGGTATTGTGTTTGGTCTTCCTGTTTGACTGGCCTGGATTGCGAGTCGGGCGCGACATTCATCGGGCCTGCCGTGGGAGGGAAACGTGCAGGGTCATGTTCATAGGCATAGTATCCTTCTCCAGCAGGCCTCGGCGGGCCGTATGTCGACGAAGCCCACGATTGCGGTCTTTGAGCCATGTTGTCGGACTACACGCCGCGCGCTCATAGACCAGATGGTGTCGGGAGGCTCGGCGGGGGCGAAGATCAAGTTGAAAAAAAAAAAAAAAAAAAGGGATATTCAGACAGACGGTGATCCAAGTAAGCGTATATGATGAGGCTGGCGGCGACTGCTCGTTAGTAACAACGCCCGTTCCGGCGCGACAGCTCAACCCACGTTCCCGGCTCGAGATGTGGCGGACAGAGCAGACTCACCAAGTGGAGATGGTCTCAGATCCGTCCTCGACCCTTGGCTTAGGCGAATGTAAAAGGCGACTTTTCAGCTCCGAATGCGCTCTAGGGTGATCGGCGCGCTGGAGTGATAAAATGAGACGGGAGGTCGGATTCAGATTGACGAATATGAGCGGACGAGTGGGAAACGACGTCGGACAGCTGGCTGGTGCAGGTCAGACCACGTCCATCGAGGGCTCCGTCCAGAGAACAAGAATGCAACGTAAAAACTAGTCGGACGTCGGGAGCAGAAAATAACGCTTGATGCTGAAGAAGAGTATGGGGGCGGGCGGAGCAGGGACGGGCTCTTTTGTGATTATGTCTCGTCCAATGGCGACTTTCTGCTTGGCGGACGAGGGACGATTCGTTCCCCTATGTTTTCCTATTAATTGTCCCTGTCGAGACCACCGGTCGAGGCGCGGAGTTGAGACACGGTCTAGTAGTTATCGGCGACGGGGAGTGCGGGCATCTACATGCGCGGTTGAATTGGGGCGTCGTAGGTGCGTCGCGGTCAAGCGAGGGTGACGAGAGTCGAACAACCGGGTAGATCCTTGCACAAAGTCGGGGCCTAGCAGACTCGGGCTGATGGCAGCACCCAGGAATCGGGAGAGACGGCTGGGGCAACGTATTCGTTCGGCCGAAGGAGAAAGGCGCTTTTGACGGCACCGTGTTGCATGCAGAACGGGCGAGGGCAAGTTTTGCGTGCGCCGCAGCAAAGCCGGTAGGAGGCGGGTGTGGCGAGTAGCGGGATACTATACTTGCGCAAGCGCAAGAGCGAGGAAGCGGGCAGTCTCTGGCAGGTCAGATCAGACCAGGCCAAGCCAAGCCAGTTCGTGTCAAACGGAGCGGTCGGGCGTAGGCGTAGGCGAAGGCGTGGATTTAGGCGTGGGCGATGCAAGGTTGCAGATGCGAGAGAAAAATGAAAGCAAGAAAAAAACAAAAAAACAAGAGACCAGAGACCAGAGGGCGGTGCGCGGTGCGCGGTGTGGGGGATGTTGCTGACAGCGTAGGTATGTATATGAGGCTGCAGGGCGACCCAATGCACACAAAACAGTTATGAAGGGCGACGATTTGCGCGGGTTTGTTGTTATTACGGGTGAGCCGAGTTGTTGGTAGCGGGGATGAGGAATATCGGATGTTGATGGCTCGAGCTATGGCGACGTAAAGGTATCAGTAAAAAAAAAATTGAAAAACCTCTCTCTCTCCCTGGTGGCGGTGCCGCGTGCAGCATGCAGCGAGCGGGTGGTGCAATGCAGGCCGGACACAACGTGGATGACGCTGTTGCTCTTGTTGGATTGGAGGTGGTCGAAGAAGAGGCGTGGGAGAGAGGAAGTGAGGTGAGTGGGAGGGCAAGATAGAAAGCGAGGGAGGGAGGAGGAAAAGGGCGAACGAGCGAGCCTCGAGGGCGACCTCAGGTCAGGGACCTACTCAAGGACTCAGGACCGACCAGGCTTCGCTTCTTGTTCAGGAGAGGAGAGACCAGACCAGACCAGCATCAGCACGCGGCATCCGCAAAGCACCATGTGCAGTGTTAGTGTTGGCTTGTCTTGTCTCGTCAAGGAGAGACCAGGATCAGGCCCCACGCGCGTCGGACAAGGTGATGGATGGGGGGAGAGAAATTGGAGCCTCGGGGGGCCTTTTGGGACTTTGTGCGCAGAGGAGTCGCAGTGTGGACTGTGGACTGTGGACTGTGGACTGTGGACTGTGGACTGTGGACTGTGGATTTCCCATTCATCAATGACACTGGACCTCTCCTCTCCTGCTGGACGCGAAGGCCGACGGAGGAAGTTGGAACAGGAGCAGAAGGAGCAGGAGCAGGAACAGGAACAGGAACAGCGATTGATGGATGGCGGGTACTCCGTACCTACATTACCTACTACACCCAAGCTCCAAACACCCTGACCACCTCAGCGAGCTGCCAAGCCTACGGGAGGTACAGAGTATCCCTAAGCGAGGACGAAATGATGGTACTATGTATCCGTACGGAGTATCCGTAGACGTATACTTGCTACGGATACATGGGCATGCGTTATGTACGTAAGTAGTAGATATGGTAGATGGACGGGAGGCAGATGCCGCGACGAAACGACCACTGGACCTGGATATGGGAAACCGGGGATGGAGCATCTATCTTTCCAACCCCCTCCTGGGTTATCCCGTGTCGGAGTCGAGTCCATCTCACGCTGACGGCATTGGCTCAGGCGCTGGTGCTGTTACTGGTTCCGCGGTGTCGGTGTTGGATGCTGATAAGTGACCAGTCTGGTGCCTCAACTCCAGACGACGGGGACGACCAACGAACTGTGAGCAACTGCGGATACATAGTACCGCCACCCACACACGGACGTGTAATCAACTGTCGTCTTGCAGATAGAATCTGGTCGTACGGTACGTGGGTCAGATACTTCTCAAAGTCAGGACGACACCCATAGCACCCAAGTCCGAAGGTAGCCTAACACCACGATGTACACTCATGCTATGTACGTACCTCGGTGAGGTAAGTACATAGCATCTCGCACTACGGGTGCACGAGGTAAGCAGCGCGGAAACGGCTGAGCTGGGGGGCGCCCCCCCTAACCCACGCGGGCTACCTGGGATCAAGTACGACGGCGACGACGATGGCCAGGTTGCTGGCGGGCGGGCACCACAAGCTCCCAGCTCAGAGCCAGGATGCCCAGCAGCAGTCGTGCGAATCCGGGCCCCGGGCCCCAGGACAAGGACCGGGATCATGGATTCCACGCCGCCCAGGAGGCGACAGCTGGGGTCATACCGCATCGAGACTGGAGGTACATCCCATGTACCAGTACTAGTATGCGCAGCCCCTCCCGTCTGCTCTGCTTGCTTGCGTGCTATTGTTGTCGCTACCGGTACGGATACTCCGCTTGTGAAATCAGGTACTTTGGCATAGGTGGTAGGCTACCTTAGTGCCGCAAGATGACGAGGGTAAACGGTGGGCGGGCAGTCTGGCGGCAAGAACACCAGTGTACAGATACTCGCGAGGTGCTCCGCACTCTCTACAAGTTCCAAGGTAACGTAAGCATCCCAAACCGCCCAACGTATCCGAGAAACGACACCTACCTTCATTCTTGGCTTCAAAGACGCTCGAATGACGGCCGCCTGAGGCATTCTTCAGAAGGGTCTCAACCTGAAAAGTCGGGACTTGTTTGGCCGGCGGAGGAGGAGAAACTGGAACTACCTAGGTGGAGGAAAGACTGGTACGTGCAATGTACATGGCAAGATGCAAGAGTGCGAGGTGCAGAAACAGGTACCCATTTCTTGATCCAATAGGAAGGGAATGGGTAAGCCCAAGGCCAATAGGGCAGGCGCTTGCGCTACCTACCTAGGTACCCTAGGTAGATACGTAGCATATGCGGTGGCTGACATGAGATGAGAGAACCGGTTCTCGGGAGCTAGTACCTCTCCACACCATGGCCGCGGGAGGATACTTATCTCAACGCTGGCTCAATACCAATGGATGGCATGGCGGATGGTGGCTGATGCAGCCGTACGCTACCTAGGTAGGTGCATTATACATTAGGTATGCACCGAGGTGGTACGTACGACCTAAATATGTAGGCAGAATGGTAACTCCAGCTATCCGTACTACCTATGTAATAGTGGTCGTACGGCATGCTGCGCTGCAGCCCCTCCTCGTGCTAAAGTTACGAATCAGACGAGATCTCGCCAGCTGTTGGAACTTGGGACGTGGTGGATGCCCTCGAAATGCAATGCGACCCGACATGCACGCCGTAAACCCACAAGGGAAGATGGAAGAGAAAGGGAAACAATTAAAGAAAGAAAGAAAGAAAACGGTCCTGCTACCCCACCCCTGTTCGGGCCACCCATGAATCCGCGAAACCCATGGCGATCTGCCCCCCTCCCACCTCCACCCCCCTCGTCGCCGCTCTACCCTCCATCGCCGTTCATCATCGCCGCCCCGGAGGCGGGCTGCGACTCCGGCCCGCTGGAAAACTCGACTACCATTATGTAGACGACCCTTCCACCTCCGTCTATGGCAAGTACGTCCGCCCCGTCGGCGACGAATTGAGGTTGTCGCCTTGGTGCTTACCTTGGGGTCCTTCCCCTCTGTAAAATGCCTTGATACGTCAAGTTGGCTAGGCGCGGACAATGCCGTTGATGCTCGGGCAGCGTGGCTACTTTGCGGGGAGGCTCTCGAAGCACCTAGATATGACAAGTACCAGATAAAGTGGTGTGCCTACGCTAAGTACTCATGTACCTTGCTAAGGAATGGGCGGTAGGTGCCTTCCACGATTTCCTGCGGGCCGCTAACTGACGGATACGCCAACCTATCCCTTAGCGGCCGGCGATTGGCGTCGGGGGAGCCGTTCCGTCGCGGGCCAGCACCCACTGTCTGTTGATAACCATCGCACGTACAGCACCACCGCTTGTACCCAAAGTGCCTCATGCATGCTCGTTATCGTCGACCTCTCCTTGGGAGAAACAAAGAGAGAAGAGGGGTGCAAGCCTCCTCGGACTTATCCAACGATGTCCAAACCCCAGGTGCCAAAGTGGAACGCGGTTATGGCTGTACGTACACAGCATGCTACTGCATCGCACCGAGTAGGTACCTACCTACTGCAGTGGCTGGGGACACCACCACCTAACTTGTACTTCGACAACTCCGCACATGGTCCCCGCCGTGCCCTCCAGGGCATGCTTCATAGCTACCTACCTAGGTGCACTACAATAGCTACCTAGGTACGGGTAGGTAGGTATCTCAAGTTGTGTCTCTACACCGCGAGGCACCTGCCATTGTAAGTCGTCTTTCCCAAGTCCCAATGCCTCCATGTGGTCAATGCATCTTCGGCGGTGATCACGTCCTTCCCTCTTCAAACTTCAAGCTTCTACATTATTAACGCCTCCCGTCGTCCGTGATGAGGACACGTCGGACGGTGATGGATGTGACACTCTCCATGTCCCCTACCGCCGGAAGCTACTCGACAATGGAGACTCGACAATGCCACAGAAAGAAACAAGTACCGCACACTTCTGAAATTCAATTCGGGGTCGCCTCAGATCTCCTCGTGGCCTCCACTGCCATGCGTCTGCGTCTCCCGGACTCCGGAGAGTAAGGTCTCTCCGTCGAGCTGCATCTGCTTCGCCTCATCTGTTGGACGTTCAACGTTGGACGTTGGCGTTGGTCCACTGCAGCAGCGCCGATGCGTCACTCATCGCCGCTGCCGAGATCGAGATTTTTTTGCCGACCTGTCCATTTCCCTAAGGCTCAGGCTCAGACTCGGGCTTCTGGACACATCGACATATTGGGTATTATTCCCGTCCGGCTCGCGACACCTGCCGAGGCGAGAGAATTGCCATCTCGTCTCAGGATCGTCCTGCCCAGCGCCTGGCCTGTCGCCGCGAAATTCTGGCCTGCCGGCTCTCCCTCGACAAGTCTCGCCAGTTTATTTATTTTATTATGGCTGCATTGCGTTACCGTACGGTAATAACAGCCCCCGGATGTCGCTGTCCAGTCCGACACGACGGCCCTCGTGGCGTGGGCGTGGCAGCTTACCGCCCATCAAGCCCTTGCAGGACGCAACCAATCGCCGTCTCGAAGAATCCTTCACGGTGTCCCATCTGCGCCTGCTCAAACAGGCCCCAGATCATCCTCGCCCTGTCTCCGTCTCGCGCTCCTGACTCGATTTTCCCACCGTCCTCCGAAGCCTCCAACGAAGTCGGTGCTCAATCGAGGCATTCGCCCGGCCCGCCTACTCTGCGGATCGACGCGTGACCCGTCTACGGCCTCCCTCTTGCCTTCCTCTTTCTCGGCCCCTCGCCGTCGGTATCCTCGACCTCCTCCGCTTCGTCTATTGCTAATTACTAATGCTCGCTTCATATTCTAGTTCCCGATCGATGATGCCTCGTGTCGTCCCGTCCTGGTTGTTCATCCTCTGCCAGACGCCTCAAGAGCAGCCCTTGCAGCTCTGAGCGAGCACTAGGGTTTCCAATAAGTAAGATTACGGATACGGCATGATGAATCGCCCGTGTTGTGGAAAGTCGCCTTCCCGATTAGGCAACAATCTGCCATGTAGCAAGCAAGCAAGCAAGCAAGCAAACATACAAACAACCACGCAATCCTGAGTCTGAATGGAACCAGAGCAATGCAGGCCGTATAACAGAACCGACAACATGAACCAACGGTCGAGGTAATAACAGCGAGAGCCTCCGTAATGTCTTGAATGTTCATCTCCTCTTCAGCATGTGAACTTCGTCGGGGATTACCCCGGATTTCGCGCTCTCGGCGCCGATGCGCTCTCCGGTAACGTGCCGGTGCTCGCGATGTTCTGTGGGAGGTCACTGCATAATCAAGAGAAAACGGTACATCCTTTCGGCCAGTTCATCATGTTTGCGACCGTTCGGGACCTCCGACTCAGGCGTACTCGGCTTCTTTCCGCGGTAGCTAATATGCTATTCTGCAAGCTGCCCAACGGAGCGCGTGCCACTCATCGTCTGTTCGACGACACTGCTACAGCACTTGGGAAGATGGTCGACATTGACAATAATACAGTGACCCAGTCCGCCGGCCGTTGGTCAAGGCCAAGGCTAATTGGGTCGATTTGATAAATGATGTAGCAAGGGGCTCTTGAGCGATGAGCGTCGGTCTCTGCAGCTCTGCAGCTTCTGCGGTGCGTGCGGCGCGTGGCCCCCATGGTTCTACAGATGTGCAACCCTGGCCCGGCTCTGCTGTTTGCCTGTCAAGGACGCATCCGCACAACTCGACGGTGCCGAATGCCTAGACGAGTGGACAACGCGGCGTACAATGCATGTTGAAGGCACAAGACCACCTGAAGTCTCCGAAAACGCTGGTCAAAGATGTCGGCAACACTGCGTACCGAGGCTGGTTGCACGTACATGACACAGCTCTTCTTTCCGGGCCCCTGGCATCACAATCTCTTGCGGTCTCTCATCCAGCAACCGAACGTTCGGTTCCAGCCGCCAGCTGCGGGCGATTGCAGCGATGGTGAACCGTCTGTGTAGCAGACCAGACGGGATGATGCCTCATCGAGTACCATGTAGGCACCTCGATGCTCTTGAGAGGTGCAGTCAAATCAACCTCTGCAGGGTTGCCCCGGATGGCTGCTGTCAAGGCCGTGAACGCGAACATGTGAAGGGACGGCTTTGCAGAAGTTGGAATTGAGAATGCGATTCAGTCGCGACGCCAAGCCAACGGGTAAGGAATCAAGTCACGAGTCGGCGGCTCTACGACATGGTATATTATACGAGTAGCCGTACATGGAAGCAAACTGGCCGACATGAATATTCATGGATCGTCGTCGTCCCACTTGCGGGGACGGTGCGTGCAGAGAGGCACTGGAGCATGGAAATCTCTCGTCAGACATTGAAGTCAAACAATGGAGATCAGTAGGTACCTAGGTAGGTACCACAGCCAGTCGTCCCGCTGTTGCTCTCTCAATTCTCTCTGACTGTCTTCCAACCGTCGACCCCACTTGGCACCAACAGCAGGCGCTAATACAGCGCTAGTCCCTAGTGTAGGTGTACCTAGGTGGGCTTCGCTGTTGGTTCAGTCACCCTCTCACTCCTCTGTGCCAGGGCAGGCCTTTAGGCCTAGCGCGGCGGCAGGGGTCCCTCCCCAAAGTTCGGATTCAACGATGGATCCGCCCTCCCGCCAATCTCGCACGGGAAGTACCTACCTCAGGTGGCAGGTACGCCATACTCTAGTGTATGTACCTACTTACTATCCAGCTGTGCTGTGTAGGTACCTAGGTAGATGGCTTTTATCCGCCCTCGTCTAAGTGCCTCCATCGCTCAAGTCACTCTCCCGAGTCACTACGGCAAAGCTAACCACCCGCAAGCATCTAGTGTAGGCACACAACCATCTTGCCATCCTCCCGTCCGCCGCTGTTGGTTTGCCGCAAAGCCACAAGCGGCCAGTTCAAACCCGAATATCAATGGATCATGGGCCATGGATGGGCCCGCACACCACAAAGCCACGCGCCATTGTTTCTCTTGTTTCTTTCAGGCACATCTCGTTTGCCTTGAAGCACTAGTGCCCTAGTACGCCCGACTGACATGAGCCCACGAGGCTACGGCCGATACACCGGCGCCATGTCTCGGATCCCCTCATCTTTCTTTTGGCGACGCGTCTCGGATGCGCGACATCGTTCGTCTTGCCCACGCACGCGGTGTCCGTCTTCCGTACTCAGAGATGAGCAGCCTCTCATGTCCGCCGGCAGCCGTCTGTCTCCCTTCGCCTTCTGCCGAGCCACGCCTTCTCCCGTCCGTTCTCTCCCCTCCTCCCCCACAACACGTGCTAATCGGCACCCGTTGCAATGCCGCAGGAGGTACCCGCGCCAATGAGCGGCACAACACGGTTCGCCGAGCCTCGTGGAAGGCACTGGTACGGAGTACTATCATCTATATAGTAGTAGTACCATATCCGTACGGACAGCTCCTAGGCACCTTCGGCTGATCCAGCAAGTGTCTCTGTCTCCAACGGCGCGGCCGCACCTTGCTCGAATCCTCCGCACAGAAATCACCATAAAATGAATGGATGGCACACCCCGGTCGAGGGTTCGTGCGTACGGCTCGGTATCTACCACGGGCGGGAGGCGCTGCCACTTGATAGTCATCTCATAAGCCCCGCCGCCAACAGGTTTGCTCCGACTTCAAAGTCCGCGGGATCTGACAAACGAGGCGTACGGAGATCTGTCCAGACTCCAGAGGCAGGCCGAAGCCCGCCAAGCCGGGGCTCGTATGGACTACGGACGATACCATGGCCAACCACTGCTTAGACCTCGTGTCGTTGCAGCGCTGGCCAGACTTTCATCTCCGCAGACCCTGTTCGCACTGTTTGGTGACAGTCCCTCGGGTCCGGCCCAACCTCCAGAACGCCTCGCTGACGCACAACTTGCTCCCAACGGCAAGACGACCGCTCCTCGTGCTGCCCTCACCGCCAATCACCCGCTTCCCAACCAACCACCCCCACCGTAAGCAAGGCCGCAACGGGCCAAAACCGGCTGCCAGGATGCTACCGCCCAGGCCGCCCACACGGTCTGGGTCTGGGTCTGGGTCTGGGTTGCGGAATTCAAGTCATCATCGTCCAAGAACCACAATTCCCGGTGTTGGAATCACGACCAACAACCAAATGCCGTCTTTCCATGGTATGGTGCTTACAAGTCCGCCCCTGCTCCGATAATCTAGGCCAACCGTTGCTGATCCGAGTCGAATAGGTGGTTGAGCACAGCCAGACAAACCGAAGAACCTCGGATGCATAAAGGCACAACAACCACAGTCTTGTCCGCTTCAACACCACGGAACCCACCCCGCATCCAGCTGCTCCAATCGACCGCCTTAGCGTCCCTCCCAGAGCTCGACGGGAACGAGTCCGCGAACACCATGTGGAGGCACACGGCCGCGGAAGCCTCGACCTGCAGCTATTCTCCTAGTGCCCACGATGACGGGCTGTGTGATGCCACTTTGCTCCTGTCGCTGTGCATCTGCGACCTAAAGGTGGCTGGCCGGCTGCAAAAGCAGCATTCACTTCACGCATCACGCAACACCACACCCTAGACGAGAAAAAGCCGACTTGGTTGGAACCAGTTACCTGGAAGACTGCCCACCCCCTCAGCATCTGCCTTTTCTTTTCGGTCTGGAACCAGACAACGCATGCTTTCCACCACGACCCCTCATTCCTCCTCTCCTGCACTTGGGCCGGGCACATCACCAACGAGTCGCACCCTTCGCCTTGAGTGGCGGGCAACTCTCTCTGCATTTTGGTCCAACTACAGCAGGCGAGCCGAATCGTTGTCCGAGGTCCTCAGCGACCCTTATTGGCTGAACGATGCCTCCCCGGCCACGAGTTCACGCAGCCCAGGACATATTTGCTCGTCACGTGTCCGTAGACATCCGTCCAACGACCGAGGGCGACAGCAATTTTCGGCGGACAGCTCCGCCGATAACAATCCTTCAGCAAAATTCCGCGGGGTGCTGTAGACCATTCGACTCGGGATGTGGTGGCGCGTTGAGAAGGTGCCTCCGGCACGTTCATTTCACTGAAGCACCGCCACTCGTGCCAAGGTCAGCCGTCATTGGTGTTACGATATGGCTCGGTTCTGCAGAGTAACCCAACCTTTGCCCCTTTTCTTCTGGAAGCGATTCATGCCTCCGACATTTAAGCATATGAGCCACCTACAAAAGTTCCCGAAGTCTTTGCTCGCTGCGTCATACCCCATCCTCTCTGCAGCGTTCATGAGGTGTCTTTTTCCCCCCTTCCTTGTTTAATTGTTGCAAAGCAGTTTCAAAGGCTGATTGAATCTGGCAACTCCAGCAGAACAACACGATTAGCCGAATCATCTCGCGACGGCATGCGCACACACGAAACGTAGGACCAATTCCGGAAGCTCCCCCTAGGGATGGGTTACATCAGCCACCGTAGCATACCATCACCGGCATAATCGGCGGCCGCTGCATCCGCAACTACTGTCGGTTTCGTGTCCGAGTCCTCCAGCCAGGCTGGCTCTTGGTATTGAGCAATTGTCTCTCTGGTCTCTCTTCCTTTGTCTCTCTGCCTCTACTGGATTTGTTCAAAAGTCCGTCCGAAACAAGAAACTCGATTCCCACGGGACCAAGAACTACATTGTTTGAAACCACTTCCTTCTCAGCTACACGACGCGGCAATCTTACATTTGGTCCTGTGTTCAGGCGTTCCCGTCAGGTGTCCGAGTCACTTGAAACGTGATGCTAGTTAGAACTCGAATTCCAGAGTCCATCTTTCTGGCGAAGAGTCAACAACACACGTCAAGCAGTTTTCCGGCCACGACTACGCCTAACTCAAATCCGAATCCCGCTCCCCCGGACTTCGGAGGTTCTGCAACGTTGCGGATCAGGCTCTGGAAGGAAGCACGAGATGCTGCACGCTCTTGCCCCCGCGAGCCAAGAGTTTCGGCATTTGCAAAGGAGGTAATAATGAACGATTGGCCAACGGGGGTCGCCGATAAGGTGGAATGGGCAAATTTCCCTTCCTCCGTTTTATTCTCCCTCCGTTACCTCCAGGTGATAAGTGATGAGGATCCTAGAAAGCCGGTCTTTTTTCCCTCTGGGGTTGCCTGTTCGTGACAGGCAAGGTAAGTGTGTGTCTGCCGGGTCATCAGGGTTCAAGCTGCCGACGTTTCCCACCTCCCGTTTTGGTCAATAGATTGACCAAAGTCTTTTGTCTAATTGGCAGAACCGAAAATAGCAAAAGATGGTGTGTTCTGCAGCCTGGAACTACCGGTCCTGCGCACCCCCTTTTTTTTTTTTTTTTTTATTACCGTTTTCCAGGATCCAGTGTCCCGTGTACGGGCGCGCACCCCGCACCGCCGGATGTCAATCGTTCCCCTATGCGTACCGTGGCGAGGGCGACGCTGTGGCGTTCCTCGGTTCCGGTCTGCGGCTGTCAGGAGATTAGTGTGGCGGCATCATGGTTGAGGAAAGAGCTACCTAGGTAGGTTGTGCGGTTGCCTCGAGGTCTTGCAGATACGCACGCGTACGGCCAAGGCTATCTGGAGGAAGGAGCTATCTAGTAGACTAAAGGTGTATCTGAAGCACTGAAGCTGCTATTCAAGAGGTCTGAGAATGCTTGCAAAAAGTCTGTGCATGCTTCTATGGCCCGGCTGCTAGCTTGATGGATGCTGTACATGCCCGGATTATCTTTCCAATCTGGTCCAGGAACGACCACACATCCAACGAGGCACGAGTTCCGCTCCCCTGGCAGGCGCCCTATACGTCGCCTGCTCTCTTGGTCTGCACAGCCGCGGGCTTGTCGTCGTCGAACACTGTCGTCTCGTCAGCGACCGTCTCGTGGATCATTCACAACGCAGATACTTACAGCACGCGAGCTCCTCGAGCGTCGGACCCTTGGTCTCGGGGTACAGGAAGTAGATGATGGCCGTCTCGCACCACAGCCAAACCTAGACGGTGTTGCAAATCAGTCGCCAGCCACATCTCACGAGGACTCGTGATCCGCGTCTAAACAAGCTCCGTGATCCTTCCAAGTACTACTTACCGCGTAAACCAAATAAAACTTCCAGCCCAGGTCCTCGAGGCCGACGGGGTTAACGAAGGTGTTGAAGGCGGTGCTCCCCCTGGTGAAGAACTGCAGCGTCGCGACGCCCTTGGCGCGAAGCACGAAGGGGAAGACCTCTGTAATGAAGACGTAGGCCAGGGGGTGCATCAGGTGGTACGCCGCCTCGTAGAGGAAGATCATGACGATGACGGCCTCGGCCGTGCCGGGGGCCCTGGACTCGGCGTAGTGGCCGCCGACGCCCGTCCACACGGCGAAGATGACGGCCATGGAGGCGAAGGCCGTGAGATACTGGACGCGGCGGCGGAGGAGGCGCGTGGCGAAGGACCCCGCGATTCCGGTTAGGAAGTTCCAGCACTGGCGAGCAGCGTGGTCAGCCGTTGATGATGGTGCTGTTCGAGCTCAGGGGGGGGATTAGGGACTTACGGTCAGGGACAGGTTCATGATGTTCTGGGTCCGACGGTCTGTGATTCCGATTGTTGCGAGGGTCTTTGCGAGATAGTACCTAATCCCGGAGAATTTTCTCTCCTCAGCTTCCGTAGGGACATTTGAGAAGCGTCAAAAGCAGAGCAGAGCAGAGCAAAAAAGAAAAACTCACGAGATCAAGCCGTTGCCGGACCACTGGCTAAAGACGCCGACGCAGCACGCGATGAGCACCCTCCTGCGGTTCCCGTCGGTGGACAGCAGCTCCGCCCACGTCCTCTTGGAGTTCTCCATCTCGAGCCGGACCTGCGCGGCGATCTCGGAGAACTCGGCGTCGACGAAGGCGTCGCGCTCGTCCCCCTCGCCGTGGTACTTTACCAGCACCCGGAAGGCCTCCTCCTGCCGGTCCTTGGAGATGAGCCAGCGGGGCGACTCGGGAATGAACCAGATGGAGAGGAGCTGCAGCGAGGCCGGGAGGGCCTGGAGAGCCGAGGGCACGCGCCAGGCTTGGTTGCCGTTGATGTGGTAGTGCCCGAGCGTTACCTTTTTGTCTTTGTTAGTCTCGTTGGGAACCTGAATCGAGGGGGGTTTCTTGGTTTGTTTTGGAAGGGAGGGAGCGTGGAGACTTACGCCCGCGGCTAGAATGGCTCCGGACGCCCAGGATGCGTTGAAGAGGCCGGTGATGACGCCGCGCTCTCGAGGGCGGGACAGCTCTGCGATCAGCTGAGAGGCGCCGGACACGGAGAAGGGGATCCCGAGACCCAGAAGAAGCCTCGCTGCCATGAACATGCCGACTGTTCAAGATCCTCCATCAGCAAAGTCTCCTTTGTGTACTTTCCCTACGTCTTTCTTCCCCAGGATGGACAGACTCACTATGTGTGGAGGTGGCTTGCAGGATGGCGCCGACGACGAGCACGCACGACCCAAAGGTGATGCTGTGCTTCCGGCCGAACCTGTCATTGAACCAGGGGACGAAGGGGAGCGAGAAAAGACCTCCAAGGTTGTAGGCCGCGCCGAGGATCCCGAGAAGGGCCCCCTTGGGCTCGTCAAAGTCTGGCGCAGGGAGAAACGCGCGGTCAGCACAAGGTTGTCTTTCACCGCTTCAAAGAGATCGAGGAGAGTACTCACAGTCCTGCCAGGCCTGAACCGCTTGGAGACCGTTCAAGATGGAGCCGTCGTAGCCCGTGGTCATCTCGACGCCGATACACGCCGGGACGAGGAACAGGTACAGGACCCGCAGGTTCGGCTTCTGGTACCACGGCGTCGTGTCGAGGCTCATCAGCCGGAGGACCTCTGGCTGCTCGGGGGCCGCGTCGACGGCGGCGGCGGTGGCCGTTTGTTCCTCTCGCTTCGTCATTGTCGTCGTTTTGTGCGCTCAGGCTTTCTTGGGAGAGACGAGGTGCTTGGTGTAACAGCAATCCAAGTCCCGTGGAGGACGCGAGAACGGGGGAGAGAGGATTGAAGTACGGGGCTGTAAGACTTCCAGACGAGCTAAGACGAATATCTCTCTCATCCCCGAGGTATGAGGCCACGAGACCCCGGATTTCCCCGCTTCCTTCATCCCCCGCGATGCGATGCGAATCGGATTCGTGTGTATACGTTATACGCGTGTTCGCAACCCCAGGAGCAACATCCATGTCAAAAGACCGATCGCCCGGCTGTTCGACCGGGCTACGTTGAGCTCGCGAGTGGAATTCCAAACACCTCGGGAGATAACTCGTCCGCTGCGTGCCAGCCGTCCGCTCCCATGGTGAGACTCTGGCAACGGAATTTGGATCAGCAGCTGTGCTGAGGGCATATGTATCGTTGGGGATTCTTCCACCTGTCAGGTAGAGCACCCTTCCTATTGAAAATGAGATTCATGATGTGTGTGGTGTGATTTCTAGTGTCTTGACTACTTCAGACAAAGCAACTGACTGTACAAGTGTAAGTTCCAGCCCCTTGAAACGTGTCAATCAAGCTAAACCTTATTTTTATCGAGGTAGTTGATCCTTTGTGACAAAAAGAGAGAGTTGATGCAGCTCAGCGATTCAACTGCTTCTTTGCAATAAGAGAACGCCCCAATATTCGTTGGCCGTACTGCCGCCTCCTATGGGTGTCTACGACTGATATCTTGTGCGATCAAGCGGGGTTTAAATATCGAGCTTTGCAAAGGTACTCTGGCTGTGTCTATTCCTGTTCTTCAACGTCTCACAAGTAAGTCGTCACACAGGGGTTGTTGGCATGCGTAATCGTCTCGCAAACTACAGCCTGCGAAGTAATTATAGGCCTTCTGCTACCTCGAGGTTGTCATGCTCGCGATACGGGCAGTACCACTCGGTTCCCAAACATGCTAGAGCCCAGATTGCTGTCCACTTCCCGTTGTCACTGCGTGGACAACGTGTTACCTATGCGCCTCTCCAGCTTTCGCATGGACTCCGCAGCTTCAAGCGCGGCTTTCCTCGCTTCCTCGCCAAGGTAAGGCCCATTGTTTCCGAGTTCCTCGAATCGCTCGATCCAGAAGCCCCATCGTTGCAGACACATGATCTCCGGACCGTTGTACAGCAGTCCCGCCGGGCAGCGGTTCACTTCAATCTTGACAGCCCTATCTTTAAGGGCAGTCACATCCCAATGGCGGGGCACATCCGCGTGACCGACCTTGTCCAGTGCCCACTGTAAAAGCGGCCGGGAGCCATGGGCAATCCAGGCACAGGCGGCTTGAATTCTGCAATCTGCGAAACCCGGAGTTGCGATGGGCTCCTACTCATGAGACGCTCTTGGATGTGCCTTGTCGAGTCAGGGCTTATTGCGAGGTCAACCATGAGATCCCACGTCCTGTAAAGCCAGTCTCCGATCTCTTCCTCCTCGTCGAGCGGTGGAATGAGGGCGTCAAGGCGACGGGCTGCTTCTGCTGCGGTTTCCTCCGTTGCGGGCTGCATGGCATGGCCGAACGCGCTGATGATGGCGAGTTGCTCATCTGTCAACGGCATTCTCTTTTTGATGACCTCAAGCTGCAGTAAAATGTTCTCTGGATGAGAAGCTTCCTTTTCATCTCCCTCGAAAAGTGGTGCCACGGCTTGAGTCGTGGATTCAGCGTTGGAGTTTGTCGCTGTGTCTGTCATCGACTCAGCCGCGGTCTTGGTGGCCGGTTCATTTGCACAATCAACTGTTGTCTCCGATTGACCATCGTTTTCGGACTTTTCTGATGCTTTGACCTCGACTCCGTTCACAGGGCTCTTCGCATGCTCTTCCACGGCCTTCTGAATGAGATCATTCGTAGGCGCATCGGCTGGCTCTGTCGTGTCTTCGGGCTTAGTGTCAGTGCTGGACTCAATGACGTCGGCCCTGGGCTCTCTGGCCGATTCTGCCAGAATCCTCTTCGAATTTTCTACCATAGGCTCTGTCGCAAGCTCAGCCGTGATCTTGACGTCTATAGCTTTCATGATGGTGTTTTCGCTGTCGTTTCCTGGTTGGATCTCCTTCGCGGGTTCGGACGTGGAGTCGCTCAAAATATTCTCTGTCAGTCCCACAGTTGATCCGCTCGCAGTTTCCGTGGGGTCATGCTTCGATGCTGGCTTTGAGCTCTTGGTGACTTTTGCCATGTTGTCAGTTGCAAAGCCAGGCGTGGTAGTTTCCTTCATGGTGATGTACAAAGCAAGATGATCCTTTGTCGACTAGGGAAGGCTTGAGGCATGTCAAGGTGGCAATGTTGATGATCACCAAAAGGTACTTATACTAAAGCACTTTTGGATAGAATGATTGCGGAAAAGAAAATCGCAGCTTGAGTTGATGGGAGCAAGGTGAGGTGAGGTGGTGAAGCGGAAGGAAGCAAACTACTCGCCCCGCTTATTCTCAGACGACCACCTCGAGCCTCAGCCACGTGACAAAAACCAATTCACCTCCAAATAACAGTCACATCAACAAACTGCAGCAAGAATTTTTGAGAGAGGAAAGAGCCAATCCAAGAGTACGCGAGAAAAACTTCCCCGAGGCAACAAACAATGTTTTACTTTACCTCAGTGGTCTCCAGGGGCGGCCCCTTTCTTACACACCCCATTTCTGGTAGACTTATTGAATTTACCCATGACTGTTGATCATCTAGAATATCTCTTTCAACTCCTTTTATTGTCTGTTATACATTTTTAAGTGCTTCTGGGAGCTCTTATGCTGCACCATCAGGTCGAGTATCCCACATTGGCTCTAGTCACACCAGCCCGCCGCTGCCCAATTTCGTTGCTGTTGTTCGTCATTGTCGTTGTCGTTCTTCACTTTCGCTGGTGATGATTCTTGTAGCAGAATCAACTGAAGCAGCTGAAGCAGCAGCATCAATCGTATTATCTGCAGTGCCTATCAGGGCAGGTGGGATATTCAGTTTGGGGTGGAGAGCAAGAGCCCCCATGTTCGACTGCCTTATGATGCTCTAATTCCTACCTCAGCCCATGATAAACTGCGATTTTACCTAGTATTGCTCGTTGATGGTTGCTTGGGAGGTGTGACAATTGGGGAGTAAGTTTACCTGCTGGTGGTTACCCCAATTGTGGTTTGAAACCATCATCAAGACCTGATGACATTCGATTCATCTTGCTTCACTTCACCTTGCTTCATTCACTTCACCTTGCTTCATTCACTTCACCCTGTTTCACTTCACCTTACTTGACTTCACCTCGATGTGCTGGCTCAAATCAAGCCGTCTCTATGACCTTCCCAGTCATCCTCACTACCTGCTCTACGACGCAAAATAAATAGCACGCAAGTCCCACCTCGGCAACCCCTCTTCTTGCACGAACACTACCACTGTTTCCTAGAGTTCCTGCTGCGTCTCTTTTCTGGGCTTAGGCCATCATATTTGCTTACACCCTGGCGGTATAAGCATCTTCTTGCCTCGAGACTTACCCACGCAACTTCTGGTTCCTTCATCAAAACTCAGGTCGACCGAGGAAAATGAGTACGAACTTGAATCCCCGTCACCTACAGGGCGACGGCTCTACCCCGATGTATCAAAACCAGGCGCCGCCGAGCAAGGCATCCACTCAACATCGAAGCGTCGGCAGAGTCCAGGGACACTATACGTTTATCAAAGAGAAGACTGAAATCATTGTCCAGAAATACGTCAATGAGAGGGATCCTGATCCTGATGCCGAGTCTGAGCGTCACCACGTGAGACAGGCATCCTACGTGAGCAAAAAGCGCCCCCCTCCCCCACTCCCCCAACCTGAAAGAAGTCTGTCTGACCTCTTTAATCTAGTACTCAACTGGATGCGATGATCAGCCCCTCTACAAGCATCTTCTAGCCTCCGACGTCCGCCGTCAAGTTAGACAGGCACCTGAATACCTCCATGCTCAGGGCAAATACCCTGAGGTTTACGAGAACAGAGAGCCTCTGCAACTACAGGCAGAGGCACCTCTCACTTCGCATCCGATTGTCCCCAGCCCGCCCAGAAACTGGCGCTCTACCAACAGGCCTGGTCCCGTTAGAGCGGTCTACAATTCCAACAATCGAGAGGAATTCGATGTAATTTACCACGACAAGAACAAGCAGCGTGGAAAAGACTACGACGCCCACGGCAAAAGCAAGAATGCGCCATTTAGTCTGGCAAGACATCATCCGAGCCAGTGAATCCGAGCCAGTGGGGAAGCTGGGGACCGAATAGTGGTGGACAAGGAGAAAGGCTAATAATGACCAAAAAGGGGTGTTTGGGCTGGCTCTGAGCACCCCTATTCGGGATTTCTCTTTTTATTAGCTAGGCGTTTTGAGGAAAGATATCAGTAATAAAAGTGGACAGAAACTTGATCCGAACTTCGAGAAGGTGGCTAGCGATCAAAGGAATAGTGACGGACGACGGTAACGACAGCGACAGAAAACGTCAATGTAAATGCGCTTAGATATATCATACCCCTTATCTATACCTAGAAAAGTCCTAACCTTGATTAAAGTGTTCAACTGAATACGACGAACAACCCGAATAGAAACATATTTTGGCTTCAGATGTCAGTAGACGGGTACAGCAAGCATCAGAAAATGTCTGCGCTGTAAGGAAGTACCCAGAGGCATTCGGCAACAGGGAGTTCTTCGATCTCCAATCAGAGAAACCGCGACGCCAATGGTGGAATCCGGCACAGAGCTATACAAACGCTCTGACAGGCTTTAGCTGCCATGATCAGTTGAGAGTAGAAAACTCGAAGAACAGCAGAGTTGATGGTCACGCGTTCTGCTGAAAACTGCATGCCACCCGTCGAATTGACTTTCCTGGCACCTACGGCGACGCGTTTACTGACAACGACAGGGAAGGGCAAACCGAGCGTGCGCGACGTCATCAAGTTTTCAACCCCACAAAGCGCTGCAAATAGGACAGAGAACTTGAAACGTTGCCCCGTGTTGGGCTAGTCCAAGTCCGTTCGACTGAAGCCTGTGGACACGGTTCCAGCAACCCGAGTGAAGCTCGAGCCGCCGCCTGCTCCCACTGTCTTTCTTCCGAGTACGGTGCCGTTCTGTAAAAGACTCGACCGTCGTGAGAGATGGGAACAACTGACAGCTGTCGAGTGCCAACCGAAACAGAGAAGGAAACCTGGGGAAAGAATCAACGTGGTCCCTTAAAGGATGTGAACTGAATGCAGTCCCAGAGTTTCATCGCCTCAGCGAGGTGCGGGCAAGTAGGCAGCCGGCAGCGGGAGAGGGAAATCTCAAGAGGAGGAGGCATCCTCCCATCACAGCCTCATCATCCCGAATCGTACCAGGAAACGGCTGGGGAAACCCGGCCAAGGTTCGACGCTCTTCACGCAAAACAAGCCTCGGCCCTGACGAAAAATTATGACCGACGCTCCTCCCACATCAACCCCGCCCCCTCCTTCTCCCCCCCAAAACGTTCTGCCGCTCGACAGCTGAGTCGGGGGAAACACCACCAAGAGATGATTGCCCGCGCCCGGCGTCTCATCCCGCCACGAAGGACCTGGGTCTCCCCGGCAGAGGCAAAGGATGCGGAGGGAGCAAGCCGTAGCTGCCCACGGCAAAGCCCAACCGGACAAGAGGCGGGCCTGACTCTTCGACGCGCCTTCCGCCGAGAGGAGGGAGGAGGGGGACAGCCGCATCTGAAGGAGGGGGGGGGGGGGGGGGGGGGGGGGGGGGGGGGGGGGGGGGGGGGGGGGGGGAAAGCCTAAACGGTGGCGATGGTTATGTGAGATGGAGTGGGAAAAGAACAGACATACACACATGTCAAAGCCTCAATCAGCTTTGCAGCATCGAAAAAAAAGCAGAGACGAAGAGAAAAGAAAGCGACGAAGAACAGAAAAAGAAGTTTTATCCCTGCAGCCTTTTTCGCAGATACAGGCTTGCCACGCTTTCTTTCAAACATTGCCTGAACAGTGAGCGAACACACACGCGCGCGCACCCGGAGCAGCAGCACGAACCAATGGACCGACCGCTGAGCAAAGGCATCGTAATCGACAAGCCCAACATGCCGACGACGACCACGACGACGATGTCATCGTCGGAAAAGTTCTTCGAGGTGCGCTCGCCCGCGAGCTTCGCGGCGCGCATGTGGTCGCGCAGCCACAGCGGCGTGCCCGTCGTGCCGGACGGCGACGTGATCCTCGTCGTCGGGATGGGCGAGGAGACGGCGGAGCTGCGCGTGGACTCTCTCATCCTCAAGCGGGCGTCGCGGGTCTTCGCGGCGATGCTAGGCCCGCGGTTCCGCGAGGGCCAGAAGCTGCTGGACCGCAGCAACGGCGGCGGCGGCGGGGAGCCCGTCAAGATCAGCCTGCCGGACGAGGACCCGGAGATTATGGAGCTCGTGCTCAACATCCTGCACCACCAGAACTCGCGCGTGTGCCAGATCGCCGCGGCGGACTCGATCCTCGAGGTGGCCGTCATCGCGGACAAGTACGACCTGGTGGACGCGCTGAAGTACGCGTCACAGACGATGCTGCACTTCCACGAGCCGTCGATCGAGCACCTGACCGTCGGCGACCTTTGGCGGCTGGGGCTCGCGGCGGGCTTGCTCAACGAGGCCAAGACGTTCGAGAAGGTGACGAGGACTCTTGTCTGGAACCACACGGTGCCGTACATCCAGCTCGTGGACGCCGAGGACGTGGTCGACATTGAGTTTGCCTTGAGAATGTGCTGTGAGTATCTTGCCGTTTGTTGTCTGCGAGTATTATAGAAGCACTTGCTTCCTAGGATAAGAGACAGTGGCTGACGGGTTGAAACTTTTTGTTTTTCCAGATCTCTTAGAGAAGGAGAGGCAAGACCTGAAGACCTCCCTGCTGCAACACCTCCTCCCCATCATCTCGACGGGCAACCAGCTGCGCCTGGTCGAGATCAAGGTCGACTCGGCGGAGCACTTCGACGCGTGGCCGGAGCTGATGAAGCTCTTCGGGGCCAGCCTCAAGGACACGGCCCGGTTCGCCGAGGGGCTCGTCCTGGCGGACCGCAGCCGACGGGCCGCGGGGGCCAGCTCGGACTACATGAAGCACTTCCGAAGTCGCGGCGGGATACGCCTGGCGGACGCGAGAAAGGGCCGGTACTGATTGAACGGATGCGGACCGAGGGAAACAACGGGATAACGGAGTTGGAGGATAGACATTGGGCCAACATTGTAAGGGGGGGAGATGTTGCATTTTTGCTTCTTCCGTGGTGCTTCTCATTCTGCTGAGGCTTTCCCTCTCCTCTCAACAAAAAGTACATACGAAAAGACGACAGGCATCGGGGGGTTGGTGAAAAACGAAGCAGATGAATGGATCATACATATTCTGTTTTCTTCTTAGCCAACACAAAAAGTTGCACGGACGAACGGTTCGGACGCGGTCAATTCGTTCTAGAACAATTCTCTATCTCTCGGACCCTTTTTTTCAGGCGCGTCACTTCTTCGACGATGGTCGTCCTAGTCTGACTCCCTCAGGTCCTGCGGCCCTGGCCGTAAATTGCATGGGGTCGATTTTAGGCCAGGGTGACATCGGGAGTGGGAAGGGGGAAAGAAAGCCTAGCTGGATTCCCTTGTTTTTTTCCAGAAATACGCTAAGGGGTAGCCACGCAGCGACAGCCGAGGCATTGCGGGAGTGGCTTTCGGGGTTTTATTAATCGAGGGCAGAGGTTCGGCCAAACGCCGACGGTCGAGGTTCCTCCATTCCAACAAAAGAGACCGGTTCCGTCCCGCCAAGTATCCTGCAGCCGTCGTATGTATGTCAAAGCATGGCTTACGCAATGGTGTAGAACACAGTCTTGGCTTTCCTGATGTGCCCCCCTCTCTCCTCGAGGCAAAGAGAGAGAAAGAGAACACCAAAAAAAAAAAAAAAAAAAAAGGTTGTGTGAAGTGGATGGTGCCATTCTCAAATGACCTCGAACAAGGCTTTTCTTGGGCTCACTGCTGCCTGTCGAATGGGAATCATTGCTGAAGCCCCCCCACCCCCCTTGGCTCCAGAATTTATGGGCTGACCACGAGTGCGTAAGTTGGCATGCCACGGCGGAGCGGTCCAGCCCCGGTGAAGGAAGGGCAATAACAAAAAAACAGAGGCAAGGGCCGCAAATTTTAAAGAGATTTTCTCAAGAGCCGACGGCTCGGGAGCCAAGTCTGTCTGCGAATGCAGGGGTCCGTCCTCCTGTGGGGCCTCGGCCTCTCCTCGAGAGTGTTCTCTGTTGATCCAGAAGCTTGAAGGAGGCGACCTGGTTTACACCAGCTAATGCAACATTCGGTCCCGACAGTGGACCGGCTCCGAAAAGACCGTCGGGCGGCCCAATCTGCTGATCACTGGGTCGGAGACAAGATTCGCAAAGGTTCTTCGATGACGAAGCATGATGGATGGAAAATATTACTAGCAGCACACATCGATAGACGCTAATGTGAGCTCCGTCCGCCTGAGTAGGTACCTAGGTAGGTAGGTACACCAATTCCGGCCGGAGGGTCGGAGGTGTATTTGCCGGGCAATACACTA
Source organism: Colletotrichum sojae (assembly GCA_014235955.1). Classification (NCBI taxonomy): domain Eukaryota; kingdom Fungi; phylum Ascomycota; class Sordariomycetes; order Glomerellales; family Glomerellaceae; genus Colletotrichum; species Colletotrichum sojae. The sequence goes on along the minus strand of WIGN01000003.1, from coordinate 10,881 downwards.
CGTACCTATTAGCTCTCGGCCGACGCGCCGAGATGAAGGCCTCATTCGATGCCAACGTCGATCTGACGTGGGATGGCCCCAACAAACAACATACTCGTTGGCGACAGGCACCGCGAAGGATGCCTTATCACAATTTGTCCGGATCTGGCAGCTGCGTACGACCAAAGATCCAGGCAGACGATAAGGCCCTTCTCAGCCCATCCACTCAACCACACTCACTGGTGCGCCTCCCGCGACATCCATCCTGCATGGTACGTTGGTGGGAAGGTCGTTCATCCATGGTTCACAAGACAGAGTCACAAACACAATGCCTCATTTTAGCAGCGCCGTTCGGCCCCCTTTTGACGTTCGATTGATTGATTTGTAGGTGCGTGCGCGTCGTGAGGAGCGGGATGAGCTGAGCAAAAAAAAAAAAAAAAAAAAAAAAAAGCACGGCCGTCTCAAGTCCTCAACTCCCGCCCCGGCTTTGTAATGAGAAAATAGGGGAATGCGATGAAAGCTGCATACGGGGATTATTGCGACGACCAAATCCGTTGGAGTTGGCGACCAAAGACTCAATCGACCTCGGCACGGAGGGCTGATCCGCCGACATCCCGGTCCGTGGGGCCCTGTAAGCGAGCCGTCAACCCTTGGCGATGGACTTTGACGCGTTGAATTCTCGGTGGACCGGGCCCGGTGTGGCCGTTCGCTGGAGCTAACAAACACGTCATTCCGCGCTTTGCATAAGCAGGTACGTACCCACTTGGGAGCAACTTGGAAGCCTCCCGTCAGAGAGAAATCAACGAACCTCGGCGATGGAAGGATGGGCCCGTTCTTTCACGGTGCACAACAGAAGCCCGGGGAGCTATACACCTCGCACTCATCAGGCCTGAGGACAGACCCGTTCGTCCTGTTTCTTCAGAGGGACATCTGCCATCGCACCTCGCTCGAAGCCTATATTTCGTGCAGATACAGGGTCCCAACCAATGCTGCAACGGGTTCGAGACGCCTGCTACCTCAATCTCACGACCCAATCCCGTCTCTCGCAACTTCAAGACCAGGAACTCGAGATGCGCTCACTTTTTCCCCTGCCGAAATGCCGAGCCGCGCAGCTGTTCGCATCATGTTTTGAAATTGTCGGTCTTTTGCTTACCGGATGATTCCAACACGCATATGACATGCCGCACTACTACTAGCCCGGACGACACTACGCTGCGCCCGACCCGGAGATAACCACAACCTCCATTGCTGTCCCCGGCGTAGGCCCCGACCCTCCGTCTCGTTTAGTCATGGACTCTCGAATTGTGCACGCGGAAGCCATCCCGTCCGGGTGGGCTTGCACCAACGCTACCTTACCTTGCGCGGGTGGATCGTCCACGCCCCCTGCTGGGCTTTTCGCCGGGTCCGCCCCGATGGGGGATTGTGATACGGGCGGGCGGCGACAAAGGGTGAAGGGTATGGAAACGCACATTAGAAATCTCCACCGCACCCACGGCCGGTCCAAGAGGTATATAGAACTGACACCGTCCCAGTTCTCCGGGATCAGATCTCGCCTCTCGCCTCAGATCTCCTGCTCATCCCGACCTTGAACCATCCACTCTCGACCTACAAGAACTGTCGAATAAGCTTATCAGGCCACCACGCGGATACCACGAGTTCGAACATCTCCCAGACAAATCGCAGCCATGGCGTCGACAACGCCACAATCCTCATCGTCTTCAATGACGGTGACCGAGGCCGACGTGGAGGCCCAGAAGCCCGTCAACAAGGCCGGCTACTTCCACCTTCTCTTCGACCAGGCCGGCGTCACTCCCGCCGTCCTCGACCGCAAGTACCCCGGCGAGGGCACCCACGAGTCGCCCTTCGTCGTTGATTTCCTCCCCGAAGATGCCCACAACCCCCAGACCTTCCCCATGTGGAAGAAGTGGACCTACACGATCCTCCAGGCCATAGCGACCCTCGCCGTCGCCTTCGTGAGTACCGCCTACTCCGGAGGTGTCGCCGAGGTCATCCGCTCCTTTGGAGTGTCTACCGAGATCGGTATCTTGGGCGTGTCCCTATTCGTTGTCGGCTTCGCCGTTGGCCCCTTGTTGTGGGCTCCGCTCTCCGAGCTGTACGGCCGCCAGTACCTCTTCATCGGCACTTACATCGCCCTCACGGCCTTCAACGCCGGCGCCGCTGGTGCCCAGAACATCGAGACCCTCATCATCCTCCGCTTCTTCGCCGGCGCCTTTGGCTCTTCGCCCCTGACCAACGCCGGCGGTGTTATTGCCGACATGTTCAGTGCTTCTGAGCGCGGCCTGGCCACCGCCATCTTCGCCGCCGCCCCCTTCCTTGGCCCCTCCATCGGTAAGTCGTGAAGCATTCCTCATCTTGTCAAAGCAATTACTAACGCGGCTCAGGTCCCATCGTTGGTGGCTTCCTAGGTGTTGCCGAAGGCTGGCGCTGGATTGAGGGCCTCATGGCCATCTTCACCGGTGTTCTGCTCTTCGTCGTCGGCCTCAGCGTCCCCGAGACGTACGCCCCCGTCCTCCTCCGTCGCCGCTCCGAGAAGCTGTCGTCCATGACTGGCAAGGTTTACATCTCCAAGTACGAGGCTCACCAGCCCCGCAAGACCGTTGGCCAGCAGTTCAAGATCGCTCTCTCCCGCCCCTGGATTCTCCTCTTCAAGGAGCCCATCGTCCTCCTGACCGCCATCTACATGGCCATCGTCTACGGCACCCTCTACATGCTCTTCGCCGCATTCCCCATCGTCTTCCAGCGTCACCGCGGCTGGTCTCCCGGTATCGGCGGCCTCGCCTTCCTTGGTGTCGCCGTCGGCATGATCGTCGCCGTCATCTACACCGGCTTCGACAGCCGCCGCTACACCAAGGTTGCTGCCGCCCACGGAGGCTTCGCTCCTCCTGAGGCTCGTCTCCCGCCCTCCATGGTTGGTGCCTGCCTCCTGCCCATCGGCCTCTTCTGGTTCGCCTGGACCAACGGCCCCGAGATCCACTGGGTCGTCTCCATCATCGCCTCGGGCTTCTTCGCCGCCGGCCTGGTGCTGGTCTTCCTCAGTCTGCTCAACTACCTCATCGACTCGTACGTCGTCTTCGCCGCCTCCGTCCTGGCCGCCAACTCGGTCATGCGATCCCTCTTCGGCGCCGCCTTCCCCCTCTTCACCACCCAGATGTACGAGAACCTGGGCATCCACTGGGCGTCTTCCATCCCCGCCTTCCTCTCGCTGGCTTGTTTGCCCTTCCCGTTCCTCTTCTATAAGTACGGCGCCGTCATCCGCGCCAAGTGCGCTTTCGCCGCCGAGGCCGCCGCTGTCCTTGAGCGCATGCGCAAGACCCACGAGGAGGTCAACGAGGACGAGGCCATGGAGGAGGAGGAGAAGAACGAGCGCGCCAAGTCTGCCGGCTCCGGCGCCGGCGTCCTCTCGGACGACGAGCGGACGGTGCAGGGTGAGCCCCGCACCGAGGACGACGAGGCTGCCCGCAAGGTGCAGGCTTAATTGTCTCTCTATCGGAACAAAAAATTCTTTTTTGCATAATCACATGGTCACCAACAACAAAAGCATTACAAGTATAGATGGATGGAACGATATAGAGACGACGATACCCGGGGGGCACACGTGCCCATGTCACGGCATTTAGCATTGCAAGGAGTTTATCTGGCATCATTTATCGGAGCGAGGCATCGCCGACGGGCTCCGATGTTTAAAGAGACATAGGCATCAAGTGTTATTAGTAATCATTATGAATTTTGCTATTCGGGAGGTACTTTCTAGCTATCTGGGAGGTACCCCACGTTTCCAACCAATCAAGTCATATCAATTACCCGTTAATTGCATCGGTCGCAGTACGCCAATTACATCGGTCGCAGCGCGTCAATTGGTGCATCGGTTGCAGTACCTCAATTGCATAGAAAAAGGTAGAGGGCCAATAGGAAGGCTAGAAAGTAAAGATAAGTGGGGCACCTCCCGAATAGCCAGAAAGTACCTCCCGAATAGCAAAACTCATCATTTTTTATAAATCTCTACTTCAAAATCAGGATGAGTTTAGTACCATTATCAATTATGAAACAAAGCCATGTGTTCGAGCCTCTACAACCAGTCCGGAACATGTTGGCTGTATTGCTCTGTGCCCTTTGACGTGGCCCCTTATAATCAGGCTGCGTGTTGTGCCTGTGGCCATGTCCCAGCCTGATTCTGACCGCCAGAAGAGACAGCCAACCACTTCGAGCCCCCCTCCTACCTCAGCCTGTCTCGATATGCACCGAAGTTCCTTCCAAACGTGGCAGTGAGCAGGCAGGCGGTCCCTCATAAAGCTGGCCGGGCATGACTGTCTTACCTGAAAGTGCTGGCCATTCATCAATTGCTAATAACGGCAGGAGGATTTCACAGCATGAAGAGGGACCCGAAAATAGAGACGGCAGCAGCTAGGCGTAATGCTATGTGCCTTCGAATGTGTCCTGCGCCTTCCATCCGACTACATACATGTCAAAGACGCACCCCAGGTGAAACCGCCATGTCCACCGTCATAGTTTTGATCTATTTGTACTCATTCTGCGTCCATGGACCGTCGCCGGCGCCCATCTGAAAAATCGCGTCCTCGCAGTGATACGGCGAAGGGCATGGGCAGCAGCTCCTTTACCAGTCTTTCTTCCTTCTTGACCTCATTATTTCGACTTAATCCTTCCGCCGGCTCAAGTCCCAGTCATGATGACCACGAAATGAACGACATGCATCAAGCGTCTCGTGGCGATTCGGAGTCGGCCGCATCTCTTCTAGATCGCGACGGGCCCGATCTCAGTCTTCACTTCCCATCTGATGCCGATACCCAGAACACGCAAACACCCAAGGGCACGCGCCGAATGCCCCGCTCGAAAGCCCGCAGTACCTTCGTGAAGCTATCCTCGTGGTGGTGGTGGGAGATTTGCGGCTGTCTGCTCTGCATCCTCAGCAGCCTGCTGCTGGTCGTCTTCCTCACGCAGGTCGACCAGATGGCCCGATAGGACTGGGCCTACAGGCTCCAGCCCAACACGGTCATCTCCATCATCACGACGGTTGGCAAGGCGGCCATGATGGTGCCCATCGCGGCGTGCATCAGCCAGCTGAAATGGACCGAGTTCCGGCGGCCGGCCAGGCTGAGCCTGCTCCAGAACATGGACGACGCCAGCCGCGGCCCCTGGGGATCTCTCGTTCTTCTTACTAGGGCTCGGCGCAATAGGGTCGTCCTCGTCCCTGTGCTCGCCTTCCTCGCCGTGGCTGCGGTGGGCTTCGAGCCGAGCGCTCAGCAGATCCTCGATTTTCCGTCGAGGACGGCGCCGGTCCGGAATGCCAGCGCCGAGATAGGCATGGCCACAACGTACACCTCGGCCCAACATACTGCCAGCGAAGGTGCGTGCTCCTGCGCTGTTGACTCTCAGGACTAACGCCTGCGCAAGAACGATTCAATGTTCCAACTGGTTACGACATGAGCGCGTCGTTTGCGACGTACTACCGACTCCAGTCTACCATTACCCTCTCGTTTATACAAGACCCGCCGAAGCCAGTTTTCAGCTGCCCTGGATCTTCTTGCTCCTGGAAGCCTTTCTCCACCCTGGCCGTTTGTGGCTCTTACCAAGATGTCACAGATCAGGTGCGCCGAAATTGCACCTACGCGGGGGGGGGCACGGGAAATCGAACACGCGCCAGGGAAGTTGAGTACCATTCCAGCCAAACGGACGTGCAACTACACATTCCCAGGTCTCGCTACAACCGGCACGCCTTATAGGTACGAAATGAAATCTGAGTACGACGTTGATGGATCAACTCGAAGCGCGGAACTTCTTTCAACCTCGGAGAGAAGTATCAACCAATCCAGCATCGAGTTCGACATACTAAGAGTCCACAATGAGACAAAATTTAATATGAACAAGCCGGCAAGTTTCGATGCCTACACCGTTGGGTGGCATTGATGTGCCAAGACGTTCAACAATTTGTCGGCTTCTCAGGGAGAACTCAATATCGGCAAGACGACTTCGGAGCCTCTCCTATTCCACTCTCAAGACAACATTGATGACCCAATGAGCGATTATACATACATGTATCCGTATATCACCACCTGGAATACGTCTTCATCGAGCACGCTCTACAAAACGCGGCCGACACCTTTCTGGGATCATGTCAAATTTTGGCTGGACGACGCTCCCATAGCATGGGGCGGGTCAACGGCATGTGGGGGTAGGTACTACGAAAAGGACACCGGACACGTAACGTACACCGCGGACCTGGCCCGGATGGTGGAAAACGTGGCGTCGGTTCTCAGTAGCCTCGTCTGGAGCACCGCAGGATGCGCAGGACTTCTCGCTCGCCGTCTCCTCTCGGCCACTCGCGGACTTTTTCCGTGGGCACGCCGGCGGCGGCGGCAGCAGCAGCAGCAGCAGCAGGCCAGGCGTCGACAACGTCAGCCCCCAACGAAACGGATAACCTATCGGCGGAGAAGTTCCTCGGTGACGCCTTTATCACGGAGTCGTACATCCACGTCCGGTGGCAGTGGATCACCGTGGTACTAGTCGAGGTGCTCCTGACAGCCGCCCTGCTTGTCGCGTCCATCATGGCCGTTCGCGGGGATCCGCTCCTAAAGACCTCCGTCATCGCATTGTTGGTACACGGGCTGGAGGATTGGCGCGATGTCGAGGTGCTTCAACCTGAGACTTCGGCAACTTTGGAGGAATCTTCCGAGGAGGTAATTGTACGGTTGATGGACAATGGCGCGGGTCGCCGCTTGTTTGTCAAACAAACGACGTAGTAAATGTGATGATAAATCAAATAATTGAGGAGATATCTGCTTTACGAGCATTTACTATGTTAGTTTTATTGTTCTTCATTCTTGCTGTCCTGGATTGCCCCCATTATCCTGTACCATTCTGTTAGTAGGGTACAGAGAGGCCTGTTAAACTTATTACCCCAAAGGAGGGAAACTTGAAAGGCTTTGACAGCCAGTTGACAAGGTTTCAACGACAGCACTCTTCTATATTTATAATTGTTGGTATCCCTCACACAGGAGGTTTGGTTCGAACCGTGGGTGACGAAGAGGTCAATTGATCTGTATAAACTTCTGCGTAAGGGTGTAAAAGGGAGGTTCCAACCGGAGGTTGGGCAGGCCGCGATTATCCTTAGCATGGGTTGTAAGTGGTCCCTGCGCGGGCCCCTGCCTCGAGGTCGAATTGAACTTCCAATCCGACAATAATATAGTAGTAGAACATCACGTTGAACCTTGGATTTTCTCGTCCTGACTCGCGTGTGATGTACAAGACTTTCCACAGGGTGCCAAATGCCTTGATAGGTAGGCCCGAGAAACCCCTCAAAGCTCATCCCTCTCCCGGCCGCCAATCTTGATTTTCAAACCAGGTATGTCCTTCACCTTCAGCTTGTGCGAACTTACGACCCTCACGTTCCCAGTCGTCTCCTCGGCGGGCTCCTCCTGACCAGGCGGCGTCCAGGGCTTCACGCGCCCCTGCCACACGTCGAGGCCCCACGCCTGCAGCTCACGCGGCGTGAAGCCCCTGTCCCTCGGGTACCGGTACACCTTGCCGTTGGAGAGCTGGTGCACCGCGCCGGCGGGGTATCCGTCCTCCGGGTCCAGGCCGAGCGCGCCCGGGAGGTCCGGGAAGTAGGCCGGGTCGGCGGTGACGGCGGTCAGGGATGCGTACTGGCCCCTTCCGAAGGTGTGGAGGTCTGCGCGGATGGAGGTCCGGACGGAGGGGGAGGGGGAGAGGATGTAGACCATCGGCCAGCCGCGCTGTGCGTGTTAGATTTTATGCTTGTCATAGGAGATAGGGGACTTACGTCGAGGAGACGTTGGTGATTCGCCGGGGTGAGTTCGGTTATGACGGGGCGAGAGGTCTCGAGGATCCAGTTTTTGAGGGTCTCTTCGGATGATGGCGGGGAGGTCCAGGTGTGTGTGGTTTCGTCGTCGCGTTTGTGGCAGGTGACCTTGGCCTCCGTCGCGTCTGGGGATTCCAGGACGCCAAAGGTGAATTCTGGCCAGTACCTATCCGCTACGATGGCGAAGGCCTGGCGGATGGTTGTTTCGGACGGGGGGAGGGTGGCGATGCAGACGAAGTCGTCTGCGCTCTTGAAGGTCTCTGCGTCCTCGGGCGTGAGAGGCTGTGCGGGAGTCTGAGAGGAGCGCTTTGCCCGGTCGATGAATTTGAGGATTCTGTTGTTGTTTGACATTAACTTGGCTTGCGATCTCTCTCGGATAGGATGGAAGGAGGGGATGAGAGACGTACTCCTCGCTCGTCCGGGGGCCAGAGTAGTCCACGCCCGGCTCCTCGCCGTTGCGCAGCAGCCTGATGACCGGGTACTCGTTCGGCAGGAAGTCGGGGCAGCGCTTCCTCCGACCTCCGGGGGCCGCGGCCCGGTTTCCGTCGAAGCCGTCGATCCACTCCATGGGGAAGTCGGTGCTCGAGCGCGCCGCGGTCCATTCCGGCTCCAGCGCCTCGGACCTTTCGTCGTTTGGCTGTGAGGGGTTCGCGGAGGTTAGCTGGGTACGTAAGGGAAGCAGTCATGGGTGGGTCGACTAACTCTGATATCTGAGGACTTTGTCAGCTTCGATGTCTCGTTCGAGGGGGGGTAGGTGGACTCACAGGCGACCAGCTTCAGCTCATCGGCACCGACGGCGGAGGGCTCCGGGCTGAGCGGGGCTTGCTCGCGGGCCCATGATCCCCAGGCTAACAGCGATAGGCACACTCCGGCGGGTAGGGCTTTATTGATCAGCATTGTTTCTTACCCAACGGGTCCTTTCTGAGATTGAGGTCGGCGATCGTGAATGATGAGTGGGGGAAGATCGTGAGGGAATGTGGCGGTGGGACGTCGTTGAGGTCACCCCCTGTCTGATAAGAGCAGGGGTCACTCGTCTGGGCCAGGGTGGCCCTTTGGCCAGGGTCGCATCGCAACAGTCATCACTTTCTGCCTGCCCAAGTTGGGAAACTGAGGATAGAGATTTGCGGTGACCTGTGATCTGCGATTTTGGGTCTGCCATGTTCGAATATCGTACATGGTGTCCTATTCTCCTCTCTTGGCAAATGATCCGGAGCTCAGCAAGGCCACATGGTTCATCTCTGTCGGTGTTTTTAGTCTATCTAGGCCAGGTATCTCCTGCCCTCTGGTCTGCCATATTTGCATTCTCACGGATTGAGTCTTGGTCGATCTGTTCGGCGGCTCTCTTGATATAAATGACGGTCGGCGGATGTCTGTCTATCTATCCAGCAGCGCCGCCCTCCGTCCGTCTCATCGATTTCGATTCGATCGGGGCCTAGTTAACATCGTCTACACCGCGGCTCAAAGTTGGGAATTCCCAAGAACTCGGCCTCCAGCTCATCAAGCTCAGGTTCCATCCAGTTGGGATTGAATTCCCTCTCTCTCTCTTGTATCGTGTGCGAGATAGGAGCAAGACAGAGACGGACAATGCTCAAGGACTTCACCACAAACTTTACTATGAGCCTCGAGGTGGCAGGTGCTCGTCCACAGATCATCCAGGTGTCGTCAGGACAGCCTTTCGTCGCCATATACCATATACGACGAAGCCGCGCCTTTGTCCCCCGGCACTCGATCCACCTCGCCGAGGTGTCAAGATCCGGTGTTTATGTCACATGAACCAACTTGGGGTGGAGGCCCAGGACCATCAGCTGCTTTCAATTCCACAAGAGCTCAGAAATAACGACGTTTTGAACGCCAATAATAACAAGAACAACAATTACAAATAGAGTAGTGTAGCTAGAGGAAGTTCAAAAGCAGACCGAGTTTGTTTTAGTTTTGGAAAAGAATAGCAAGATGCTCAGGCATATGGTAAATAGACAGCAGTATGTAAGTAAGGGCGCGTTTAGAGCTTCAGTTCTTTTTGAGTCTCCCGAACACTTGGCCACTCGGGAATGAGATGAGATTGGAGTCTGGGGACAATGACGGACTCTGAGTATCCGCCAAATCTTTAGCTGCTCACTGGAAATTAAAGAGCGATTTGACCTAACGATGATCGGCCGCCTTCTCGACGGAAGGTGCAGTTATGCCATCTCTCTCCACCGGCACAACATTGCCCTAGAGCACAGTCCATCTCGTCTCATCCTCGACATGGAATACTCCAGAGATGTTCCTGTTGACGAAAAACATTTTTTTGTTGTGTTTTTTTCTTTTTGGTTAAGTGAGCTGTCTGCCTCTCCCTCTTTCCTACTTAGCAACTCAACCCTCCTCCCCTTCTCTCATCCGGTTTAATCCTTCACCCACGCATCTAAGTCTCTCCTCTCCCACCCATCCAACTCTTTCTTCTCTCACCCATCTTACCCTCCCGCTCGTTCACCCACAATCCTACAGTTGCTTTCGTCACAAAAACATAGCCCTTTACCATCAACAACCATTCCTCTCCATCACAGAAGGAGCTTCTTAGCTGCTAGTCTCCCAATCAGACCCAGTGCATTTCAGGTACCAATCTCCTCATCTTTTGTTCTTTCTTCCTCACCATCTCCATCAGTCCCAGCTAACATCCGCCACTTCCTTAGCCCCTACAAGCATCACTTGCAGAACAGCAAGCTCCACGCCAACGATGGCTGAACAGAATCGACCGAGACGTGCAGCTGATAAGTTCGTGCACCCCCCTTTGGCCACCCCCCCCCCCTTTGGCCACCTGTTCTTTTCCACCCACCCACATCTACCCATCATCTTCCATCATCAACAACTCCACCAATATTGCTTCAATTGCCCTCAAACTGCGTATCTTGATTCTTTTGTTATAAATGGCTCAATACACCGAAGAAGATATTATCCAGGCTATTGAAGCTGTTGGAAATGGTCAATCAATTCTTAAAGCTGCCCAGCAATGGGGCATCCCAAGATCAACTTTGCGAAATCGATTAAATGGCCATATGCCGCGTCAACAA